>PVLA01003391.1:0-215614 GCA_004027455.1 Hydrochoerus hydrochaeris
GCCCTAAGCCTGGGGCGCTTCCTGCTTGGGGCTGGGGGTGGCTGCCAAAGGTTAGCAAATATATATTCCAGCTTCTAAAAAATAAAGCGGATTCAGATTCACTCACAGACTGGTGTGCAGTGTTTTCTGTCTCTCAATCGCCGACTCCCTGACCACCTTTGGGAAACCCTAGCCCTGCCGCAGCTGGACTCCGGCACCCTATCATTCAATCACCTCCCAAAGACGTGAGACTTTGGAGCAGTCATTTCAGATCTAATCCATAACATGGGCAGTATGCAGAGAGTAAGCTTGGTACCTTACTAATCCGATCTCAGATAAGAACATCTGCTCTGAGTTTCCTACAGGCCAGTATCTAGATATGGACCTCAGGCAATTATTGGACCTCCAATGCTTTTTTGTGCCATTTGCAAAATGAGACAGATAGTAAGTTTCAACCAGCAATCTGTGTCTTTTGGGAAGTAAAATGAGCTAATTAATTGGAAACTTCTTCAATATGTTTAATAAATGCTTTAATAGATAAGGCAGAGCTTTCAGAATTATATTATTTAATTATGGAAGGCAGGATTTCTGGGGTGATTTTGTAACCCAGTAAAACCTCTCCACTGGAAAGACATTAAAGAAGCTTTGCAAAATTAGCAAAAGCAATTATTTAAAACCTCCGGAGACTAACCAAGGGGTTACAACAAATTGAGAAGTATCTACTCAACAAAATCTATGGAACCTCCATAAAAATAATGGAAGATGATAGCATTCAAGCCAGAGACTCTAGAGCCTTCCACAAGCAGCCCTGCCTTCCAGGGGGCAAGACACAGTTTTAGTGGGCACAGTGGGTTCAGCAGCCAGGTGTCCATTTCCATCTCCTCTAGGTCCCTGGGATGGAGAAACATTCTGAGTGATTTCAAAAACCAGTGAGCCTTGGCAGACCCCAGGTCCCACAGCACTGTGCTGCACCAGCCTAGAGTTATATGCCGTTGGTAGCAGCTGGAAGACTTGTGTTCGGTCACGCCGACTCCTGCTATTTAGGTAGAACCAGGCAGGACAGCTGGTGAACAGCATGTTCGCCTTTCATATACAGCACTGAGCTGCTCCAGTGAACCTGGCAGCCAGGTGCCATCTTTCACGATCATCAGCTCCCTAAAGCAGAGACCACATGGTCACTGGTGAATGTTTACAGCTTCCCTCCTCTTTGGCACTGGTTTACAGAAGAGCCACACTGGGTGGTGGCCACAATCAGGAAGTGGCAATCGTCCAACCTTCTCCCCAGTACTCTCACAAGTCCTCCTGGTGAGATAGCCACAGAAGACCTAGATCACGCTGTCAGCTCCTGCTCTGTAGTGGGTTTCTGCCCAGGGGAGGGTCAGAAATAGCTTCCAAGGCTGGCGACAGTGTGTAAGGAGTGAAGGAGTCTCAAAAATATTACAGCTATCAACCAAGTCAATAAACAAAGAATCAAACAGTAAGCCCCAAGAGGCAGAGAAGTTATCTCTATCAAGAGTTACAAAAGTGGATTCATTGAAATATCTTTATATTGTAAAAATGCAACACTCAAAAAACAGTAAGGTGTGATCCATCCATGGCGAGAGGAGGGAGTGGTGACAGAAGCTATTTGAAGGGGCCCCAATGTAGAAAGACTTCAAGGCAGCAGGAAGTTCAAAGATCATATTAAAGTGCTCATGATTAAAGAATTTTAGTGTCAGTGTATCAGAGAATACCAGCAAAAAATTATCTTTAAAGAGCATAAAAACAAAAATTCTGCACTGAAATATATAATTACCAAACATAAATAGGGAGTCAGTATCAATTTGAGATTCCAGAACAGTCAGCAAACCTGAAGATAAATCAGTACAGTATGAAACTGGGGAAACAGCAAAATATAAAACTTAAGAGAGTCCTTGGAGAAAGGTGAAACACCATTAACACACCAACATACCTACAATGGGGACACTAAAAGAAAAGAAGAAGAAAGCAGAAAATGTATTTGAAGATTGTGACTAAAATTTTCTAAATTTGATGAAAAACATTGACTCACACATCCTCTTGGAAAATCCATGTAGAATAAATAAATACAAAGTGTCACTGTCTTTACACCACAGGCAACATGTTGAAACAGAAAGAAAAAATTTTTAAAGCAACAAGAAAAAATAAAAGACTCATACAAAAGAACCTCCCTAAGGTTAACAGCTGACTTCTCAGAGGAGACTAGTGAGGACAGAAGCAATAGGAGGGCACATGCAAACCCAAATTGAGATCTGTAGCACCCCACACTCAGTAGGATGGCTATCATTAAAAAGAGAAATAGTAAGTCTTGGCCAGGAGGTAAACAATTGTGCAGCTTCCATGAAAACTACTTTGGCAATTTCTCAAAAAAGTTAACATTGACTTTACAACCCCACAATCCTGTTCCTGGTTATATATCAAAAAAAACTGAAAACATGTTTACACAAAAAATTCTACACATAATTCATAGCCACATGAAAGCACTCAAAACATAGAGACAACTCAAATATCAAATGGTGAATGAAAAAAATGTTATAGTCATAAACAGAATTTCATTCAGACATGAAAAGGAACTGAAATAAAATGTTAGTAATAAACACACCACATAAAGAAATAAGAAGCTCTCTCTTAGAGCAAGTGTGCATTCTCAGTGGGAAATGGACAGTGTCATTAGTACCACCATGCAGGTAATCTTTCAAAATCTGGTTTTCCTAACAGTACCTTATTCCCCATCTTCAAAATTTGTTACATTGTGCCTTGAATAAATTTGACCTTTTTAGCTCTCCAGCACTACAACCTAATAATATAGCACTTGATGAATGGCTTATTGAAAAGCTAAACTATAAGCTCTCCAGATCCAAAAAATGAGAAAAATAAAACTTTAACTTAAAATTCCACACTGCTGAGACCAAATCTCACTATTGATTATGCAGAACATGTGTGCTTATTAAGCCAGCATTTCACATTTCAACATATTAGAAAATCTTTACACATCTTTGACTAACTATAATCTATTGGTATTAGTAGAAGTTGTAAGATCAGCCAAGATTAACAGGAAATAGTACTGAGGAAAGCAGCGTAACTTTCAAAATTAATCTTTGCAATGTATAGATGCATATATTAAGACTAGACTGGGAAATATCGAAAACTCAGTTTTAGTTGTGTGTCTGTTTTTGTGAACCCTGATGTGGGTAAGCACCCAAATGAGAGGAAAGCTTTGGTGAGATGTAATAATTCTTTCAGGTGCATATAAGAAACTGGTTAAAATATCAAAGAGCATTTAGGAATGTCCTCAAACTTCATGTTAAAGTTGTGAACAGGCTTACAGAAAAGGTCCAGCACCAAACTTAGCCCTAGAACATGGGTTCTCCTTCACCCTACCAACCTCCAATCTCACCTTTTCAATGAGAGGGAAGTGGAAGAGCCTATATTCTATAGGAACAGCACAGAGCACCTGGGAAACAACAAAGCCATGTTGGCATCGTGAAATGATGCTACCTAACACCCCCATCCAGGTGCTGCCCCAAGTTCCTCCTAGGACGCCTCCTGTGCCCCAGTCTTCTCAGTATTACCATAGGGTGGCATAAATTGCCCTGAGATTTAGATTCATATACCAAAATTTAGGCTGTGTAGCCTTCCTTTTGGTGGAAAGAATCAAATTCAATCATGTGCCTCATTCTGATAACATACTTTTTTGGGGGGCGGGTTTTACCTAAAAAAAAATCCTAATCAAAGAGAAAGAATAACTTTGTTTCTACTACAAGTGTTTCTCAAGCCCCAAAGTGCTTTACTCTTTTAATTACATGTCTTACCTTATTTAACAGTCCAAAAAAGTCATAAGGGACAAGGACTCCTATTCCTTAATTTTTTTAATATATATGGAAAGGTCATATGACTGGTCAAAAGGCACTAGTAAGTTGCTATGACCATTAATCTTGAATTCTCAGCTTACCTGACTGAAAAAGCCTAGTAGATTAATAAAGTACTCTTTTGAGTACAGCCCAGTGGGTCATGGTGACATGACCTTGGGAACTGTATGTGATCCCTAATCTGGTCCTCTCTGGCACTGTCCCCTCCTCTGGTCCCTGGCCACCAAGAGCGAGGCAGCTTCACTCCACCATTCACTTCTACCATGCTCTCTCTGCTGTGGAGCCGTCTATCATGGGCTGAAACTGGGAGCAAACTGAACCCCCTCCTCTGCAGTTCTGGAGTGGGGTACTGTGCCTCGGGGGTGAGGAAACTAATGCAATGGGAGAATCTGGGTTCTCAAATTTAGGCCCCCCCTAGACCCACTCTATCCTTTTCTTTTTCTTCTATTCTATCCCCCATGGTATATTAACACCATTCATTCAACTCACATGCATGCCTAAAGAAAAAATTACAAAGGCGTGTTTTAAAAATATATCAGACAGTAGGAGAAGACAAGATGGCCAATCAGCAAGCAACAAAATACAAAGCCTCCCAGGAGGCTTTGCCAGAATAAAACACCCTGGAGAGACCCAGACAGAGGGAGTTGGATCCTCTTGACACAGGAAGAAACTAAAACGTAAAAAAGCTCATCAAATACTTCTGGACTACAACTGAAACAGCTAAAAATTACAGGACATAGCGTTTTCATTCATGGAGACCTGCCAAGTTTGCAAAGGCCTGAATCCGCACCAGCCAGCAGAGCCACCCAAACTTGTTCCTGCCACCACTCACAAGAAGCACAGCAGCGCTGAAGTCAGGGGTTGGTGAGCCCAACGGAGAGCAGAGCCAGTGAAGGGACCTTCATTAATCCACAGTCAGTGCTGGGAATGAGACCCCGCCAACAGAAAGGGCACAACCAAATGGGCGACATGTTGGAATCAGGCAGCAGGAGCCTGAACTGGGAGCGACAGTGACTTCAGTTGGTTCCTCCCTCCCAAGAGCAGATTCGAGGGATTTGTTTGGACTGGGCCTCGCCCCTGGCCGGGACCCAATGAGCCATCCCAAATTGATTCCCTGTGCCTAGCATGCACTAACAGGGTGAAGGCCCCTGAAGTTCGGCTGGCCCAGTGGGGAGGGGCAGGCAAAAACAGCCGCTGCTTACACCTCAGTGACAAAAGCAGGCAGGAGAAGGCAGAGTTCCCTTACCAGAGTGCTTCGGAGGAAACATGGCCAACAGGGAAGGGGGCTGGGACCTGCACTGTAACCTGCGTGGAGGAAGCCAGGGCCATGACAAGAGAGAGAGGCAGGAGGAGGAACCTAGTCCAAAACCCTGAGAGCCCTGATCCAGGAGAGGGAAAAACAAGGGAGACTGAGGGCAACAAACACACAACATCAGACATGGCTTCAATGGACATTAAGAGATATCTTCAGGACCTTGTAGACAAGCTCAAAACTGAAATATTAAATCAAGTAAAGCAAGATATTAATAGAGTAATAAAAGAAATTCTCTCAGGAAGCATCTCTCAGGATGATACAGATGGAAGAAGGGAGGAACACTCAAAAAAAGAGAAACATTCGATAAAGAATATAAAGAAAATATAGAATATATAAAGCAGATTCAAAGAGACTACCAGGAAATTAAAAACTCCATTGAAAGCTGGCAAAACTCCTTAAAAGAAACTAAGGATAGACTATCAAAACTTGAAGACAAGTTTGCAGTGTGTGATCATGAAAGGAAAGATCTCTTAAAAACAACAAGGAAACAGGCAGTAACAATACAAAGGCTAGAAGATAACAAGAGAATCTACAATTTAAGAATAAGAAAAGTGAATGAAGAAGCATGAATACATACAGGCGAATTACAAAGGCTATTCATGGAAATAATTAAGGAAATCTTCCCAAGCATGGGAAAAGAAAATGACATTTGGTTATATGAGGCATACAGAACCCCAGCCACCTACAACCAAAACAGATCTACACCCAGACATATAATAATCAAGATATCAGAAATTCAATATAAAAACAGAATATTAAAACCTGTCAGAGAAAAGAAACAGATTACCTATACAGGTAAGCCCATCAGAATCACGGCTGACTTCTCAACACAGACCATCAGATCAAGAAGAGCTTGGAGCGAAGTATTCCAAGTCCTGAAGGAAGGTGGCCTCCAACCCAGATTGATGTACCCTGCAAAACTGTCACTAGAAATTAATGGAGAAATAAGATGCTTCCATGACAAAGAGGAACTGGGTGAGTTTGTGACCACCAATCCAACCCTGGAGAGAATGCTGAAGGACATTCTAGAGAGAGAGAAAAAAAAAATACCAGGATTTTAGGAACAGTGGCAGAAAGACCTCAATGAGTGGGGCAGGCAGTAGAATAAAGGAGAAAACTAAACAAAGGCAGAAAAGTAGCATAGCAGAAATGAGGCAGAGAAGGATAACTAGAATCGCTAACATAGATGGCCTTGATACGCTATAGTGTTAATAGTGCACCAGGATTTAAAACACACACTACTCACACTACTCTGCTTAGATGTATTATATTCTGTTCCAGTCATTCTACCTGTACTAGATTTGAGGGCACAGACAGCAATCCTGAAAATAACAGGATATAGTATGGTAATCATCCTTAATTTCCTATTAACTTAATCTAGAGCTCTGTAAAACCTACACAGTTTTACCATGACTGATCGTAATCGAACCTGGTTTGTTAGATCACTGTTTTTTATTGATAGATTTTATTCAAAGATGTTATGATTGATAGTATCAAGTCTGAGAGTATAGGCAACTGCATTTAAGATGACAATATCCACTAGAATATCCACTTTTGTTTGATTATTACCTGCCTTTGAAGTTTTATACTGTCTACAATATTTTATTTTTACTAATATTGTTATTTACTGCTTTACTCAATTATACTGCTATATTCAATTATGCCTGATATCAATAGACATTCTATTGAAGATAATAAGAAACAACACAGTAATCATTGTAATCACCTTGTATTGTGGTTTTATGTGACTTTTTGGTTTCATGTTTTTATAGGAATTTGTTTTGTTTTGTTTTTCCCTCTAATACAGAAAGGATAGAAATACATGTAGAGATTCATGCATGTGTAGCTGTTTACACTCTCACTGTTTGACTATCTACTTTGTATGCTTTAATTCTGTAACTTGAACCACTATTTCTAAGAGGACAATATGTAATTTATCAACTAGTGATTTCTTATTGTTTATCTTTTTTTTTGGAATTCTGTATTATCTCTAACCTTTACATGCTTTTGTTTCTCTTTAAATGAAAAATAAAAAAATAAAAATAAAAGATATCAGACAGTAAAAGTAGAAAGAAATCAGGAGTAAAATGAATTTTAGAAATACCTACTATAAAAAAATCACAGCAATATGTGAACATATAAAAATTATTTATATAAAATAAATTGGAACCTAATGGTGCCAAACAAGTGTTCAAATAAAAATGTTCAAAGTTCAAAAAAAAATGTTTTTGAACTTTGAACCATTAATATCATGGTTTTCTCCTAAAATTAATTGCTGCATTCACAGGCTCCATCCCTGTATCCATCAAGCATTTTTTAAGGGGCAAAATGCAGTTCTAGGAAATAAATCCCCCACACCCTCATCCTCAGGAAGCTTGCCAGCACTGGGGAAGCCAGACAGCCACACAGCTGCCCTATGGCACGCATGTGGAGGTCGAGGAGGTCCAGAAAGGGGCTGGAATGCAAAGGAAGGTACCCAACATGGGTTCCAGGCATCAGGGAAGGCTCCCCAGAGGAAGCTGAAGGTGGGTTAGGCAGGTAGAGGTGAAGTAGAGGTGAAAAGCCACAGCCTTTGCAAGCACTCAGAGATGAATGTGTGATACATTCAAGGGACTGAAAATGAGCACAAGGACTTGGCGTGGACACTCATGTATTTTTCCATCCTCACCACTGACCATGCTCCATTTTCAAGGGAACATGATGTGAGAAAAGAGCCCTAAGTTTGGGACCAGATGGGTTCATAGTGACATTTTGGTTCTGTTATTTGCAGTCTGGTCTTAGACAAGTGTCACATTCTCCTTCAGCCTCATTCTTTGCAAAATGGTAATAAGTATGACATCTGAATGTGACAGGTCCCATTAAAATGTTTTCTCAAATTGCGTTTCATGTAGTGATGCATACATGTTTCTTTTTCTAGTCATAGTGTGCATAGGCTACATATGCCTTGAGTGCCTTATGAAATTTGGAATATTTTTTCATGTTTATAGCTTTGAATCCTATTTTTTATTTAATTTACTCTTGTTTCTACCAACTGTGTAATTCAGATTTGGAACTGAAAGAGACCTAAAGATTCAGCTCTAACTTCCAGACAGCCTGATTATTGGCACTGGAGGTTGGGAGTTCTTCGCTGTGTAAGATGGCACTGTGCCCTCACCACCTGTCTCCTTGCCCCTTCTACTTTACCTCATCTGGACGCCACCATCCTGAGACACACAACATGCACTCCTTTGATTTCAGCTTTTTTAATACCAGTTTGTATCCATTACATTCATCCGTAGGAATGTTGTAACCCATTCCTTTTGCCTTTTTCCTACTGAGCAGTATTCCACTAGAACCAAAACTACTTTCCAGGATGAACTTTTGGTACTTAGATTGTTTCCAGTTTGGACTACTGTGACTAAATCTGTTATTGACATTTTGGGGTTACCCTGTGGAAATTTGTCTTCCTATTTCTTGGCTGAGTGCTGGGAATGGAGTTATCAGGTAAAAGAATAAGCTTTAATGATTATTAATAAGTGGCCAGATTTGTTTCATCTGTATCACCCAGTCCCTTCTGCTAAGGGTTATTTTATTTTACCAAATCTAAATAAGAAATCACAACCTGTAGTCCCTTTCTATTAGAGCAATTAACAGAAAGTAGAATTTTTAAATGTATCTCATTTTTATATTTATATTTTACAGGATTTTTAAAATCTGATTTCAGGATTTAAAATATGAAAAATTGCCAGGCATAGTGATGGCTCATGTCTGTAATCCCAGCACTCGGGAGAGTGAGACAGGAGGATCACCGTGAGTCCAAGGCCAGCCTGGGCTACGTAGCAAGACCCTGTGTCAAAAAAATTTTATTAAATAAAATGTGAAATAAAAAGGATTGATTACGACCACTTGCTATATAGATACATTGGACAACAGATTATGAACAACTAAACATTGAGCTTCAGTGGTCCATACAAATGTTAAACACCTTTTTGAAGATATAAGATCAAAATTACCATGTACAGAATTCTGGAGGATCCACGCTCATTTTAATTTCCTCACTAACAAACAGCCACCAGAGCCAGCAGCAAATAAAAACAGTGTGGGGTGAATTGTTCCATATCACAGATATGTTTCAATAACTACTAAATTTTAGCAAACTATTAAGAGTCTTTCCACTTCCCACATTTAGGTAAAAGTTTACAACATATCACCATCTTATTAAGAGAGCGATTTATAATAATTCAAAGTACCTTAAAAAGCCCACCATAGCTTTTTTCTTAATATATTCATTATCTCCATTAAACATATAAATCCCTACAACTTGGCAGTATGTAAAAATCTCAAATTCCCACCAGTTTCCTTACTGCAACATATGGCCTGCATCACACACTAACACTCAGGAATCCCCCAGTAATGAGAAAACTTAATGTTACATTCACAATAATTTGGTATGGATATTAAAGAATCTATCTAGAAGGCTGACTGTAACATCTTTAACTCAGCTGAGACTATACTCACCTTGTTTTCATTTCTCTATTCTTTTATCTTAATTAAGATATTCAGTTTTGCTTTCCATAGCCAGATTTTCCCCTATGAGCCACTCTTCAGGTTTTGCTCTTAGTTTTGCACAAGTAGTGGCAAAAAAAAAAAAAAAACCTTGAGGCTGGATGTGGCAGCACATGCCTGTAATCCCAACGCTCAAGAGGTTGAGGCCAAAGGATCTCTGTGAGTTTGAGGCCAACCTGGGCTACAAAGTAAGTTCAAGTCCAGCCCAAACTACATAGCAAAACCCTGTCTCAGAAAGACAAAAAACAAAACAAAACTACCATCTTTTCCAGTCCTGCTTCCCAAAACAAGCTGATCTTCAACCCCCAGTAGTCATCATAAAAATAGCCCATTTTTTGTAAGAATTTTTAAATTGTTAAGAATGTTTCTATTAGCCTAGTTCTACGTATCCATATATATAAACTCCCTAGTAGCTCTATAACACTTGTACAAAATGAATACCAGTACTTCCTCCATGATGACAAAACAGAGAATATTATCCACAAACTTCTGCTATCCACAGATAGCAAAACCAGGATTTGAACAGGCATCATCTGGAACTAGAAACCATCTTAATAGCTATGCTATATTGGTTGTTAGCTAGAAAAAGGAAAACCAGCATGTTTATTATGCAAATAGTGTTGAGCTGCATAAAATAAATGCATAGGGTAAGGTAAAACAATGTATTTACCACGCAAAAGCAACTTCAAGACAAAGCCCCATGCTATGCTTCCCCAGTAGGTTGTATCAGCTACCCATAGCTGATACGTGATCATATTAGAATATGCTTTTATGGAAATTTTAGCAGATAAGAACTGGAACTTCGAGATGTCCTTTGTAAACTGGGTGTGGTGGTACACACCTGTAACTCTAGCTATGCGTCAAACTGAGGCAGGAGAACTGCAAGTTGAGACCAGTCTGGGTAACTTGCAAGGACCCTGCCTCAAAATAAAACTTAGAAAAAGGGTGATGTTTCTCAGTGACAGCACATTTGCAAGGCCCTCAATTCTATTCCTGGTACCACAGAAAATTGTTAATGCAACTCAAGACCGTACTCATACATAAAATCAGATTCACATGTGACAAAATCAATCATCTCCCTAATGTAAAAAACTGAAAGAGTAAATAATGTCCAAAATGTCCAATAGCTATCATGAAAGTGAAAGGGGAAGAAATTGCTCAAAAGGAAAGAACTGGGATGGGAGAAAAGAGAAAAAAAAGAAAGAAGAGAAAAAATTATATATACACATACACACAACATATATATACAAGATAGGTAATTATGCTAAGCTGTTAGTTTAGCAAAAAGAATGGTTTGTTTGCATTGTTTGATCATTTTTTATGCCTGTATCTTGTAATCTGAGCAATTACTTTGAAGATAACAATATGCAATATATTGACCATTGTTAATCTGTTGTTTTGAAATTCTGTATCATTAGCTTTTTCATTTTAAAATTTTAAAAAGTTAGTGTTTATTTAAAGCTTTCAAATTAGACCCCAAAAGTATTACCTTTTAATTATATGCTGTTACTGGTGACATTCAAAGAAATGCAAGTAAACTGGCAACACCATGAAAAAGCAGAGGTCTGACTTCTCCTGTTACAGCACGGCCACATGCCTCACATAGCTGAAAGCTGAAAATCAGCAGGCACAGCTGACAGTGTTAACCCGCTGTGCTTCTGACTGACTGATTGCCCTTGTGGCTTCTCCAATCCCATTTTTCTTTATCAACAATCAGATGTCTTCTAAAAGCAAATAAGAATGGCCTGAGAAGCCAAGTCATCTGTCCTACATGGCTAAAATAAATCAAGGATATTTTTCAAGGCCTCCACATTGAGAGACTTGTGATGCTAATGAGTAGACCAAGAAAACATCAGATAAAAAAATAATTACTTGCTCTACCAACTAGTGATACAAGAACACTTCTGAGGGTCAGATACACAGAATTCAACTCATGCAATAGCTTATGGAAAACAGCTTGACATAGTAGAAGAAACCAGGAACCCAAGAACCTAGGGTTTAGCTATAAAATTACCAACAGGCTATGTGACTGACTAGCACGTGTCCAAACTGGGCCTCAGTTACTCATTTGTAAAATGAGAGAACTTGTAATAAATACAGACATCCTCTCAAATATCTTGTACTCTTGAAAATATTTGGTTATTTTATGCACTCAGTAAACATCTGGGAAAATAACACAAATTTCTCCTTTTATTAAATTTTGACTGAATAAATGCTAAGTGCTTTCATTTCTTAGAAGCTACAGGATTAAAAGTAAATGATGTTGGAAGCAGCATGTGATAAAGATTAACTCTACTCAATTACTTTACCTATATAATCTCCTCTCCCTGTAAGATCCCTGTTCTGAGGATTTGTTAGTCTTGAAATTTGAAAATTTCCTCATGTCATCATATTTTTATCATTTTTTGAGATATGCAGATAGAATGAAGCAATCAAGAACACTAAAAAAATTACCAGTAAGAAAAGTATTTTAACTGTCAGATAAAATATGTTTGAGATTTATAAAAATAAGGGGTCAACAGCTCAGGTACATACATCACCTCCAAACTTATTTACATTAAATTACCACATTTCAAACTTATTTAAATGACACTTCTGAGAAGGCTTTGTGACCTCCCTACTTAAGCTCCCAATTCATCCTTTCTCCATTTACACCACGTATCTCTCTTTCCCACCACCTGACAGTGTTTATTTTCATTCTCTTCCCCTTGGCAAGTCGAGGAGCTGGGACTCTTCTGCTTTCCACTGTACAGTCACCACCTAGAACACTGGTGGCGAACCTATGGCATGGTGCCACGTAGGCTGCCATCATCGAAAGCTCTGAAAGGTTCACCATCAGTGAGCTAGAACATGGCCTGACATTGAGTAAGAATAAGTTTTACCCCATCCTTATTATTACTTTTATGTCAGCACTTTAGTTTTTAATAAAACCTCTTTCAAGTAATAATTTTTAACCATTAACACATTGGCATATCTTGGTTATTTATATATTATGTTGTCAAAAGTCATATCAAAATTCATTTGATAAAAAGCAAAGAAGCCAATTTCTATGTAAATTCTAGTACAAAAACATTGTCTTTAAATTCTGTGGACATAGACCTCACACAGTAAAATACTGCTGAAGTCTGATTCTCAAAGTTTTTCTTTACTCAACGGTAAAGTTTGAGAGACTGTCTTTAACGGTCAACCATGAACAGATTTGAGAAGGTCAAAGACAAGATGTAGTCTGGACATCATTGTCTAATGTTTTGTCAGAAGCAGTCAAAAGAGTTTTGAATAACATGGAACCTTCTTCCTGTAATATGTAGCTCCTGAAACGTAACCAGTCTACATTCCCGGAACTTGCATAAGAAGAATTCCTTCCTCTACCTGGATACATAAAACCTCAAGTACAAAAAGTGCTTTATTATTCAGCAAGGTATAAATTTTCTTCTGCACTGGTATGTGGTATTTATTGTGAATTTTAACATCCAATTTGTTCACTTTAGTTCAATTCAGACCATCAGTGATGTTGGAGGGGGTTGATATTACAGTAATTTCCATGTTAGGTAATCTATAGAACAAAAAAAATAAATAACTGAGGGTACAAATACTCTTGTTAATTCAGATGGTTTCTCCTTCATTTTTGAATTCTAAAGATTTGGCTTAGCACATCGCTATGTACTATTCAAGAGAAATTTGAATAATTTCATTAATTGGTGTATGGTGTGTGCATTTTTCACTTAAAAATTCTAGTATAAAAAAGATAATTGTGCTCCTGGCAAAAATGAGGAATTTGTTGGTGACTTTTAATTACACCTTCCGCAAGTCCCACACATCAAGGAAAAGGAAGGGCTGTGGAGTTAGTCCTGGATGACACGCAGAGGTGCCTTGGGTGGGCCTTCTAACTTTTCCTGGCTCGTGTTTCTTTATCCAAGGAAAAAGATACAAAATGAACCCCATCATTTTTACGGTTTCTTGAAGTTCCTGGTTTTCTAACATGTATTATGAATAATTAAAAACTGACTATTAGCTCTCCACATAACTGAGCTACGAACCACTTCCTGTGACCCGTGAATAATCTAGAATCCTTCCTTATGTAAGCATCATTATACAAAGCTCACAACAGCAACCAAAGAACATCTTTTTAAGACAGAAAAAAATTACCTTCCAACACAAGTAAGACCACCACCAAGAGACAGGCGTCTTCTACTGGTCTCCAAACCTGTGCAGTAGTTTGAATCATCAGGTCTTACATACACATACACACACACAGCTCCTCAGCATTTGTTTTTAATTTCCTCTTGTGCTTTTGAGGTGTAGTCAAGTTTATTATTATAAACAATAAATGTTACGAGTTTTGAACACTAAGGGGCCTCTGTGCTCTAAATTAGTTTGGAAAATCTAATAATAATGTGTATTATTGAAATTGATTCATAATTTTTCCTTGATCAGCCAGTAATTTTTCAAACAAAACTGACAGGAGTGATTCCTTAGGGCTATGATAATCAGCCCAACTTTTCATACAGCAGGTGAATTGCATTCAAATAGACTCATACATTCGTTCCAAATCTCCTAATGATGATCATTATTACATCTTATATTTGTATAGTGTTTTATAGACCACACTGCGCTCCACATGAATTCTCATTTGAACCTTATTCAGTTATATTATCCTCATTTCAAAACTCAGGAAACGGAAGCTCTGAGCTAATTAATCCAGAATCACACATATAAGTAGAAACTTGAATATAAACAAAAGTTTTTCTGATGCTAAATGATCATTTAGTCACATAACCATTAATTTTGTTCTTGACCTAAGACACCATTTAAAGCCATTAAGATGCTTCTACTTTAATTTAACCTTATTTAACTTAGCTGGTAAGAAAGTTTTATAAGACTGGCAGATATTTTTAATTTATACAATGCCTGAGTCAGAATCACTCTTCCCAACAGTTCAAATTAATATTTAGAAGAAAAATTACTATCTTTTAAGCCTCATCCAAAAACATACAGGAATCTGTGCTCAGTATGACAGCCAAATGCAAATTACTTCTCCCATGAGGAAGTAAACAAATTGGAATATAACAGGAAAAGGTATAAATAAAATCAGACAGCAAACAACTGCACCTATATTGCAAGAAAACTTCCACAGCATCCTTTAATACAAGCACGAGTCCAGAAACAGGACAGAGACAGCTTTAGACCACATGAACCTCAGTGTAAGTGCTGCCACACCACTGAATAGCACACTGGACTGAGCGAGTCATCTCACGAATGGAAACAGGAGGAAGAGATCCTACAGCGTTTGTTTTCTGTAACTCTCGTAGCAAATTATCACAGGGTTAGAGGCCAAAAAACAACACAAATTTATCTTACAGTTCTGGAGATCAGAAATCTAATGTAGGTCTCACGAGGCTAAAATCAAAGTACGGCCAAAGCCGCATCCATTCTGGAAACTCAAGGAGAGAATCCACTTCTTTGGTTTTTCCAGCTTCTTGTAGCAGCTTGAATTCTTTGACTTGTGACCCCCAACCCCACCCCCAGCACCTTCAAAGCTGGCAACAGCCAGGGAAGGCATTCTCACACCCCGTTCCTCAGACACTGACTCTGCTGCCATCTTAAAAACTTCGGTGATAACACAGGCCTCACCTGCAGGATCCAAAGCCCTGCCCGGCTGTGAAGGTCAGCTGCTGGGCAGCCTCTGCTCAGTCTACTTCCTTAGTTCCCTTTTGCTGCACAATGCAACAGATTCCCTCACAAGTTCCAGGAGATACAAGTAACTATACTACTAATTTCTGTTAGCTCATCAAAAAGAACAGTTCATGCTTTTGTTGTTTGATTGTTTGGTCATTTTCTTTTCATGCCTAGATCTTATAACCTGAACGGCTACTTCTAAGATAATGATATGCAATGTATTAACTAGTGTTCATTTCCTACTTTTTTAAAAATTCTATATCATTTCTATTCTTTTTCTGTTTTGCTTTTTAAAATTAAAACAAACAACAACAAAAAAAGACAAAGAAGAAGAGGCCTGAGCAAAGCAGGGGGAAGCCTGAAGCACTTTCAGATTCCCTAAGATTTTTCTTGCTGCTTCTTACAGCTGCTCCCTGGCCTCGAATAATAGCTAGGATCTCTATATGACCCCACATAGCGGTGAACATTTAAATAATGAAACGCCTCCATTTTATATGCAGGTATATATATATATATATATATATATATATATATATGACACCCATAAGACAGCCAGGCCTCATAACCCACACATTATTGGCTCATTCACCATAAGCAGTTCTAGACTTAGAATGTCCTAGTTGTGGCCTCCATAAATTTAGAATATCTTCCCACAAAATATCATCAAGTTAGTTATCTGGAATTTTTTTTAATGTCTTCAAGGAGGTTATCCTGGACCACACACATTCTCTTTTTCTGTTAAAGTTCTGAAGGTCAGAAGTTTGAAGCAAAAAATCAAAGTACTGCCAGTGAGGAAAGGCCAGGGCTGCATTCCTTCTAGAAACTCTGTGGGAGGTTCCCTGGTAATCAGTATAGATTGAGTCAGAGGCCAGATACTCCAACTCCTTTCTCTCTAGGTAGGGTACTATGGCATGGGAAATGATTTACATAAAGCGTCTACCATAGTATCTTACACACAAAATATGCTCAGTGCACACCAGTTAATTATTATTACCAATCCTCTCCCTGTGTGTGAAAATTATCCTCAACTCATTGGATTAAGAAACATATAGTACATTAGTAAAGCACACTCCTGGGTGTGTCTGGGCAAGTCACGGATGTATGGCTGTGGGGTCTGTGTCTGATCCCTTCCCACTTCCTCTCTGACACTGTTCCTTGTTTGGCTTACAGGCCACCATGGACTAAGCAGCTTTGCCCCACCTTGAGCTTTGCATCTTGGAGCAGCCAGTGATGTACTGAACCTCCTGAAACCGTGAGCTAAATTAAAACTTCCCTCCTGTAACAGTTGTGGATGTCAGACATTGCGTTTTGGTGGCAAGAAAACTAACAAATACACTGGGTAAGCATCTGTTACATATTTACAATACTTATTGAATAAAATGTTTGAGTTGGCCCTGTATAAAGATGTTTAAGGCATCCTTCCTTCTTCAGATGTACAGACTCTAGTAAAGATTTCTAGATAGTTACCACTGGCTAAAATGTGGTTAGCTATAAAAAATACAAGCTAAAGAGATAACAAGAATACAAAGAATGACACAAACGTAGGCGGTGGCGGAGGCTGTGATGATGGCTGGCAGTGGTAAGCAAGAGGCAAAAGAAAAGCAGAACCGTGGATCTGGATACAGCGTTGTCTTCTGAAGCACCTAGGAGGACAGGATAGGACAGGTCACAGAGGTAGGGTAGGGTAAGGGGGGGTTAAGTAGGTTAGGGTAGGGTAGGGTAGGGTAGGGTAGGGTAGGGTAGGGTAGGAACCATATTAAGAATTTCAGGGATCACTCAAGCCAAGAAATTTGAATGTCAACTTACATAGAATAGACTTCTTCCTGTAAGTGGACTCAATGTATGATTTTTACTGAAGCATCATGAAATCTATGTTTATTTTCATTGTTTTAGGATATATCTAAGAACCCAGTTAGGTACTTTTCCATTTATCCAAAAATTATAGATAGATAGATAGATAGATAGATAGAGATAGAGATATGAGATCTATTGTCTGTCCTTGTTTTAATGGAAAATTTGAGAAATCTTTCAGAGTCTGAAATAGCAGGTTCTCTCATAATTGAGTTATCATCCCATTTACCGGCATATAATGAGGCAATCTCTCAAGCATTAATTTTGTGCTTTATAAAATAAAAATAATAAATATGTTGCTTACTTACCGTAAGGCTAGAAATAATTGTAGTTACCTAACACTGTTTCCAACACATGTAAGCACACAATAAGTTGTAGATATCATTTTCCCCTGTAGACTATGTAATACTTCCCTTTAAGGCTGCCCACTTGGCTTCAGTTTTATTGCCTCTGTGGTATTTGCCACACTTACCCTAAGGGCCTCCAGGAATAAAGTGTTTGTGTGCTTAAGGGAATAGAAGCCTCCAGCTCCTCTGAAATGCACCTTCTTCCCTGAGGAACACACAGTCTATACCGCTGGCTGTCTAGACACGGAATGATTTTGATGATGTACTCATGATGTTCTTCCAAATTAACCCAGTGTTCCTAAGAATTACTCCCCAGTCTTTCAAAAACTGCCAGTACTTTTCCATTCCTTTGCAGTTCATTTCTATTGAACCATAGATGAGCTTAGAAAAATTGCCTAATAATGTCATGTAGCCACCATCCCAATTCCCATTTCATTCTAAAAATATTGCAAAATTGACCTACTTTGAGAATTCTTTATAGTTTTCCAGGAATGAGCCCATGAATTTTGTATTTAAATAATCTCAGGTTACTTCTTCAAATAATTTTAACCTCTTAGACTCACAGCAATTAGCAGGGGGAAATAAAACTCCATGTGATACAAAAACAGGTAAATGATGTAACAGATTCTCAATATGTATTGGCAAATGTAAGGAGACAATTATTGCTGTTTTCTGTTCTCCACTTTCTACTGTGGAAATGGTTCTGCTAAAGTACCAATCATAGTCCGAGCCCTTTGGGAGATGTGATCAACTGGAGTGGGAATTTAACCAACATCAAGTCAATCCAAGTTTCAATGTGGCCACTGGCCTGAAGTGCTCATAACCACATATAAAGTTATTGATCACAGACAAATGACTATCCAGATCCCTCCAATTCCCAATGGTTTGGGGTCAGATGTTCATTTTGGTCTGAACTGATACAGTTTAAAATGCAAGGGTGATCAAGTGCCCTCTGATCTTAGTATCATAACATACATGCCTATGGCTATGAATCCTTGAAAGTAACCTGTGTCTCCAGGTGTCTGTTCCCAGGCTCCAGACTCAATTAGTGTTTCTGGAAAGGATTAGGCTTCCATGTGATATTTACTGTGAATCTTTTCCTACTAAAACATTATTAGTTTACTATCATTATAGTAATACAAATTATTCCTTCCCCTCCACCAAGTACATAGAGAGAATGCACAATGGATGGCTGAGGGCATAAGACAGAAAGCCACCATCAAGGGTGAGGACAGCCCCCATAATAAACACAGGAGAGCAGGCCTACCAAAGCCCCGGCAGTAAGGACTAAATCTAAAAGGATCCTTAATGAGAACATTAAAGCCGCAACAATTTGCCTAGCAACAAGAAGCACAATTCTCTGGAGATTAACAGCCCGTGTTTCCGAAGAAATAGATGAAGACATCGTGGAACGGATCCAGAAAGCAAGATAAAGGAGGACCCCAGAGAATTGAGCCAATAAAACACATGCTCCGTTAAGGATGTCTGGCTACTTCTGACCAGTGGAGAGATGCCAAATTTATAAATGTGGTCTAAAAAGCTCACAGCATGTTGTAAGCAGTAGGCATGTAGATAGCTCAGTCTACACCACAGACATTATTGTCCTCCATGCAGTGCATGAGTCAAGAGCTCTCACTCTCCCTCTTCTTCTCGCTTGCTCTCTCTTGCTAAGAGGTAAGTACTGCTGTGCATCTTTTAGATGTTACCGCACATGATATAGCTAAATCTGAGTAGCCTGATGGTTAACATCTTCCTGTACTGTTGAGCACATAAAAACCAAACTGTCCTCATTGGTGCTACCTCTGCTTCCACCTCTGGAATACAAAAAAAAAGAAAGTCATTCAGGGATGTTTGTGCTCTCTTCCTAGTAACTGAAGAAAAAGTGCTGAACTTATTTCTTCTACTGGTGTTGTTCAGCCTAAATCACTTTAGTTAACAGGAATTGTTGCTTTCTTAGCATTTTGCACAATGTATTTCTATGAAATAAAACATCACTGATGGCCTTGAATAGAAATTTGCTTTTGCTACATTGTGCATTACATTCCTAAGAATCATAATAAACAGAAGAAAGGGAAAACTAGCCCCGGCTAGTGTAGTAAAAGTTACCATCTCATGAATTAACATTTTCTATCTTTGCTGTTGCTACTGAGAAAGTGTGGATTATCTATATTTACAATCTGTAGATATATATGAGGTAGAACAGTTATATGAATTGTTTAAATGTTTTCAAATAAATGACACCTTTATCCTAGTACATGCCTCCTCTTGCTTGTTTTATTAACCACACTTCATAGAATACCTTTCTGCAAATGCATGACTGAGGATGGATGATGGCAGGAAGGATATTGCTAATACAAGCTGAATACATAAATCCATTAATCACAGAGACCATGCTCAATTATTCAAAAGCTGACATTGTACTGTGAGATCAGCTCAGCCACTGGCTCAGTATTTATTAAGGCCCTGGTCTATACTTAGCACTTTATTGAGCTACACAGTAGAGACCAGGAAGAGAGAGAGAGAGAGAGAGAGACCCCTGCCATAGTTAGGACAATCAGCTGCATTTGGGGAAAACAGCTGAGGAACATAACTCCAGTACTGCCATGTTCTTCTGCCTTTTGGCCAGTACTTTTTGAAGGAAGTTTCATTGTTTCTCATTATTACTACAAGCATTCACAAGAATTGGGATGTAAATTGCTTTTTTCTCTTATGTAATAGATCTGGGGAAATATTTAGTAGTAGAAGAGAAGAGGGCAAAACTACTGGTAAAAAAGAAAGTACAAAGTTATGCACAAATAGCATTTTCTACAGAAAATCAAACCAGGGCTTTACTGAGAACAGTGACAAATGTAGATAGTATATGCACAATATGTAGATATTTGACATATACAATACTCACATTTTAAGGTTCTAGTTTAAGAAACAAACTAAGAGAATTATACATTTAGAATACTGTATAGTAAAAGCATATGGCCTTTGGTGTTAGGCAGAGCGCAGTTTGACCACTGATCCTCTGGACTCCCTACTAAACTCTAATCAAAATGAGCCAGTTTAACTCTTCTAAGCCTCAGTTTTCCTCTTTGGTTATATAAGAATAAATGCAGCTATTTTGAAGAAAATAATGAAGTTTAAATGATATGAATAAGTCCACCTATTACACAGCCAGGCACATGGCAATTAATTTCAAAAATGCCCATTTTTCTTCAAGGCATAAGAAAACACATCATCTAAAGCATATAGTTAAGGACATTAGAAGAAGAAAACACAACTACATGTAATGTAAAATGTCATCCTGAAGTAGTTTTTCTTTTGAATTAGAAAAATTCATAGTGGTCCCTACTGTAAATGGATACTTCTTAGCACTGGTCTCTGTTAGAACACTTTATTCTCTTCCTGGAATGAACTACGTACATATTTGTCTCTTCTATCCTATGAGTTTGGCATCTGGACCTTGTATGTACCCTTGTATTCTTAAGTGATTGCGTATATGAATAAGCAAGGAGGCAGGACGAGGTGATGGGAATTAGGAAAACACTCCTCTGTAACTCAAATGTACTGCTTTGAGCAGATGTACTGCTTTTGTAGTACCACGTCACCTACAAAAATGAAATATCTAAATTAAACATAAAAACATTTCAACCATGAGGGAGATGCTTGTGCTAACATATTAAGAGGGGAGAAGATTGTTTACAAATCTGGAAAAAATGACTATGTTCCAAAGTAAATATATATATATATATATATATATATATATATATATATATGTATGTATATGTAACAAAAAGAAGGGAAATACAATAAATATTAATAATCAAGACCAATAATTTCCCGCTTAAGGACATTTTAAATGCTTGCCTATTTGATCTCTCTTTCCATTTGACACTGGAGTTCTTATTGGTCATTGTTCTCATTTCCCCTGAGCTATCTTCTTTATTCATTTATCCAATCAATCTGCTTATCTTATTTAGTGTCTCCTGTGGGTCATGCATCCTCAGAAATGCTGGATGCACAGAACAGACAGTTGCCCTCACTAGTTATGTTAAAAAGATAAACATTTAAGGAGAACTCTGAAGATCAACATGATCCCACTAGTGTGGGAAGAGACCCCCTGACTCACTCTGAGATGAGGGAAAGCCCCTTAGAGGAAGCAGTTTTCAATTGCAGCAGAAAACATAAGAAGCTATTAGCATTGAGACAAGGAGATGATGATGAAATTCAGAAGAAAATATATTTCACTGGTGTTAACTGCCAACTACATACTACTTAGTCTCACATTTGTATCCCTTCCACCCAGACTATTCACTTCACCTCCGAGCCTTCAACCATGTGATGCTCAATATATATGTCCAAACTGAAATCTTTTTTCTCTATTTCTAACATTTTCTAAGAAGAAAACATAAAACTAACACTCATTTCATATTTCCAGTCCTCCCAAGCACCAAGGCAGGAAATAGTACATTATTGCATATTTCTTTCTCATTTTTTTCTTATTTTTTTAAAGGAGAAAAGGATTGTTTTGGCTGACACATTGTAGAGGTTTTAGTCCAGGAGCCAGGTCAGGGCAGCCTAGCAGAGGGGTATCACAGAGGGGCATGGCAGAGGAACAGCAGCTCAGGACATGGTGGCTGAGAAGCAGGAAGTGACAGAAAAAAGCTAGGGTGAGAGATAAGCTCCTCCGGGCCATACTCACCTCTTCCAACCACCCCCGCCTCCTAACAGGTCAGCTACAAATCCAGGTAAGCCAAGCACCACCCAAAGTCCCACCTATGAGCATCTCTTGGGAGACATCTTGACCTAAACTATAGCATTCTGACCCTGGCCCCAAAAACTTCGTGCTCATCCCTTTATGGAAAATGCATTTAGTTCATCTCTAAGAGTTGCCCAAATTCAGCATGGCTGAAAAAGCCAAGTCCGAAGTCTCTTCTGAGAGATAAGGCAAAATCTTAGCTCTGAGCCCCTATGAAAATCAAAAGAAGGTAACACACTGATGACTAACAAAGGCATGGGGTGAACAGTTTTGTTCCAAAAGGAAGGAATGAAAGATAGAAAGCAATGGGACCAAAGCAAGACTGAAGTCCAGCAGGGAAACCATTAAATCCTACAGTTCTGTGGGTCATCAAAGGTTATTCTAATCCTTAATCTCTCAAAACTATGCCTTCATTTCCACAGTCAGCTCCAACTCAGATCTTCATCATTTCCTGAAAGGACTACCAAAGTAATTGTCTCCATGTTTCCCTGAGACAAGGAGATGATGACAAGGAGATGATGATAATTGGTTTCCCTGCTTCCAGTCTGACTCCTAAACCATTTCTCCTACTTACTACAGAGTGACAGTTCAAAAATGCAATATGATTCTGTTCTTCCATGATTCCTTCAAGTGTTCCCCCATTGTCCACTGACAAAATACTGAATTTTGTATAGGTCTGACATCTTTCAATATCTGGCTCCAAGGCAAGGGGCCATGGCAGATAGATTTCACAGGGGGAATAAAAAGAGTTCATGATGGGCAGAAAGTAGCAAAACAAGCAAGAGACAAGACAAGCCTCTTTCTGTCACTTATATTATATCCAGATTACCAGGACTAGGATGGTGCCAGACTAATCTGTGGAGTGATTTAGTAATCACCCACCCATAATCCCACCACCCTTAATCCTAACATTGTACTGAGAATCAGTCACACACTCTAGAGTCAGCCACATCTGAAAAAGCCACCCACAGCCACATAAGACTTTGGGAAGACACCTAAACATAAGCTGTAACATGATCATATATTCACTCCCATGGCTGCTTTATGAATATTTCCTTCCAATTACACTGTTGGGTAGAGGAAAGCTCAGTTCTCTCTTTTTTCACAACTGCAGGATGAATATTTAAGCTTCACAATTCCAAATTATCATTGTTATTTTCATCCTTTTAGATAGAGAAACTGAAGCTTTGAGAGATCATGTAATTTTCCCAGAGACAAATGGATATTAAGTAGCGTCAAGTTTTAATCACAGAGTTTTAGGTTTTGGAGTCCAGACTTTAAAAGTCACAATAATACAATATTTTTGAGTTGTGGATAGATCATTAAGTAAATTATTTTCTTTTCAGTTGTATTTAATTTATAAGGTTATACATATATTTTATCTACTATAAATTTTTATATTTCTAAATTTTTAATGATAATTCATCCATGTATGACACAAAAAAATAAATTTTATTCAAAAAGAACATATTAGCACTTTTAGAGGTACTTTGGTACAAACCAAAAATGTACAAAGAATAGAGCTATAATAAAGGTGAAGTAAGTTATTAGTGAATGACACGTGATGCACACCTGTAAGACATGCACTGCATGGGCTGAGGCAGCACTGCAAGCTTGAGCTCAGCCTAGACAGCTTAGCCACTTCGCCAGACCCACTCTCAAAGTGAAAAATAAAAATGGGCTTGAGACGTAGCAGCCTGTGAAGCCCTTGATTCAATCCCCATACACCAAAAAGGGAAAAAGAAAAAGAGCAACCAAAAGAAAAACAGAGAATGACATGAATTTATTACGATGGCTATTATTTTTTTAAAGTCAGAATAGGGCTCCTCCCCACACCTGGAGGACCTCTGCAGTTAGGCAGGAGCCTTGGTGACCTCTCCCCCGACTAGGAGGAGCTAGGAAAGCTGCCTACAGCTTTGGAGACCTCTAACCCTACCCAGGGGGCCTCCACAGACTGCCAAGAGCATTGGCCACCCCTCCCCATCAGGATGACCTGCACAGGCAAGCAAGAGTGAGAGTCCTCCCTGCACCCTAAGGACTTCCAAGGGCCAGTAAGGGTTTAGGTGAGCCTCTCCCCACCCAGAAGACCTTTGGCAGGCCAGCAGGAGTGCAGGATGCCCTCCTTTCATCTGAAGAAGCTGTGGGCCATGAGAGTATGGGTAAGCCCTGTGCACCTGGAGGACCTTGGTGGCCAGCAAAAGCACAGGGAAGACCAGCTGAATGGATCAAGAAATAAGATCCAACAATATGCTGTATATAGGAAACACATCTAACTCAAACAGGAACTCATAGACTAAAAGTCAAGGGATGGAAAACAATACTCTACTCAACAGGAGCCCAGAAAAAAGCAGGGTAACTGTTCTGTTGGAAGACAATGTGGACTTTAAACCAAAAATGATCAAAAGAGGTAAAGAAGGCCACTACCTGTTTGTTAGGGGAAAAGTTCAAGAGGAAGAGATAACAATCATATATATATATATATATATATATATATATATATATACTACAAGAACTCTCAACTATATAAGACAAATACCTTTTTAAACTTTTTACAAGAATAAAACAAAACAAAGCAAATCAGAGCAGAACAATGCAAGCAATACAGGCCTTCAAAACAAGACAACAGGAAATCAACAATGGCTACCATAATGTCTCTTGTTTCTTTCAAAATAGCTATCCATATTTTCACACATAATAAAATCAAACAATACAAAACAGACTAAAACCAATCAAAACAAAAGAATGAAAGCATTATAGGACTTCAAAACAAGATAAAAAGAAATCAACCATGGTTACCATAACATACCCTGTTATCTTCAAAATAGCTACCTATGCCATCAGACTCAGTAAAATCTAACAAAACAAGGCAGAATAAAACCAAACCTAACAAAATCATGAAAATGATGCAAGAATTAGAAACAATAGGAAATTAACAGTGGTTACCACTGCCTTTTTCAGGCATTTCCTCCACTATTGCTTTGTTAATATCTATTGTGCTTTTTGCATCTCACTAACTCCTTCCATTTTTTATGCTAGGGGGATAACACTTGTGAGTCTAAATCGTGTCACCCATGAGCATGATCTCCAGTTGCATCCTTTTACCTACAGGAGCCTCAAGAGTTCCTACTTTATAGCTGGGTAGCTCTCTATTGTATAAAAATACCATATCTTTCTTATCCATTCTGCAATTGATAGACAAGTTATTTTTGCTTCTTTCTGGTCTGCTGTTGTGTAGAACAATTGTTTTCTCTCTGTAGATTTTCAGTCTATGAATTTTTTTTCTAGTTAAATACGTTTCTTGTATACAGTATATTGATGGATTTTGTTTCTTGATCCACTCTTCCTGTGTTTGTTTTTATTGGTACTTCCCACATTGGCTGTCCCTCTGCGATATGAGTGAATGAAAAGGCACCTGGGTTTCTCTGAACTCAGGTTCCCAGGGAGGTAGCGGGTATGGGGTGGGCTTCTTCAGACCCATGCAGCTACACTGAGGGTTCCCCAATGGCCAAGGCTGAGTGGTGGCAGGGGTGCTTCTTCTTATAGCTTACATAGAAGACAAATATTAATAGACATGAACTATCAAGTAAGCAATAACACAGTTGTAGTGGGGGATGTTAATACCCCATTGTCACAAAAAGAAGATCAACTAGACAAAACATCAGCAAAAAAAAAACTCAATCAAACATGTGAACAAATGGACTCAGTAGATGTTTACAGAGTGTTCTACCCAACAACATCAGCATACACATTCTTCACAGTTGCACACGGATGTTCTCTAAACTAGATCATATACTATACCACAGAGTAAACCATCTAAGTAAATGCAAAGGAATTGAATTACTGCATGCATATTATCCAACATAGTGCACTGAAATTGGAAATGAATGGCAAAAGTTACTAAAAAAAAAAAAAACTACATAAAAGTATGGAAATTCAATAACACCCTCCTAAAACATCAATGGGTCACAGATGAAATTAAAGAAGAAATTAAACAATATCTACAATGAAGTTAATATACAGATACAACATACTGGACCCTATGGGATGCAGTGAAAGCAGTCCTAAGAGGCAAAGATGTAGTTCTGAATTCTCACATCAGGAAAACAGAATGAACACAAATAAATAACCTAATGTTCCATATCAAGCTCCTAGAAAAAAAAGAAGAGCAAGTCAAGCCCAAAGCTCAAAGAATGAAGGAAATTATTAAAATCAGAGAAAAAAATTAACACAATTGAGACTAAGAAAATAATATAGGAAATTAATAAATTGAGTTAGTTCTTTGAAAGAATAAATAAAATTGATAAACCACTAGCCAACCTGATCAAGAAAACAAGAGAAAAATCAGATTGGTGCAGTGAGAAATGAAAAGGCTGAAATCACTACAGATTCTGTAGAAATTCAGAACGTCATCAATGCCCTTTTGAAAATCTTTACTCACATAAGCTGGAAAACAGAATAAATGGATAGATTTCCTAGAAATGTATGAATTACCACAGTTAACTCAAGAAGACATAAAAATTTGAATAACACAATATCAGTTACTAAAATTGAAAACATAATTAAAAACTTACCAAGAAAGAAAAGCCCAGATCCTGATGGATTCACAGCAGGATTTTACAAGAAATTTAGAGAAAATTTAATGCCAATAGTCCTCAAACTCTCTAATGAAATTAAAAAGGAAGTGATTCTCCCTAATTCATTCCCTGAGGCAAGTATTACTCTGATACCCAAAACCAGAGAAAGAACCAACAAAAAAGGAGAACTATAGGCCAATCTCCCTAATTGAACATAGATGAAAAAATTCTAAATAAAATACTAGCAAACAGAATGCAGCCAATCATCAACAAGATTATACACCATGACCAAGTGGGATTCATTCCAAGAATGCAGGGATGATTCAACATATGCAAATCAATGCGTGTAATCCACCACATCAACAGAGCCAAAGATAAAAATCACATGATCATCTTAACAGATGCAGAAAAAGCTTTTGATGAAGTCCAACACTCATTCAGGATGAAAATCCTACAGAAAATTGGAATAGATGGTCTCTACCTCAATCTGATAAAAGCCATCTAGGACAAACCAACAGCCAACATCATACTAAATGGACAAAAACTGAAAGCTTTCACTCTAAAGTTAGGAACAAGAGAAGGATGTCCACTGTCACCACTCCTATGCAATATAGTACTGGAAATGTTAGCCAGAACAATTGGACAAGAGAGAGAAATAAAAGGAATAATGATAGGAAAGAAAGATGTTAAATTGATGACATGATACTCTACATAGAAAACCCCAAAAACCTGACCAAAAGACTACTAGAGTTAATAAGCAAATTCAGCAGCATAACTGGATACAAAGTCAACACTCAAAAGTCAATAGCATTCCTTTACACAAACAACAAACTCATTGAAAGAAATAACAGAAACCACACCCTTCAAAATGGCACCCCCAAAAATGAAACACTTAGGTATCAATATAACAAACAAAGAAAAATAATTACATATGGAAAATTACAGTACTCTGAGAAAACAAATTGAAAAGGATTTCAGAAAATGGAAAGACATCCCTTGTTCATGGATAGGAAAAACAAACATTGTGAAAATGGCCATACTTCCAAAATTGTTACAAAGATTTAATGCAATTCCAATCAAAATACCACTAGCATACCTCACAAATCTAGAGAAATCATTCCTAAAATTCATCTGGAACCAGAAGAGACCTAGAACAGGAAAGGTAATTTTGGGTAACGAAGGCAAGGCAGGAGGCATCACAATCCCTGACTCAAAATCATACTACAAAGCAGCTATAAGAAAAGCAGCATGGTACTGGCAAAAAAAAAGAAGACCTGAGGATCAGTGAAACAGATTAGAAGATGCAGAAACAACTCCAAACTCACTCAGCCAGCTTATGTTTGACAAAGGGGCTAAACATGTTCACTGGAAGAAAGCCTTTTTAATAAATGGTGTTGGAAAGACTGGCTCTCCACACGCTGAAGACTAAAACTGCACACATGACTGTCACCATACAATAAACTAAAGTCAAAATAGATCAAAGATCTAAATATAAAACAGAAACACAATCTACTGGAAGACAAGGTAGGCAGAAATCTTGAGGATATAGGAGTAGGCAGAGAGTTCATGAACAAAACCCAAGCTGCACGGAAACACTTCAAAGAATCAGCAACTGAGATCCCATCTTATTAAAAAGTTTTTACACATCAAAGGAAAAGAAAACCCATGAACTGGGAAAAAATTTTAGCCAACTGTCCCTCAGACAAAGGACTTCTATATAGAATATATAAAGAATTGAAAAATATCAGGCCTCCCAAATTCAAAGACCCAATCAAAACATGGGCATCTTCAATGAATATACACTTCTAAGATGAAGAAATACAAATGGAAAATAAATATATGGAAAAATATTCAGCATCACTGGTCATTCAAGAAATGCAAATTAAAACAACACTGAGACTCCATCTCACTCCAGAAAGAATGGCTAGTATCAAGAAATCAACCAATATCAGATGCTAGAGCAGCTATGGGAAAAAAGAAACCCTTTTCCACTAGTGGGAGTGTAGACTGGTGCGACCACTGTGGAAATCAGTGTGGGGATTCTTCAAAAAACTAGGATTAGAGGTCCCCTTCAATCCAGCTATTCGCCTTCTAGTTATCTTCTCAGAACAATGAAAAACATCATACCACAGCAATACATGTGCACCCATGTTGATAGCAGCACAATTTGTAATAGCTAAACCTTGGAAACAATTCAAATGCCATCAACTGAGGAATAGATAAAAAAAGATGTAGTATTTTTATACAATGGAATACTACTCAGCTTTAAAGAAGGATAAACTTCAGGCTTTTATAGGTAAATGGATACAACTTGAGACCATATTATAAGTGAAATAAATCAGACTCCCTTGTTTAAATATTGTATTGTCTCTCTAGTGTAAAAACCTGAAAGAGGAAATAAGACCCAAAGTGTACAATAGGTATTGTTAAAATAAAAGTTAAAAAAACTGCTCAGAAGGAAAGAACAACTGAGATGGGGGAAAGGACAAAAGAAAGAAGGGAAAAGATGATAGATAGATGATAGATAGATAGATAGATAGATAGATGACAATAGATAATTATACCCCTAATCTCTGTTAGTTCATCAAGAAGAATGGTTTGTGCTGTCACTGTTTGATCATTTTTCATGCCTACATCTTGTAATCGGAATAACTACTTTGAAGATAACAATACACAATGTATTAACCATGGTTAATGTCTTACTTTGTTTTGAAATTCTGTAGCATCATTTTTATTCTTTTTTTCATTTCAAATTTTAAAAAATTTTAAAGCAAATTAAACTTTTTAAAAAGGGAAAATAAGTGTGGATGGCAACTAAAACCCTTGTGCACTGCTGGTGGGAATGTGCAATGGTACAAGTGCTGGGAAAATAGCACAGCAATTCCTCAGAGAGAACCACAGTATCCAGAAGTGTCAATCCTGAGTATACAATTGAAAAAATGACACGCTCTCTTGCCATTCCAGTTCTAAGTATGCACCCAAAAGAACTGAAAGCAAGATCTTGAATAGATGTTTGCACGCTCGCATTGGTAGTAGCATTATTGCCTGGCCAAAATGCACAGCAATGTAATTGTCCATCAATCAATAGACGAAAGGATAAATAAGAAGTGACATGCTCATTGAATGGAGCATTTATTCAGCCTTAGAAGAGGGTGATTTCTAAAACATGCTACATTATGGATAAACCCTGAAGACAGCATGCTCAGTAAGCAATAAGCAAAATAAGCCAGATCTAAAGATGAATACACGATTCCACTTCTGTGCAGTCCCTGGATAGTGAAGCTCACAGAGACAGCAGGTAAAATGCAGGCACCAGGGTTGGGCAGAGGCCAGAACGTGGAGTCATGGTTTAACAGGCAGAGTTTCCATTTTTAGAAAAATAAAAAATTCTGGAGATAAATGGTGAGACTGGATACAAGACAAGGTAAAGTGTGCTGAACCGTACACTGAAAATGCTTAAAGGATTAATTTGGCAACGTGTATTTTGCCACATTGTTTCAAAGAGAGATAGAATGGAAAGTCAGTGTGGCGATCTTCCTGATGGAAAAGAAAATCAAAGGCAGTGCCTGAGACCCATCATAAATTTCTAGCACAAAAAAGGTAACTGCGAAAGAAAGAGTCGGTGGCCAATGTGGCTGATGGCTGCTCGCACGTCCTGGTACCCACCTCTAGGGTCAAAGGCTGCTTTCCGGAAACTCTGCCGTCTCCTTGGCTGAGAGAGATTTTTCTATCTCCTGCTTGGCAGGGGAAGCTGGAAGACAGTGAAGGTGGCAGCCTTGGTCACTGAGGGATGGGGATCACTCTGAGACCTGTCCTCCATGTGACCCAGAGCTGCTCTCTGGGGTCCAAGTGTCACTGGACACTTCCCTGACTCACTGGCCACACACTGTTGGCTCCCTTCCCTTCTGTTTCCCTTCCTGTTCCCTTGGGTCACCTCCCAAATGAACTGTCGGTACTTATTTCTGGCTTTAAGGTCTCCTGCATGATTCCAAGGAAGACACAGTGAAAATTCGGGGCTTTGATGAAAGAGTCCCCCAATACAGTACAGATGAGAAGAACCATGAGAGGAAACACTGTTCACTTTAACTCCAAAGGGTCCCAGTTTGTAGAAGAATTAAATGATAATACAATGCAAAGTGGGTATATACAGCCCAACTCCTGACGCTTTGGCTATTTAGGACTTTTAAATAAGCAACATATCAAATCACAAAACTTGCTTTAGCAAGATAGCTTTGCATATCCTTGTTTAATAAACAGGCCACCGGCTTATTCTGATGCTGACTTTATACTGACAGCTCTTTCAAGAAAATCTCCTCTGTTATGGATTCTTTTTAAACAGGTACAATTACATGGCACTGTTGTGGCTTGCTTGAAAGAGCTCCCGTAACTCAATATGCCGCATGCGGATCCATGGCCTGTTTAGAACCAAAACTCACTGAGTGGTGGAAAGTACTAACAATGTGTTTGTCATTAGCCCTGTGTGCCCCTGCTGTCAGAGACTAAAAACCATACTGAGAAAATCTTCAGTTAAATGGCATTGCAAAGGAAAACAGCACAAACGTAAGCACTTTAACAGGTCTCCTCTCCTCAGGTTAACGATCAATCCCCATTTGCTTTTCAGTCATGTCAGTGTCACTAATGGAGAGGGGGCTGTACAGGTAATTATCTCCCCTGGCCCCCAGTTGAAGTCCCAATACCCAGTCACTTCTAATTCACCACCAAGTCCCAAAGTCAATACCGATTCATGGGTGACAGTGAAGACCAAGATGCACTGCTTTCAATGGAGGGCAAATGTTTTCTTGGCTTTCTTCATCATCCTATTCCCTGCTGTCCCCTGGACAGATTTGTCATTTCTTCCAGTCCCTCTGTGCAGTACACATAAGGAGGTATCAACTCCACCGGACCAGGGATTTACCAGTGACCAAAGAGCCAGAGGAGAGTGGAACCAGGACGACTGACTCATGTCCCTGCTTGAACCGCTAGACCGAGCTTCCGCCCTGACAGGGAGATGAATCAGTCAGCAGTGATTCATCTCACCAAGGAAAATGTGTTTTCCCTGAGATGGAGAAGTTCATTGTAGACATAATAATACCGAAATGCAAAACTTAATGAAAAGAACAGGCTGTTTGAATCCAACAGCTATGTAGTGTGTTGTTTTGTTTGTTTTTGTTTGTTTGGGTTTTGTTTTGTTTTGTTTTGTTGTCTTTTTGAGACAGGGTCTTGCTATGCAGTTCAGGCTGGCTTTGAGCTCACTTTGTCGTGCAGGCTGGTCTTAAACTCACAACGATCATCTGCCTCAGGATCCTGCCTCAGCCTCCTGAGTGCTGAGATTTTAGGCATGTGCCACCACACCTGGTTAAAATTTTCAAGTACATACAACTACCCACTGTCACATGATCTGAAAATCCAATAAAGTGAACGTTGTTTGTGGAAATGTCTGAAGGAACTTTTATACTTTGGGTTAACACATTAAAAAATGTATATATTTATGCTGTGAAATGTGATGTTTTGAGATATATGTGCACTTTATGCAATGATTAAATCAAGCTAACTAACATGCCAATCACTTTATATCCTTTAATGATGTTAAAACACCATCAAAAAAGTAAGGAAATGTGCATTTCCACAAAATTGAATGAACCAAGTTCTAAGAATATTTTATTTTTTAAATTTAAATTAGCAGCTAAGTAGGTTTTTTTTTTTAACAGTACTGGGAATTAACCCAGGCCTTCTGCACTGAGCTACACCCTCACCTTTTTTATTTTGAGCCAGGGTCTCACTAAGTTACCAAATTGCCCATGCTGAGTTCAAACTTGCAGTTTTCCTGCCTCAGCCTCCCAGAATGCTGAGATTATATACATGAGCCACCCTGCCCAACTAAGTATGACCCTTTAGAAACAGATTTGTTTAACCTTTGGATTTGTTTAACCTTTAGATTATAGACAAATTTGACAAAAATAAGTGGCTGAAGTAGCACATTAATTTAATAAATAGATCTGCCATCTATTGAATTCCATCTCTAATTTGCAGAAAAGCTCTCAAAACAAATGTTGTTTACATTTTACTGAAGCTGTGTCAGAGGCGCAAAAATGTTCAGTGACTTGTGGAAAGTGAACTAAGCTCCTGCTCAGAGATCCATGCTGAAGCTGTTCTCATTCCGGAATGGCCCTACTTGTTCTCCACTACACCTCAGTCTAGCCCTGAGATACTTGGAGCTTACCTGCACCTTAGGCAATGGTTCCGTATGTACATTCAGAAGAGCATCAGTGAATTGTATGCTAATATTAACAAGAAAAGAAAATTCTCTCTCCTGGACACACACCCCCAAGCACATTCCTGGCGACCAGAATGTATGCATTTTTACAGCAAATGGGTTACCACCCCCCTCCAACTCATTCAAGTCCTTATACGCTCATGGGCGGTACACTCACATAAGACGGTTTCAGGTTATTCCCTTACGTCAGGAAGAAGCAAGCAAGACTAAAAGAAGTAAATTTTCAATTGCTGTCCACATCCTTGAGTTGAAACTGCCAATATTATCTTTGGTCACCAAGGACTGGGGCCCAATTATACTGCACCTGTAGGCTTTTAGCCCTGATTTTTAATTTATATGATAAAATGCTCTTAACATTGATTTTCATTCCAGAGAAAACATAGAAGTGTCATTTTTCTGTTATGGGAAGTGGAGTCCCAAATTGAGGAGAAACTAGCAGGGAAGACACAGACAGCAAGACACTGGTTTGGCGTGGGTGGGAAGCGGGCAGTGTGCAGGAGCGAAGCCCACATCACCTACATGTTTTCTGGAGCACACCCAAACTCGGGGAAGACCAAAAGAGGAGGTAAATAATTCGCAAGTGAGGTTTTTCACAAAAGAAAATAAAAATCTAAATATTTTATCTTGACCTAAATTCCTTATCTGTAGCTATATCACCTTTGTAAATATAAATTTCCAGGCCTAATTTATTAATAGAATGCTATCTCTCCTTAATTTCAAGTGTCTGATACATAAATAACTTTCACAAACTAATTCAAACAAGCAATGTATGACACTAGTCTCAGAGATAGTGTGAAATTTGCTTTAAAAATTGCTGCTGGCTGTTCAATAATTATACACTGTGACACTGCAGTGGCCTGGTCTCCACCTTAAATTAGAAACGGTTAAGTCAGTAAAATAAAATGATGTACCAGCATGACATCACCTTGCAAATACATAAATGTATTTAAATTTATTTAACTAGCTGCCCCGTTGACAACCAAATGTTTACAGGATTGAATTGTTCAATCTTTTTAACCTCACTGTGGAAGTATCCGTGGTCATTTCTCACTATGTAACAATTTATTCTAGTTGCAAAACTGGGTAGTTTGCTACTTATAGACTCAGCCCTATGACACAGCTCTGCACAATTATCATTTTAACAAACTTTTTGTTACTACTAGTGAACAAATAGTATACCTTCCTGTTGTTAGCAAAATTATAAAGATACAAAACCCAGTGTTTGTGGAAGTCTAGAAATATGAACGTTACCATAAGATACTTGAAGTCCTTAATATGAATTCTAGGATGATTGGGGTATCTTGAATAACAATAAAAATTTAAGAAGAAAAGTAATTCACCCTCTTACTGAACCTCAAAGATAACAGGCAAACTGTTTAATGTGATGTCATTTAGATGTCAAGCTCAAGCCAGGGGACACAGTGCCCTCATATTCCCCAGGTTTCCCTGTAGCAAGTCTCAGGTCCAGGGGTGAAGTCTTCCACCATCAGTGCCTCCCACTGCCCCTGAGATACCCTTGTTGACTGTTTCTGGGAATCCTCAGTGCCTCCAGTATGACCTCTTCCTTTGCAGCTGAGAAGGGAAAGCCCAGACATGTCAAATGACTCTGTCAAGGTTACACAGCCAAAAGAGAGCCTGATGTATCTGACTACGCATGGAGTGTTCTCTCTGCTGTACCATATGGATTCACATAAAATTTATGTTTAAAAACATTACTTAGATAAGGATAAGTATTGTTCTATAGATCTGTCAAAAGGAAAGCTATCCTAATTACGAGTGAACCAATTACTAATTATTTCACCCACACTTGGACTAAGATATTTGGCTTTTGTTCTTGGTTTCCACTGAAAAGGAATTAAAATTTTTATAATTCCATCCTTATTTGTGTTATTCTTCAAACTAGTTCTATCCCTTCACTTCATCCAGAAACTGAAAGACTGGAAAACCTTTATGTTATCAGAAATCTAAGTGATTTTATAATTTCTGTAATATAAAGAAGATTAATATATGATTCTTAGACACAAACTCCAAATCCCACGCACACAGATCACATTTTATTAAATTTTCCAACTTATTCCTTTATATTTTCACTAGATTCTCACCAAAGACTCTTCCTTTCTAAAGCCAAAACATAGTTTTGCAAAAAGATGTATTTCTTGGTTCTTAGAAGAAAAAAGATTAAAGTTCTCCCTTGTTTTTATATAAAACAACAAAGAAAGATAATTAGAAAGATGTAAATTTCAAAAATGTTTTTGAAATTTTAAAACATGGGTATAATATCAGACAAGAACTAGAAGAAAAAATTACCAAAATTGAGTGGAGGAAAATCCAGAAAAAGAGAAAGAGGAGATTTTAGATACTCCAATTATCATAACTTGGAGAGAAAGAAATCAGATATCACATTTTGTTATCCAAGGAATTTTTGATTATTGTTTTTACTCAGTTCTTGTAAGAGGCAATTGTGCATGAATTTATATTTGATGGCATCAAAGCAAATAAAATTATACTTCCTGATTTAATAGAAGAAGGTTACCAAGTAGAAATAGAAACTGGATTCAAAATGAGCACTAAGACAGCACCCACACGAGCAGACACCACGATCTGCACAGTGCATTGCAATAAAACTACAGGATTCTAATCAGCAGACTCTTTCCCTAAGGAAATATTTCCCTGGCTAACAGGACTCTCACTCTCCAGAGAGCTTCAACATTAACATTCCAAAGGCAAGAACTCCAAGCTGGAAAGGGACAGAACATGTTAGCTTCTGACAAACTAGACAAAGATCGACCAAGGATACAGGAGGTAAGCAGGCAGTGTAACCAAGGCAAGAAGAAATCCAAAGACCAAAGAAGTCAGCAGGTGCAATCAGTCTCCCAGGGTAGAAGAGCAGGGAGAAAAGCTAATGATTCTGGTAGAAAAGTCCTCTTTCCATGGACTTAACTAACCTGACCCTTATTTGTCTCTTCAGCCTCGTGCCTCAGTAATACTTAAGCTGTCACCATTCTATGCCTCTGTCTGGCATGCTTTTCCCCCAAATTATCTACTCGGAAATTTTAAATTCCTTCAGAACAGACTTCAGCAACACTCCACCGAGAAATCTGCCCTGAATATTCCAAGAACACCTGGCCATTCATCCTGACGATCCTTGCACTTTATGCATGCACCATTAAAGGGTGTATTATATTGTACTGCAGCTGCTTAGGTTCCAGCCAACCCATTAGCTAAACTTTCCATGAGAACGGGCAGAGCCTCTTAATTTTTGATGTTTCAAAACACCTAGAACATAGTGTCTGATCCACTACAAGCTGTCATATATTCAAATGAATGAGCATCTCTATACTAACCCTTATGTTCAAATACAATCTTCTATTCTACTTTTTTCTTCAAAAAAATAAGAGCTATCATGTTCATTCTTTTCCCCTAGCACTTAGCTCAAGTTCTGGCAATGAACACGTGCTCAATTTTAAATATTTAACAAGTTAATAGATGAACGAAAAGCTTTTCTCCGTTGATTGTTTATAAAGACAAAATGTACAAAAAATGGCACACACAGGAGTCTCAAAAAGGTAGCTTTAAATACTGGAGTACTGGTGGCAGTATGAGACATAGCGGTTTTACTAGCCAGGTCTCCTCAGTCAAGAGACTGACTCTGTCTGCATCCAATTAGAACCATTAGCCATCAACTGGAATTCATAGACCTGGTGTTGTTTGTAATCAGAGCATTATTGTGAAGAATAAGAGAGCTGGGGCTGGGGATTTAGCTCAGCGCCATAAGCACCTGCCTTGCAAGTGCACGGTCGTGAGTTTGATCACCAGTACAAAAAAATAATAATAATAATAAGAGAGAGCTTGGCATACAGGAAATGCTCAGTATTAGTAGTTGGTGGAGCCCCCAGCTGGCAAAAAAAATTTTAAAGGAGAGAAAGAGTAATGATACAACAAGCAGAGTCAATATTTCTTTTCTTTATAAAGCGGAACACAGAATTGACCTAACAAACAAATAAAAGTAATCCAAGTTCCACCCAAAACTTACAAGCCATCAAATTTTGTTCTAATCACCCACCCTTCTGTATTCAACGCCATCCCTTTACTCTCCGATAGATATTTATGGAGCAATGAATAAGCAAGATGCAGGGCACCGTGGGGAAACAGAGCAAAGTTCCCAGATCAGTGAGCTCCACTCCCTTTGCTCTGAAATGGAATTTAGAGGCTCAGAAGTTCAAATAGAGAGCAGGGTTTCCTGGGGTTGTCTTTAGGGTACATACAAAAGGCACGCCCACTTCCTCTCTCTGTGGGGAGCTGCAATCTTGAGCCCCTGTTGCTTACACATTTTTGGCAAATTCCTCTCTTATGCTGTGATAGGAAAGGTAGAGAACTTCTAGCTTAGGCGTTCTGTGTAATTCATCGCTCAGTTTTAGCAACGTGACTAAGCTCCACCATGAAGTTGTTATTCTCTGCAGACATTATTTACACACAACCCCCAACTCACAAACACTTGTCGGTGAGCACCACAAAGGTGAAACTAAGAAAAAGAAAAAGTAATCAAAAGTCTTGTTTTCTGATGTTGATAAAACTAAAATATTTGGTCATGAAACCACATGTGAAGTTCGAGGCTCTCTGAGTGTGAAAGATATGTATTAAAAATAAAAAATTTCACAAACTAAAAAAAAGTCCCTTCTTTTCTCAGGTCAAAACAATTCAAAACAGCTGCCTATGATGAGTGGATTAGTTTCCTCTTCTTCACAAATACATATTCAAAAATAAAAATCACAAAATAATGTCATAGTCTACAGCACAGAAGATCTAGGTATTCAAACAAACAATGGAAATAGAACAAGCCTATAAAAATCTGGTAAAGCTCTAGAGGGAGCAAAAGACATTTGAAAACCAGAATGAAGTGAAATAAATCAGACACACAAGCTTAAATATCTGATGGTTTCTCTTGTATGAGAAACCCAAACTACAGAGCAAAATAAAAAAATAGACAATAAGAAACAGGGAGAGAGACGTTTTGCAAAAGATAAAAGGGCCAAGAGACAGAGGGGGAGGGAGGGGAAGGAAAAGCAGTTGAGAAGTGCGTGCACACACACTACCTCTCTGTGATGAGTGTAATTACATTCTGCAAATATGTAGCAATAAAAATGCTTAGGTCCTATCTGATGAAGCATGATGAAAAATTGCTGTATATAGCTCTGACCTAGGTGCTCAGGCCGAAAGGCTTCTTGACGCCTCTTCTCCTCTTCAACCCCACATGTGATTCACCAGCATGTTTTCTCAGGTCATTGTCTCCAGGTCAAAGCAGCAGAGTTTCAGCATTTCTCCCTCCCCTCTCAGGTCCCAAGCCTGGAACCAGTATTTCTCTCCAAACCGCCTTCCCTGCTTCTGGCCCTCTCCCTTCCAGCCCTTTCCATTCGGCAGTGAAGGTGGTCTTTCTGCGACACCTTATATCACCCTATGAGTCATTTATGGACTTCAGGTGTCCTGAAGCAGAATAAAACCCAACTATTTTAAAATGATCTCCAATGACCTGTAAGTTCCAGCGCCTGCTTGCTTTGTTCCTCCCTTTTCCCACTATGATTCAGACTCACTTTTTCTTTTCTGTTCCTTGAAACTGCCAACCTGCTTCCTAGTCCAGAGCCTTCACATTTATCATTCTTCCACCTAGGAATGCTCTGCCCCCAAAACCAATAGTATTAAAAATACCTCAAATTTATTGAGATAGAACAAGTGCCAAGGGCTAATCTAAGAGTGTTACTCATATTAACCCATCTGTCATGAAAAAGTAGATGCCACAATAACATGTAAGAAGCTCATTGAGGGGAATAACTGTAAGAACAAATGGGAAAAGAACTGGGAAATCCAGGAAAGACATCAGCCCATGACCCGGGTGAGAAAAGACTGAAGGGAGGAAGGGAATGTATCTTAAATTGTCACACTGCCCTTTACAAACTTTACTGAGGAGCAGATGGTGGTGGTGCAGACCTACAAGGCTGGTCCTCTGAAAGGCTGACGCGGGAGGAGGATCAGGAATTCAAGCACAGCACGGGCAATTTAGCAAGACTCCATCTCAAAATAAGAAGTAATAAAGGACCCAGAGAAAAGTCCCTGGGTTCAATCCCCAGTGCCACTAACCACTAAAAGCTTCACCAAGGCCCATTAGGCCAAAGTCACCTGTTAAGGAATTCCACTGTCTCCCAGCAGTAGGTCTATCCAGGCCCTGGCCAAGATCCCCAGCTGCCTGTATGAGGGGTACGGTAAGGGATAAAATAAGAAACAGAGACAAATTTAGTAATGCGTGATGGGGGCTGGGAGGTCAGGGCCTCAGGACGGGCAAAGACCCAGATCCTCCAAGCCAGCCACTGTGTATTGGGTGTGTACTATGCAGTGGGTGCACACAGTGAGAGGAGGGGCCGGCAGAAGATTCCAGGTCCTTGGAAGATTCAGAGGTGGAGGACACTGCAGGCATCGGATAATCCTGGGATGACTCACCAGGGCAGAGATGATTTTATGCTGTGAAGGGTCTTGTTCTGGAGTGTTCTTTTTCACCTTAGTAGTTTTAGATTACTCTTGGTGAGGGGGAGAGGACGGCCCATCTCAAGAGTTAATGGGAAGTCTCAAAAGGGTGACACCATAATCCCAAGCTTTCGTTTATCCCTTAGGGAAGGATGCAAAATTAATCACTGTGAATTCACTGTTCCCAATACAGGTCTGCTTTAGTATCCCTGCCCTGCTGGTCCTTGGCTGGGAGCCGCCCACTGGGAAGTGTCTTAGTGGGGTCAGGGGGCAACAGCAGGAGCTATCAACACTGAAGCTTACAGTCAGAGATCTGAGAGGCAGCTCTGCTGGGTCCCACATCCTTCAGTCCCCCCAATAACTCTGTGAAGGACTGACCATCCCTTCTTTAGACAAGGATATAAGACGCAGAGGTCTCCATTTAGCAGGTAACAAAGTCAGGTTTGGATCCAGGTGATCTGTTTCCAGGTCTCTCATTTTTTGTATCAGTATTTGATTTATCTCACATTCCAAATGTTACCTGCTCAGGAAAATATGATGCTAACAGAAAACAATTTTAAAAGCAGGGCATAGTTTCCTCTCAAATCATTGCTATGCTTTATCTGTCTAGCTAAGGCAATTAACTGATTTGTTGTTTCTCATAAAGAATGAGCCCATAGGTACAGCTAAATGAACTGTGAATAATCTTTCTAAGTTACTTTTCACTTTCAATACACGTTTCAAGGTTAACTCTCAATCAAACCTTTTCCTCCAGTGTGGGGGATGAGGGCAGAATTCTAAATGGCCCCCAGAACCATGCCCCCTTCTTATACAGACCTGCACAACCCCTTCACCTTGAGAATGACACAGATTTGTGAATATGATGCACTAGTTCCTCTGTGGCATCACATTATATGGCAAAAGAATTTTGCAGGTGAATTAAGGTTCTAATCATTTCTTACTGAATCAAGCAAGAGAGCAATTATCACAAGTGAGTCTGGCTTAATCAATTGAGCCCTTACCAGAGACTGGAAAAATCAGGGTTGTGAATGAGACCCTTGCTGGCATCTTAGGAACAGGGTCATAGTGCACTGGGCAACAAGCAGTTTCAAGAGGCTGAAAATGGCCTCAGTTGACAGCCAGCAAGAAAGTACAAACCTCTGTCTCGTAAATGAATTTTGCCGGAAATCAGTGAGCCAGAAAGAGGATCCCAGCAGCCATGTGAGTTCATCACTCCACAAAGCATCTCATAGGTGGATGAGGCTCTGGGCAGAGAACCCAGGGAAACCATGCCAGACTCTAGACCTGTGGAAACTACCAAATAGGACAGGTCTGTTGTTCTAATGTAAGTCTCCAAGTTTGGGTTCATTTATTAGGTAGCAGTAAAAAGCTAGTTCTCACACTATTCACCATGATTCCTATTTCAAGTAAATATTCACCTTAAGTGTCGCTGTTTTGGTGCCACTTACTTGTGGACAACCAAGTCTTTATATACTTGAGTGGTTTGATAATTATGTCTCTCCAGGAGACCTCACTCAGTCCCCTTAGGGACCGGAAGCCCTAGCTCTGCTTTGCTCACCGTGGTATCCCGAGGCAGCACATGCCAGCGGTAACCACCCAGTACTATGCTGAATGGATCCATGTGCGCGGCTCATGTTTGTTGTGGTGTAGATCTCCAGTGTCCTGGCCAAAGCCTGCTGTGTGCAGAGGTGGGGCTTCTGGAAGGTGACTGGATCGTGGGGGTGCTATGCTCATCCGGTGAATTAATCCGCTGATGGATCCACAGCCAAACGCGCTGTTTGGCGCCGGAGCTTGGGTGGGAGAGGAGGGGCAGCTCCTGCCCTCACGCTCTGCTTCCTGACCATGACGTGAGTAGCTTTCTCCCACCAGACCCTCCGACACGCGCTCCCGGCCTTAGAGTCACCTCTACCACTTCCACGGGAGGACCTGTGCCCACTTGCTGGGGCCACGGCTCCCAGAGTGCTCGCTGCCATCCAGAGGAGCTCCAGCCACGAACTCGAAGCTGGCCGCCCACCCACTGCCCCCCGTGTCCTGCTCCAGCCTGAACTCCGGGTAGCAGCCTTGTGCTCACGGCTGGGATGCCCAGCCGTGGAGACCTGGTGCCTACCGGCCCTCAGTCAGCCTGCTCCACCCCTGCACCCACCACCATCCCACGGACAGTAATTCTCCAGGGTGCCAGAGTGCTTGCCTAGTGTTTGTGAGGCGCTGAGTTTCGCCCTCAGTACCACCAAAACAAAAGTTTCCAACTGACTTCCATCTCCTTTCCCTTCCCAACCACCTGTTTTTGCCAGAAAAAGTCTGAATTGCAAAGTCCCCACCTCCCATACAGTTCTGCTATGCTAAGCAACCCATAAGGAAAGAAATAGTCTAACATAAAGAGTTCATTCATCGTTAGACATGCTTTAAATTTGTTTTTATTTTACATAAAACTACAAAGACAGTTATTCCCAGCACACTTTACCTCACTGCCCTATACTATCTCAGAAACACTTTACATTTGTGTAACATTTTAGTTTAAGGCAGACAAATAGATATTTTCCTTGTACACTATCAGTTCACAAACACCTTCTTGAGCAAACAAGTCAGTTCACAAACAGAAATAATCTCAAAGTTTCCTTCCACTCTCCAACTCCACGTTAGGTGATGAACTCAGCTATGGTCATCTTACCCATAATCAAGGAACAAATTAAGTTCATGAATCGAGGCACCACTGTGGGTATATTATCTTTTAGAGATAAAATTTCAACAGCCGGGGGTTTAGTTCAGCGGCATAAGCACCTGCCTGGCAAGTGTGAGGTCGTGAGTTTAATCCCCGGTATCATAAATAAATAAAAATAAAATTTCAGACATTATCAAATGTATTTTGAAACTTTTTCCCTGAAGACATTTAACCAACAGTAGGAATAAAAGGACATTTAAAGAAACCTGTTGGCAAGCTTTCTTCTGGACATATATTTTATTCTTTCACATAATAATGTCATTTAGACAAATTAGTCTGTGTGCATCACATTCACAAAATGAAACATCTAGTTTTAGAACAATTAGCTGCTTTCAATACAGCTTATAGTCAATGAATATTTTCAGTGATGAAAATGAGTTCAATCTAAAGAATATTTTTTTTTTTTTTTGTACCAGGGATTGAACTCACAACCTCACACTTGCCAGGCAGGCACTTACACCACTGAGCTAAATCCCCAGCAAGAATATTTAATTAATTAAACTATGATATTGTTACTTCCTCTACAAATCTTCTGTGTAAATCTCCTTATAAAAATAATTATTGCCGGATGTGGTGTGCACATCTGCAGTCTTAGTACTCTGGAGGCTGAGGCAGAAGGATCACCATGGGTTCGAGGCCACTCTGGACTGCATAGTGAATTCAAGTTCAGCCTGAACTACATAGCAAGACCCTGTCTCAGAAAAATTGCATAAAATCTATATGTGGAGGATTTTCTTTCCATGATCAGTTATGGAAGTTATATGGCAATTTTTTAATAAAATTTCACAATTAAAAAAATTTTAATGGTCTTACAAAAATACCTTTCATAAGCATTATTTCAAATGATTTTCTTTTTTTAGTAACCAAGATATTATGCATGCATACTACCAACTAGCTGATTTAATCGGTGCCTAGAAGAATTTCAAAAACCAGTACACACAGGAAGCAGAAGTGAAGAAGGTGAAGAGGTGGGGAAGGGAGGGGACAGGCAGGGGACGAAAAAGGACTGAGGTGCATCATGTGTGTGCGCCAGCTCCTCATGAGAATGTGCACATTACGTGCTACAAATGCGCACTAACAGAAATTTTAAAGATTCTCAGTCTCACGGCATCCTCAGCTTATCTAGGGAGCTTGAGAAAGACACAAAGTCCAAGCTCACCAGCACAAACGCTGACTCAAGTGTTCCGGGGGAGATACAGCACTAGCACTTCTGAAAACCCCTCTGGGGCTCCTGTAGCATTGCCAGGCTGGAGTCTGCTGCCCTGTGGGACCCCTGGGGTCAAGGAGCTTCGAGCGGCACACAGAACCTGGAAAGGTGCAAGGAGGCAGACAGAAGCTCGCCTGGTGCTCCAGCTTCCACCTCAGCTGTCTTCCGGCTCTGCTGACCACCTGGATGTCCCATGTGGAAGGGAGGGACATTTCCAATCACTGGGATCACCGTGCTGTCTCCAGATAGACACAGGTGAAGCCCCAAACCGCAGCTGCAGCGGGGTCACAGATCATGCTTAGGTCCCACCGTTTAACTGTTAGGCCAACTGCTCTGCGCTTAGAACGGGGGCACCATTTCTCTTGGAGAAATCTTTCCCTCTTTTCTGTCTCGTCCCTCTTCCCCCTTCCCTCTCCCCTCCCTTTCTACCCCTCCACACACATGTCAACTCAGTGGAATATTTTTCAGTGATTTTTCCAACCACAGAACACTGGGTAGAAACTGCAGTGTTTCAGCAAAGCAAGCTGGGTTAGTGAGAAATTGTCAGGGACCTCAGGCAACCTAGGCGCATTTTCTCCACTATGGCCCTTTAACTGCCTGCCTTCAAAAATGCAGGCTCCCATCTCTCAGGGCTTCCCTGCTCTCTAGGCCTCCTTTTTTTTTTTTTTTTTTTTTTTGTCTTTTTGAGACAGGGTCTTGCTATGTGGTTCAGGCCAGCCTTGAGCTCAGTTTGTAGCCCAGGCTGGTCTCGAACTCACAACGATCCTCCTGCCTCAGCCTCCCATGTGCTGGGATTCCAGGTGTGAGCCACCCCGCCCAGCTTAGGCCTCCTCTTAATAGATGACTGGATGAGGGCTCAGTTACCCTTGTTGGCCTCTTCCGATTGCAGCGTTCACTGTGGAGCCAGGTGCGACATCCTCCTCTTCACAGGACTCCATGCACGCAGAGCTGCCCTGTGGTTGGCCAGTTCTTCCCTACATGATCACACTGGCACCCAGTAGAGAGGTGCTGATTCCAGCACACTAGCCTAGGTCTAACTACCCAACCAATTGGTGCCTGACACCCACACTAATCAGTAGAAAGACAAAGCAAGGAGTCTGCTTTGGTAGTTTTCATCAGATGGGTGAGGGCCCCTGTGGGTGGTCTTTGATCACTGACCCATTCCGCTGCCCCAACACCATCTTTCCTACGTTGAGCAACCAAAAATACTTTATGCAATGTAGGAAATAAAATGATGCAAAGGACGAGCCAAAAAAGCATCAAACTTCATTTCTCAATATATCCCTCCTACAAATATTAGGCTAAAGAAAACCATTTTAATTAGAAAAACACATGGGAAAACTCCTAATAAGCACTCTGTAATAAGGCTTACAGAGAGACTTCTCCAGGCAGGGAGCATCTATCAATAAACCGAGATGAAGAGAACTTCTTAGATGTATTGCTACCGAATTCTTTTCTAAAGGAAAAAACAGAAGACAGAGCATTTTTCAACGGAAGCTATGACTCGTTTCTCTTAGAATGAAGACTGGTATCCAGTGTAGCTATGTTTACCTATTTGTTTTCCTTCAAATATTAACCTATTTTTGTAAAGGAAAGTTTTTACCCATAAGCCACCTCAGCCTTACTTTTTCTTACTTCTTCCTAATAAATAATTCCTACCTCTCTTCTCCCCCTGTCCTGGAGGGTCAGCTGTACAATGTCATGTACCACCCAGAAGTAACTGCACTGCTAAGTGCTTTTGTGAGTCACCAAAGATGCAGTGGTCGGCGAGTGTCTCCACATTTAACCTCTGACTCAAACACTCTCATAAAGGAGAATATTTTTGTAAGCTCTTATTTGTACTTTGATGAATACATATTTCAAAAGGAAACTGGAAATCAGATTTATCTGCCAATTCAAAAGAAATTCTCAACCCAAACTGGGTATGTGTTTAAAAATATATGTACATAAATGTGTATTTATAACATTAACACACACACTTTTATACTTTCTCTAATTTCTTCCCATCAATTAATATTTATAATCATATTAATTTGCAAGTCAATCTGAGACAGGGACACAATCTCTAGATGCGACAACACAGATGGCAGCACACAGTCTCACAGACTATTTTTATATTGACTCTCTTACAAGCAATCTGTTTTATCAGCTTCCCAATAGGTTCACACTATCAGGAACTCCAAAAAGAAAATTCCAAGATTCTCAAAACACTTGGCTGTGAACAGATTTAGTGGGCATAGCTTTCCCCTCCTTGCCAAGTCTCTGAGATATTAAAAAAAAAAAAAGAGGGAAGAAAACAAAGAATTTAGCTCAAAATTTCCTTCCCCATCCTGCTTAAGAATCCTGTAATGGCATACTGGGTGCTGATCCAGCTTCGGACTGCAGGGATAATGGAGATTTACTACGGGGAATGGTGAAAATGGATTAGGCATAACAGCTGTGTAATCAAGGAACAAATTAACAAACAAGACACCACCACAGAAGCAATATCAGAGGGTCAGGGTTCAGGAACAATCTGGCTGCAGATTCTTGTCTGGAAACGATCACAAGTAGACCAGACACGAAGCCTATTTGTTACAGCACATGCAGTCAATGAGTATGTAATCACTGGAGTAGCCTCGAGAGGACTGAGAGCTTCCTGTCTAACCATTAACGATCAGTAATAAAAGTGACAGTGTTTGTTCCGTGGGGGAGGGAGAGTGCTTCCTATTGAGGAGAACACAGCACATTTGAGTCAAAAACCATTCATCTCTGCAGGGATGGTGCCACCCCTGCCTAATTCAAAATAAATGAGTCTGGGCTAAGCTGTGCTTTTAGTGGTTAAAGATAGCCCACATCGACAAGTGTCAAGGTTCTGAATTTTAAACCAAGGCAAAACAAAGGCAAAGAAAACAAGGCAAATACAAATATGAGAGCATTACTAGAGATTCTGGGTTATTATCACTAACCAGAAATAATGCCAGCACTTAGATTCTCATGCTAACAGCTTTAATGTCACTATTGTCTACAGGAGATTGAGCTCTGTTAAACAGTTAAATAATTAAAGAAGTTATTAAGAAGCTTTTTCACCATTTAAATAAGTAACTGAATTAGTAAGCAAGCTGAGCTCTCATGATATAGCCAGGAAAATGAAGTGAATTGTGTTGGCTCAGGAAAATGTTGAAACTAAATATTAACTCTTACAGTTCCTTGAAACTTAATAACTATCTGTTAAAGTGTTTACAGGAGCACAATTCTGTGCTAATATAAAGAAAAAGTACCCCCAAAAAAAGGTTTAGAATAGAGTCTATTCACATTTTATTTCAATTATATTATTCGACCTAACTATAATCATTAAAAGAAAATTTGTGTTTTTCAGGTCAAGAAAACTGCCATAGAAAGTCTAAAATTTCTTGAATGAGTGACAGACTTGTGGTTCTGACTGGATGGGACTCGAGATGATTTCAAACCATTTCACTGCCATATTTGCGATTTGAAATAATACTTCACACTACTCAAACATTTTCTTATCCTACTGAATAAATGCATTTGAGAATAAAATTAAATCAATTAACAAACCTTTGTTGGGATTCTTGATAAGAACTGGCTGCTGAGTCCGTTAATTTCTTATGCAATCCATAAGAAACTTAAAGTATCAGGTAAGATAATTTATTAACAAAATTTACTCTCGTGACATTCATTCTTTGTTGTCCCTTGTCACAGAATAGGGACACACTTTAAAAATAGTTGCTGCCTTGATCTTAAAATTCAATGCAATTTTATTTTCAAGTTTTCAAAATCTAATCAAACTCAAACTCAAGCTTTCAAGCACAAAATTAAATGTTTGTGGGTGCCATAGTCAGTGATTTAAGAAAATGTACTAAGATGTTTACATTGTTTAAAATTTTTAAAAATGCTCAAATCAACCCAAAAGACAGAGTTATATCCTGAAATGTATTTTTAAATAACACTACAGGTTATAAAAACAAATCATCTGTTCCTCTTATAGATACAAGTATAAAAATGTGTATGTTGCTATTTTATTTTGCCCTTATATTCGTCCAAATTTACATACATGCCTATGATTTAGTCTGAGTTCAGGGCAAAAAAAGTTTAGGACAATTCTGTCGTTAGTAGAATCTGTTGACTCATCTGTATGTCACCAACCCCAGTTTATTTCCACCTGACCTGGCTCCAAAATGATAAGAGCAACAGGGAAGTTTGTGCACCATAGCGTAACAGAGAGGCACTAAGTAGAAAGCTCAGGGCATAAAAGCAGGCACACACGCAGGTAATTCTACCATACAACAACACATTTGTCTACTGTGAAAAAAGGAAGTCACCTACACAGGTGAGTTTCTCTGATTGTACTAAAGCTTCATTGAATCCGTCCACTAGCATGCCAACCGTATGTTTCAGACTAATCCTTATAAACTTCTACATAATAACACACATAAACATGCAAATAACTTTATTGTGAAATCATATAATGATTCTCTCAAAAGATATTGACTGGAAGTGTAAATGGATAAGCCTTTAATTTACACATTGAGTTTCATGGGTTTCTGTTTCTTCCCTTGCTGTCCAGCTAGCCACCATCTTTTCTTAATTCTTTGTGCTATTTGCTATCTCAGCTTTCAAAATGTTGGTGGATTAAAGTAGAAACAGACTCTCAGTGAAGAATAGGGTGTCCATAGAGTCACATACATACCATAGGGATTTTGTCATGTGAACTATGGGTCCATTGCTTATTCACTTATTGTATTGCATCTGGTTGCTTTTGAGAATTGAGACTATATTTTAGAGTGGGGGTTGTTAAGATATTATTACTAGTAACTGTATCATTACTGTATGCATGTACTTGTTCTTTACATCAATTTGTATCTTTTATTTTCTGAGGTTTTGGCATTTTGTCCTTGACAAGCATTAGCTTTCTTTCCATCTTTTTAAAATCTCACTATTGTATGTTAACACTGCACAATAACGGGGCTTATTTTGGGAAGATGGCACATGCATCCAACGTCTTAATCTCTTTCAATCCCACTACCTCCTGCTCCCTTTCCCCCCATATGCATTTGTCCCTGTCTCCATTTCTGGAAGTCTGCCTTCTGGTTTTCTCCTCTCCTTCATTTCAATTATTTGTTTATTTATTTATTTGTTCATTTATTAATTTGGCTTCTCATATAAGTGAAATCACGTGGTGAGATGAGTCTGGTTCATTTCACATCCTATGACGGTTTCTAGTTCCAGCCATTTAAAAACAATTGCTCCACAGAGCATGTCTAAAGTTATTGGACAATTGTACAGAAGCATTTTAAGAAAATTAGGAGGAGAATGTCATACACACAGAGATAAATATTCTTTGGGGTTATTCTGCTTCTAATTTGAGATAGAGTTCTCATAAAAATTATGGATAGGACATTGTCATCATTTTCTACTCTTAGTTAATGACAATAAGAAAAACAGGTTATTCTACTCACTTTAAATCAAAAGCATTTTAAATCTCAGAATTCTCTAAAGAACTGCTATAAAGTAATATAAAGTGCCCCTAGTATATTTTATGAGCATTTATTTTGAAGTTCGGAACTACAGATATATACAAAAACAACCAAGTCAAACTTCAACCCAATTGTTAATTATAAATATTCCTTGCTCTATATGACAATGAGATACACTAAAAGCAATCAATTGATTATATGCCCATCATGTGATCTTTCCTAATGTATTCAACATAGCTTTAGAAATGCTTCAGTTCTATTTGTAACAGATTATCAATTGTTTTCTAACATTTTAGCTCTAGGTTTCTCCAGTATGCTGTTAAGTTAAATAGCTGATGTGCTGCCAAAGCATAAATACACAAGAAAGATTACTGTGAACATAAAACATTTTCAGTGCAAATTATTGCACCATGTAGCTATTTCACAAATTCTGATTTGTGATGTGCACCAAAATAATAGACCACGAATCAAAATTGAAGACAAAAATAAGGGGTTCTATCTAGAAAGTAATTCTCTCTTTAAATTGAAATTCTAGATCATTGTTTTGAACTGCAAGTATTTTAAAACAACCTTCATAGGCCAACTTGATTTCTAAGTTCAGGCAATTTTTCACTATCACCAAGTATAGCCATTTGCCTAGATGTGTGCAACAATCATATTTATATGAAAGCATGAATTTAAGGCCAAAATAACTAAAGCTACTATATAAATAATATACCAATAGTCATTTTTATTTTGATAAAGAACAAGATATGAACTGTTATGGACCAAGTTACATAGCTTTTAAAATACATCAAACAAAGCTTAATATAATTACAAAGAGAAATTGAAAATATAATTATAGTGGGGGACATATTTCTGTCAGCTTATGCCATTATAATAAACGTATATGTGGGGAAATTACTAAGATTTTAAACACATTTATATTATATTTCCTATAAACAACACAGTGTATGTCTCTAAAGGCTTATAAAAATGGTATTTTAAAAATTTGGAAAGTTGAGGGGTTTTTAATCCATTGGTAGCTTCAGAGAAAAATTCAATGAATTTTTAAAGGAATAAAATGTCACACTCTGAAAATAATTCAGTAAAATCAGAAATTAATAATAAGGTTTTAAATGAAAATCTCTCACTCCTTTTTAAAAAGCATCTTGTCCAAAAAAATAAAGAAAGTTAAAAAAGCTAAACTTATTCAACCAACTTTTATTTGATCCTTAAACAATGGCAAGCACCATGCTTCAGGTTCCAAAGAAGGAGAACTTTTCAGCGCATCTGTAGGAATTAAAGCCTCAAAAAAAATGAAGAGAAGCACAAAGCAGGTAAATAAATATCTGTAAGCAAAAGTAAAATGTGTCATAAGTGCTCTGACAGAATGCATAGGATAGACTGAGTAACTAGTCAACAGGGGAACAATGTAATTTTATGAAGGAAGCGACCTCTGAAATGATTTGTCTTGAATTAGGAAGAATGTTTGCACACTATACAGCTCTATGGCTTAAAATGAGACTCCTGAGTAGTAGAGAAAAATGCAAATCATCCCGGCAAGGTCAAGAATGACGCAGGTTGATCTAAGCTTTAAAACATGAGCTGGAGTTTGGCAAATAAACAAAAGAATAAAGAATGAAGGGCAAGAACAAAGGTAAAAATCATGTGGGTTTATTTGAAGAATGTCAGAAAGTTACGATGAATGAAATAGAGCTTTTAAGAATCTACTGTAGAAAAAAGTAAGAGGCTGAAATAAAAGGAGGCAGATAATAAAGAACTCTGGATGTCATGGATAAAGGACCAGATGGCCTCATGTAGACATAGTGAACATCCAACAACCTACACATATCACCAGTATTTGTTTGTTGAATCAATAGGTTGGTTGGTTGTTGATGAGCAACTAATTGCCCCCAAATCTTAGCAGCTTGAAACACAAAATATGAACTATCTTACAGTTTCTGAGCTTCATGGATCTGAGAGTGGATTATCTGAGGGTTATATCTCAGGGTCACACATCATGTTATAATCAAGCTACTTTCAGGGAGACTGTATTCCAGTTTTTGACTGTCTTAGGATATTATGCTTCAATCTCACTCTTGTGACTGTTAGCAGGAAACTTCATTTCTTCACACTATGACATCGTCCAAGAGCTGCTCACACTATCAGCAAGCTTGTATCTCATAAGGGCTGTGATCAGTTCCATGTCTCTCACCTAGCTTCCTCTTGTTTGCAGGAAACCTCTGGCATTCCTTGGCTTACAAGCACATCCCCCACTTCTGCTTTCATATTCACATGTCATTCACCTTATGTGACTCTTTTCTAAGGTCACCAGTCATATTAGATGAAGGGCCCTCCCCTCCACGACCTCATCTCAATGTAACTAATTGTATCTACAATGCCACCATTCCCAAGGAAGGTCACATTCTGTTATTCTGGTGACTAGGATTTCAATATATGAATTTGGGTGAGCAGATACAATTCAACCCATAACAACTTCTAAGTACAATTCAAAGGAAAGAAGTAAGAAGGGAGGAAAGGAAAAGAAAGGGAGACAGAGAGAGAGAGAGAGAGAGAGAGAGAGAGGAGAGGTGGAAGAGGAGGCAGCCAAGCAAAGCAAGCAACCACAGCAGTCTTAGTCAGCTTTTCATCACTGTAACAAAATACCTGACATGGGCTTCTTACAAAGAGGTGATGTAGCTCACAGTTTGGAGGGCTGCACATCCAAGTGACATAGCACAGTTGGCAAGGACCACTCCATGTGTCACCCCATGGCACAGACAGTACAGGCAGGAGCATGTGCAGAGCAAGCTAGGGACTGTGCCATAATTCAGGAGCACAGAAAGCTAGGTGGGGCCTGGCTTGCTCCTTTTTATAACAATCCTTCTGGGAAAACCTCAAGGGGTTGCACAAGCGCTATCTTCTGGTAACACATGCCCAATGACCTACAAGCCTCCCATCTCATAAAGGCTCTATGACCTCCTAAAGCCACCACTCTGGGGACCTGGAGAGACACAAGCAACCCATCCAAACTATACCAAAGGCTCCTTGAACAAATTAACGATTCAAGGGCTAGGTCAGCCACAACATTCTGAAGAAACAGAAATTAAGAAAATGCCTTTTAAAAAAAAAAAAAGCATGTCAAAGAAATGTAAGAATCTACCTGAAAGAGCTTACAGGGCCAACACTGAAAACATTTTGGCAATAAAATAATGTACTACTTTATTATAAGCTATGTATGAAATAAATATAAATGAGTCCATGCTGCTGTAACAAGACAAAGACACATCTGCACAGAAAAATTCCAACTAATATATGTATTCACCACTATCTCCAGGAAGTAAGGTTTGACACACACAGTATATTTCTTTTTGTTGTTGTTGTTTAAAGAAAAAAAAATAAAACAGAAAGAGGGTAGAAATAATACATAATTTCAAAAAGAAAACAGTAAGAAATGATTAGTTGATAATTACATATTTTCCTCTTAGAAGTAGTTGTTCAAATTACATAAGCATATAAAGGACATTTAAACAGTGAGACTACAAACAGTTCTGTTCAACTATCCAACAAAAATTTAGTAAGATGGTTATCAATCTTAAACACTTAAACATACATGCAATTATATCTTTAGAGTACTTTCTTTTCCTCTCTTTTTTTACAATAAATATAATCAATTCTCATAAACTATTTAGAAGTTCTATGCCTGCATGAATCTCTACATGTAAACTATCCTTTCTGTATTAGAGTGAAAAACAAATCAAAACAAGACAACAAAACAAATTCCTAGAAAAATACGAAATGAAAAAGACATATAAAATCACAATACTAGGTGACCTACAGTAGTTACTATGATGTGTCTTGTTATTTTCAATACAATTGTCTATATCATCAGGCATAGTATAATTGAACATAGCAGTACATCATAATATTAATAAAAGACATTAATATAATAATCAAAATCCCAGAAATTCATCACACAAAGTGAGCTTGATTTAATGACTGGTTTGGAGAAAAATAGAGTATGAAAGAAGAAAATAGTAACTTTACGGTGGAGAAACCAGCAAACACTGGCTTGCCCAAGTGAGGAAAGTTCACATCACCAGTGATGTCCTGTGTCTGTCATGCTCCTCCTGATAAGGCCAAATGAGACCATCCTTCCACTTTTATGGGCGTCTTTTCCCAAACCCACAACTCCTATCTAATAATAAGAAAAAGATCATATCAAACCCAATTCAGAGTGCGTCCTGTAAACTATCTGATCAATATTCTACAAAAGTGTCAAAGTTATAAAAGACAGGAAAAACAGAGAAAATGTCACAGATAAGAGAAGACAAAAAGACATGACACATACAGAGAAAAGGACATTAATAGAAAAACTGAGGAAACTCAACTAAAATATGGAATCTCATTAACAGTAATGGACCAATGCCAGAGTCATAGTTTGGAAAAATAAACCACTGTAAAATAAAATAATATAGGGAACTAGGGGAGGGTATATTGATGGGCATTTGGGTTGTTCCCAAGATTTAGCCATTACACACTGTGCTGCTATAGACATGAGTGTGCATATATCACCATGGTATACTTTTAATTCTACCAGGAAGATATCTAGAAGGGGAGTAGCTGGGTCAAATGGAACCCCTAGTTTTAGTTTTCTGAGGAATCTCCACACTGACTTCCACCATGGTTGCACCAGTCTACACTCCCACTGACAGGGGAAGAGGGTTCCTTTTTCCCACACAGGCCCATCAGCAATTGTTATTGTTTGATTTGTTAATAATAAGCCATTCTTTCTGGGGTGACATGGAATCACAGTGTTGATTTAATTTGCATCTCTTGAAAGACCTGTGATGTTGAACATTTTCATATATTTATTTCATTTCTACTTCTCATCTGAGAAGTGTCTATTCACTTCAGATGCCTATTTTAGGAGTGAGTCTTTAAACTTGTGGGTGCTAATTTTTTCAATATTCCAGTTATACAAAATCAACACTCAAAAATCAATAGGATTTCTGTACACAAATAACAAATTCACCAAGAGAGAAATTAGGATAGGAGGAGACAAGACGGCTGATCAGTGAGCAACAAACTACAAAGCCTCCTAGGAGAAACAACTCATTTGCCAGAATAAAACACCCTGGAGAGACCCAGACAGAGGGAGATGGATCCTCTTGACATAGGAATAAATTAGAACATAAAAAAGCTCATCAAATACTTTGGGACTACAACTGTAACAGCTAAAAATTATGGGACACAGTGTTTTCATGGTGACCCACCAAGTTTGCACCAGCTTGAATCCGCGCCGGCTGGCAGAGCCGCCCAAACTCGTTCCCGCCATCACTCACAGGAAGCACAGCAGTGCTGAAGTCAGAGGTTGGTGAGCCCAATGGAGAGCAGAGAGCAGAGCCAGTAAAGGGCCCTTCACTGATCCACTGTCAGTGCTGGGAATGAGACCGCCCCCCCATGGGAAGGGCGCAACCAAATGGGCAACATGTTGGAATCAGGCAGGAGGAGCCTGAACTGGGAGCGACAGTGACTTCAGTTGGTTCCTCCCTCCCCAGAGCACATTCATGGGATTTGCTTGGACTGGGCCGCGCCCCTGGCCAGGACCCAATGAGCCATCCCAAATTGATTCCCTGCACCTAGCAAGTACTGACCATGTGAAGGCACCTGAAGTTTGGCTAGCCTGGTGGGGAGGGGCAGGCAAATACAGCCATTGCTTGAACCTCAGTGACAAGAGCAGGCAGAAGAGGGCAGAAGTCCCTTGCCAGCGTGCTTCAGAGGAAACATGGCCAACAGGGAAGGGGGCTGGGACCTGCACTGTAACCTGTGTGGAGGAAGCCAGGACCATGACAGGAGAGAGAGACAAGAGGAGGCCCCCAGCCCAGAACCCTGAGAGCACTGATCCGGGAGAAGGAAAAACAAGGGAGACTGAGGGTGGCAAACACACAACATCGGACATGGCTTCAATGGACATTAAGAGATATATTTGGGACCTTGTAGACAAGCTCAAAACTGAAATATTAAATCAGGTAAAGCAGGATATGAGTAGAGTAATAAAAGAAATGCTCTCAGGAAGCATCTCTCAGGATGATACAGATGGAAGAAGAGAGGAACACAAAAAAAGGAGAGAAACATTCAATAAAGAATATAAAGAAAATATAGAATACATGAAGCAGATTCAAAAAGACTACCAGGAAATTAAAAGCTTCATTGAAAGCTGGCAAAACTCCTTAAAAGAAACTAAGGATAGACTATCAAAATTTGAAAACAAGTTTGCAGTGTGTGATCATGAAAGGAAAGATCTCTTAAAAAATAACAAGGAAACAGGCAGTAACAATACAAAGGCTAGAAGATGACAAGAGAACCTACAATTTAAGAATAAGAAACGTGAACGAAGAAGCAGGAATACATACAGGCACATTACAAAGGCTATTCATGGAAATAATTAAGGAAAACTTCCCAAGCATGGGAAAAGAAAATGACATTCAGTTGTGTGAGGCATACCAAACTACAGCCACCTACAACCAAAACAGAGCTACACCCAGACATATAATAATCAAGACACCAGAAATTCAATATAAAAACAGAATATTAAAAGCTGTCAGAGAAAAGAAACAGATTACCTATAAAGGTAAGCCCATTAGAATCATGGCTGACTTCTCAACACAGACCATCAGATCAAGAAGAGCTTGGAGTGAAGTATTCCAAGCCCTGAAAGAAAATAACCTCCAGCCCAGATTGATGTACCCTGCAAAACTGTCACTAGAAATTAATGGAGAAACAAGATGCTTCCATGACAAAGAGGAACTGGGGGAGTTTGTGACCACCAATCCAACCCTTCAGAGAATGCTGAAGGACATTCTAGAGAGAGAGAAAAAAAAAATCAGGATTTTAGGAACAGTGGCAGAAAGGCCTCCATGAATGGGACAGGCAGTAGAATGAAAGAGAAAAGTAGACAAACAAAGGCAGAAAAATAGCATAGCAGAAATGAGGCAGAGAAGGATAACTAGAAACTCTAACATAGATGGCCTTAATACACTATATTGTTAATAGTGAACCAGGATTTAAAACCTACATTACTTACAGTACTCTGCTTAGATGTATTATATTCTGTTCCAGTCATTCTACCTGTACTAGATTTGAGGGTACATACAGCAATCCTGGAAATAACAGGATATAGTATGATAATCATCCTTAATTTCCTATTAACTTAATCTAAAGCTCTGTAAAATCTACACTGTTTTACCATGACTGATCATAATCGAATCTGGTTTGTTAGATCACTGTTTTTTATTGATAGATTTTATTCAAAGCTGTTATGATTGATAATATCATGTCTGAGAGTATAGACAAATACACTTAAGATGACAAGATCCACTAGAATATCCACTATGGTTTGATTATTACCTGCCTTTGAAGTTTTATAGTGTCTACAATGTTTTATTTTTACTAATATTGTTAGGTACTGCTATATTCAATTATACTGCTATATGCATTTATGCCTGATGATATAGACAATTCTATTGAAGATAATAAGAAACAACACAGCAATCATTGCAGATCACCTTGTACTGTGATTTTATATGACTTTTTGGTTTCATGTTTTTATAGGAATTTGTTTTGTTTTGTCTTGCTAAGTTTTGTTTTTCCATCTAACACAGAAAGGATAGAAATACATGTAGAGACTCATGCATGCGTAGCTGTTCACACTCTCACTGTTTGACTATATACTTTGTATGCTTTAATTTTGTAACTTGAACAACTATTTCTAAGAGGACAATATATAATTTATTAACTAGTGATTTCTTATTGTTTATCTTTTTTTTTGAATTCTGTATTACCTCTACCCTTTACATGCTTTTGTTTCTCTTTAAATAATTTTTTAAAAAAGAGAGAGAAATTAGGGAAACCACATCTTTCACAATAACATTGAAAAAATGAAATACTTAGGAATCATTCTAGTGAAAGAAATAAAATATCTTTACATCATAAACTTCAGTACTCTGGAAAAGAAGACCAAAGAAGATATCAGAAAATGGAAAGATGTCCTTTTTTCTTGGGTAGGAAGAACCAATATAGTGAAACTAGCCATACTTCCAAAATTGTTATTCAGATTTAATGCAATCCCAATCAAAACACCAATAGTACACCTCATAGAACTAGAGAAAGCAATCCTAAAGTTCATTTGGAGCCAGAAGAGACCTAGCATAGCAAAAGAAATTCTGGGCAACAAAGGTAAGACAGGGGTATCACAGTCTCGGACTTGAAATTATACAGCAAAGCTATTGTGATTTTTTTTAAAAAAAGCATGGAACTCACTAAAAAACAAACTTGAAGATCACTGGAACAGATTACAAGATGCAGAGACAACTCCAAACACACTCAGCCACCTTATCTTCAACAAACCTCTTTAATAAATAGTGCTGGGAAAACTGGCTTCCCACATGCTGAAAATTAAAACTAGATCCATGTCTATCACCATGCACTAAACTAAAATCAAAGTGAGTCAAATACCTAAATATTAAAACAGAAACACTAAATCTTCTGGAAGATAAAATAGGTAGAACTCTTGAAGTTATATGTATAGACAAAAACTTTATGAATAAAACCTTGATCTCATGAGAAATATTACAAAGAATCAACAACTGGGATCTCATTTTTTTTCTCATTTTGCTAAAAAGATCTTGTCTTCTGCACAGCATAAGAAATCATCAACCAACAGTGGGGGAAATTTTTTGCCAGAAATTTTGAAATACAGAAGATACATTTTTGGTATCTTGAATCGAGCCAGGAAGGATGTATTTACATGAAAATATGAAAATGCTGCAAATCAGGGCTGTCATTTATTGATCCCCATTTAGTGAGCTATTTGTTAAGCATTTAACAGCACACAGTGGATAGAGGATGAGACCACAAGAGGCAGAATGACACCCTTTCTCATCTCCTCCCCAAGCTAACCAATAAGTTCACTCCTACAAAATCACATTTATAAAACGTCCGTTACCAAGAAGATTGGCCACTTGACAAGCTAAATTTTTATAAATCAACCACAAGTATAATAAAATGACAAAACACACTATGTAAGAATCCTAGCTATCCTACGGTAAATATGATTCAACTTCTCACTTTGAATATCTGAAATCCTCTTCCAAAAGTCATATTCCCTAGAACTGTCCAAACCACTAGTCCTCAGTTCCAAATCAAGACAAAAACTAAGTTCTCCAGGTGCTGGTTTTTTGAGAATTGGCAGCTTGATTCATCATCTTTAAATATTTCAAGATTCTGAAAGCAAAATATACTTCTAAATAATCACCTAGACAAAATAGAACTTTTGCAGAGAGCCTAAACATAATTAGAGAATATATTTTAAAAGAAGCACAGCATTCTCCCTCTTTAAATTGAAAATCTGGGTTAGGGAATGCAGTCACTATAACTGAGAATAGACCTAGGTTTACTTAGTCTACTGATGTAAGCAGTTTAAGATCAGAGCAAATAGAATCTGAAGTGCGAGTGGAATTAGTAAGACTAGGCAGTACAATTAAAATTGTGAACTAAATTGTTAATTTTTTTAATTTATTGAGTATTCTCATGCTTAAATTACTAAATCTGAAATAACACATTGACCAATTTGATGAAATAGTAATACTAAGCATGTCATTATAATATTTTCAAAATCAAACATGCTGGAATAGGCAATGTTGATTGGTGTCCAAAATTAGTCAATACGGCTAAAATTGAGACACAGGTCATGTTTCCATCACAGTAAATGTTTACAGCAATGACAATGAGACCTGTAACATTTTTCCTAATAATGAAAAATACTTATTTTCAATATTATACATGAATGGTTAATAATATAGAATCTAGATCATATGACAAAGTACCAACAAAATCAAACATAGAACATAAAAATCTTTGAAAAAAATAAAATCCCATGAAAATTTTTACCACAAATGGGTTATGCACTTGTTCAAGGTTCAAATTCAACAAATAGCAAGTAACAGTAAGTTTGAGATAGAAATTCCACAATTCCAAAACTGAAATATCCCACGAATTTTTAAATAATGAGGAATATAATCATGATCCAAAAGTATATTTGCTTTCAAGGGTGAAGCAACTTGATTTACTCCAAATAATTTTGTTACTAGAGATTCTTCATTCATTTTCTGTTTATAGTAGCAATGGATATTACTCTAACATATTTCAGTGGGCTATCATTGGATGCATCTGTCTCCTCCAAGGAAGGATCAAAAATTGATGACATTTTAAACTATAATTTTCTAAAGAAAAAATACTGAAAAACTTGAAAGACAAAAGTTCAAATCCCATTTGAAAATTTTATATCTCTGTACAGATGTGCATTTGATAGAGCAGTCATATGCACTAACCAAAGAAAACTCATTATGCAAAAATTCACTGTTGTGGAAGTAACCATTTAGGCACGTGCATCTTTAAAATACAGTGGGTATCTTCTATCCTGTGGAAAATTAGTATTGCTCTAGCTCAAGAACTATACAAATTAAACAGATTAACAAAGATAGCAAAATAGGAAGCCTCCTGCTCACATCCTCCCATAGAAACAAGCATTTGGCAACCATCATTGGACAAAAGTGCCACTGAGGCAGCTTTGGTACCCAGTTTAGATGTGTGACAAACACTGGTAGACCCTACAAGGGCTGTTTTAAAAGGGCAGACCTACACTCAGGTGACAGTGTTGTCAACTGTGGTCCAGGCTATAGGCCCAGCAGTGGCCTCATTTTCCTATAGATTTAGTCCTAGTCCCACTTGGCCTTGGTCTTTCACCAGACCCATCTACCAAGGATATCAGGAGCATGAGAACTACCACCTGTGTCATGATAATAAGTGTGTGGACCCCAGCAGCAGACCCTGAAGTGACCTATGACATGGCTCGCATCTCTCTTAACTGAGAGCAGTCCCACTCATTTGGGACTGGGAGACAGGCTTGCCAACTTCAGACCCATGAGGATCTTGAAGTCTGCAACTCATCTCCAGCGCTGCCTGCCCAGCTATGGCCCAGGGCTGGTTCTGCTTGCCCAGGAACTTGGGAGAAGGAATAGTCATCTTTACCTCTAGAAGCAAGACTGTGAATTCAGTCTCATCTGTGGATCTGGAAGCACCCTGTTACTTAGTTGTATTCCCCTCCACAATGGTCTAGTCCTACCTGCAAAAGGAGCTACCTGGTGACCCAGCAGGAGCCCTGCTAGCATTTCATGAGCCACACCTGTCTGTAAACCTTATACTTACTCTGACACAGACTCTGGTCCCAGTACCAGCCCCATTAACCAAGATTGACCTAGTCTTCCCAGGAACCAAACAGGAGCCACACTTGCTCAAGTCCCTGGGAACAGGCCTACCAATCTTCAACCCCACAGCAGAACCAACAGCAGTCATATTCCCAGATATAACCCCCTTTGACTATGATCCTGGAGGGAATCCCAACAGCCCAGAAATGTAACAGTAGAAGGTCTTTAGCTACCAGTACCAATTGTGAAAGGCTTGGAGACATGTTTGCTCCTTCAAATGTGCAGACACCAACACAAGGCTACACTGATAACAAAGAATCAGCAAACATGGCACCACCAAAGGAAACTAATATAGCTCTGGTAACTAACCAAAAGAAATGGAGAGCTATAAATTGCCTGATGAACAATTTAAAATAATCATCTTAAAGAAGCTCAATGAGATGCAACCAAACATTGATAAACAATAAAATGTTATTAGGCAATCAATTCATGAGCAAAAATGGGAAGTTTAATAAAGAAATGCTATTTTAAAGAATCAAAGTCTGGAGCTGAAGAGTAAGATAACATAAGAACAAATACAAAAGAGATCCAAGATGGCTGATTGATCGGTAGCACAATAGAGAGCCTCTCTGAGAAAAATAACTCAGATGCTAAAATCTAACACCATGGAGAAGACTAGATGAAAGGAAAGGAATTATCATGACCCAGGAAGAAACTGAGGAAAAAATTTTTAAAAATTTTAAAAGAAGAAGCATGGAAGGAGGGCTGGAGCTGGACATACTCCAGTCACTGTACTGGGCACGTCTTGGAGTCAGGCGACTCACAATCGAGCTGTGGTCACATCCTTGCCAAGAGCAGGGGGTTGGTGAGATCAAGACCCTTGGTGGGAGGCAGTGCTGCAACATGGAGTGGAAATGGTTAATCGAGCTGCATGGACTTTGGTGAGTACTGGGAACTGGATTCCCCCGAGCAGGATGAACAGCTAGACGACATATTGGATTTGGGCAGGACAGGCTTGAATCAACAACTGAGGCAGCATCAGTCAGCAGCTCCTGGCCCAAAGCAGATTGGTGTGATCTGCTATGGCTGGGCCATGCCCCTGGTCAGGACCCAATAGCCAGGGACGAGGCTGTCCCAAACCTGTGACATCTGCAGAGCACACACAAACATACTGAAGACACTCACTGGTTGACTGTCTTAGAGGGGAGAGGCTGGTCCACATTGCCCCTGCATGCACCTCACAGAAAAACAGCAAACTGGAGAGGGCAGCACTTCCCGAGCCAGGACACTTCAGAAAAACTGTAAGCAATATGAAAAGGTCCTGAGACCTCCACCACTCACCTGTCTGAAAGAAACCAGAAACATGACAAGACAGAGAAACAACAAAAAGCCTCTAACTGCCAACCAAGGGAAAATAAGTCCAGGAGAGGTAAATACTGAGTAAATTGAGGACAGCAAACATGCAATATCAGACACAGCCTCATCAGAAATAAAGAAATACTTCCGTTACCTCATCAATGAATTTAAATCTGAAATTCTAACTCAGGTGAAGCAAAATATAAGAATATTAATAAAATAAATGTTGGGTACTCCTCAAGACAACACAAATGGAAGAATGGAGGAAGCCAGAGAAAAGAGAGAAGCCTTTGATGAAGAATATAAACAAAATCTAGAATACATGAAACAGATCCAAAGAGAATATCAGGAAATTAAAAACTCCATTGAAAGCTGGAAAACTTCTTAACAGAAACTAAAGACAGACTTTCAAAACTTGGAGATAGGTTTGCAATATATGATTGCAAAAGGAAGGATCTCTTAACAATAACAAGGAACCAGGAAGTAACAATACAAAGGCTAGAAGACAACAAGAGAATTTATAACTTAAGAATAAAAAATGTGAATGAAGAAGCAAGGACAAATACAAATGAAATAAAAAGGCTATTCATAGAAATCATTAAGGAAAACTTCCCAAGCATAGGAAATGGAAGTGATGTTCAGATATATGAGGCATACAGAACTCCAGCCAGCTATGACCAAAATAGATCTACACCCAGACATATAATAATCAGGAACCCAGAAATCCATCACAAGAACAGAATATTAAAAGCAGTCAGAGAAAAGAATCAGGTTACCTATAAAGGAAAACTCATCAAAATCACAGCAGACTTCTCAATGCAAACTATCAAATCAAGCAGAGCTTGGAGCAAAATATTCCAAGCCCTGAAAGAAAATAACCTCCAACCCAGATTGATGTACCCTGCAAAACTATCTCTCAAAATTAATGGAGAGACAAGATATTTCCATGACAAAGAGGAACTGGGGGATTTCATGACCACCAAACCAACCCTGCAAAGAATACTTAAGGACATTCTAGAGAGAGAGAAGAAAATCACCAGGATTCCAGGAACAATGGCAGAAAGGCCTCAAAGAAAGGGATAGACAACGGAATGAAGGAGAAAAGTAAACAACAATGACAGAAAAATAGCATAGCAGAGATAAGGCAGAGAAGATTGGCTATATTGTTGTTTTGTCTTGATTGATTTTATTCAAATCTGGTATGCTTGAGAGTATGAAGACTGAGAGTAGAGGCAACTACTCTGAAGATGACAAGATTCAATAGGATACCCATTCTGGTTTGATTATTAACTGCCTTTGAAGTCCTATAATGTCTCCAATGTTTGGTTTTTATTAATAGTGCTATGTACTGCTAAGTTTAATTATACCATGCCTGACAATATAGACAATTTTATTGAAAATAACAAGAGACATCATAGTAACTACCATAGATCACCTAGTATTGTGGTTTTATATGTCCTTTTCATTTCAAGTTTTTCTAGGAATTTGTTTTGTTGACTTGTTTTGATTTGTTTTTCCCTCTAATATAGAAAGGCTAGGTATACATGTAGAGACTTATACATGTGTAGAACTTCTAAACAGTTTACAAGAATTGATTATAGTTACTGTAAAAAATAGAGAAGAAAATAAAGTATTCTAAATGATATAACTGCATGCATATTTAAGTATGTAGGATTGATAACCATATTACTAAGTTTTTGTTGGATAGATAAACAGAACTGATTGCAGTCTCACTGTTTAAATGTCTACTTTGAATGCTTTAGTTTTGTAACTTGAACAACTACTTCTAATAGGAAAATATGTAATTATCAACTAGTGATTTCTTACTGGTTTTTGTTTTTGTTTTGAAATTTTGTATTATTTCTGCTGTTTCTTTTTCTTTAAATAAAAAAAAATAAAAAAGAACAAATATATAGAACAATCTATGACCTCAAAGATAAACACTCAGAAAAACAAGAAGAAAAAGATTGAAGAAAGAGCATAGAAAGTATAAGGAACCTATGGAATACCATCAAGTGATGGTGACATGCAAATATTTGAGTTTCAGAAGCTCATATACAACATACAATGTTTATTTACAGAAAAACTAAAAACATTCCCAAATACTAGAAAAGATACAAATATCCTCACTCATGAATCAAAAAGGGCACTAGGTAAGATCAGTCCAGAGAAGAAAACACCAAGACTCATTATAATCAGATTGTCAAAAGTGAAAGACATAAACTCTTGGCAGTGATATGAATACATAGACTCATCACATACAAGGGAAGCACACAAGGCTATCAGAGGACTTTTATGCAGAAACCTTGAGGATCAGGAAAGAATGAGATGATATATTCAAAATACTGAAACAAAAAAACTTCCCATCAAGAATATTATTCCCAGCAATTCTGACTTTCACAAATGAAACATAGATAAAGACATTTCCTGTGAAACAAAAGCTGAGGGAGTTCATCACTACTATAACTGCCTTACAAACTATGCTAAAGGCTATTCTTCCAGCTGAAATAAAAGCATATGAAAGTATAAAACTTACTGATTCAGGTAAATATTTAAATTCATAATACACTAATGCTGGCATATAGATTACTTTCAACTCTAGGTTTAAAGTTAGAGGTCCAAAGTATTAAAAGTAACTAAAACTGCAATTATTTACAATAGCCACAATAAACAATGAATGTGTTTGTCAATGGATAAATGGTCAAAGAAAACATGATCTATAAGCACAGTGCCCTGCTTTCCTTATAAAGGGAAGAATATCCTGCCATTTGGCACAACATAGAAGAGCCTAGAGGATACTATGCTACATGAAGTAAACCAGACACAGAAACACAAATACTTTATGATGAACTCATTTGTATGTGAAGATTAAAAATCTCAAACTCATAGGAGCAGAGAGTACAATAGTAGCTTCCAGGACTCCAAGTGGAGGAAATGGGGAAATATTGGTCAAAGGGCAAAAAATTCTAGCTATAAAGTCAATCAGTTCTGGATGTCTAATCAATAACACATTAACTATAGTTAATAAACTATTTTTACATGAAATTTCCTGAGGGTAGATCTTAAGTATTCTCACCCCTACATATATGTAGAGATGTGCACATATGCAAAAATGGATAAAAATTAATCTGTCAATTAATTTCACTGTGATAATAAATTGTATCAGTATGCAAGGTATAGGTATATCAAATCATCATAATGTATATTTTGAATATACACATTTTTATTTATAAATTATACCTCAGTAAAGCTAAGGTAAAAAGCATGATCAGATTAACAGACAGTATTGATTATATAAATACAAATAATATGCCTATGAAATGAGCTAAGTATTATAAGGAGTCATTATAAAAACAATGGGAAATAAAGTCCTAAAAATAAAGATAGTAGGGCCGCAAGTAAAACTAAAAATCAAATATATGACACATTCATGAACACAGAAAAAAATACTGAAAGAAAATAGGCCTAAAACATTGACGGTGGTTATTTATGTTCCTTGTATAAGATATATAAATATGTACACATACGCATTAAACTTACATTTAAGTTGGATTAAAAATGTAAAAGTTTAAAACTCTTTACTGAGGAATTTAAAATGCCTTAGCTACAAAAACCATGTAGAAACCAACACTCACTTGGTTTTTAACTTCTTTTGAAGTCTTAAAGGAAACCATTTATTTGGGGTACAAAAATCTGAGCTTATCCCTTGAGGTAGGCAGAACAATAAGAATGATTTGCAATAAGCTTCCTTCTTCCCTAGTCTCCTTCTGCTCAAGCACGGGTGAAACCCATGAGTGCCTCCTGAGATGGCATCACCTTATATGGCCGGTGGGGTACTAACCTGTTGGCCCAATCTAATTACCATAGTCCTCTAAACTAGAAAATTTTCTCCAGGTGCTGGCAGCAGAGGAGGTAGAGAAGGACACCACCATCACAGATCTCTGAGACTTTGAAGAGACGTCGTCCCTGTGCGAAGGAGTGTGGTGGCCTCCAGGATCAGAAGCCCAGGGTTGATAGCCAGCACCGAAATGAGAACCTCACACCTAGGCTTGCGAGGAGCCGGACCTTGCCAATAACTTCAATGAGCTTAGAGACAAATTCTTCCCCGTCTCTGGTCCTAAGCACCTTGGCCTCAGCTTCATGAGTCCCTGAGCAGAGAAATCATTCTCCAGTTCAGACCCACAAAAACAGGAAGAAATGAACAGAAACTGTTTTCAGCTGCCCAGTTCATACCAATTTGTTACACCATGAGATCCACTCATCCTGTTCCAGCACTTAAGGCTGACATCCCAGCAAGGTCATTTGACAGTGCATTTTCCTCAAATAAATTTTATCCCAAAAGAATACAATTTCTGTCAGCCTAATCACATTTGGAGATTTAGTGTCAGTAACATTTTACATGATTTTTGCTCAGTGTAGTATATGATTCCAGAAGCTAGTAGGATATTTTATGTATAGTTTTTGTTTTGTTTTGCATTTAAAGGTGAGACCAAAAAATTTCCCTGAGAAAATATCACCTTCTTATTTCACCAATCGTAGTGAGAACAGCTTCATACTCTGAAATTCTTTTTACAGCCAGTTAATGGTGGGGGCACAAAGCTGAATGTTGTCATCTTTTTGAAAATAAAGAATAGCCATTCTTGAATTTTAGTAGTAAAATGCATTAATAAGAATGACAAACATTTCTGAAAACTAACTTCTATTCTTGTGTCATGTACTACGGTCGCCATTTTTTCCCAGCCATCCCTTGGACTGTCTTATGTTAGGATACCAGTTAGCCAACATGACACCTCCAAGGCTTGAGCCCAACACTGAAATTTTACATTTACTAGCTTTGGTGGTGTTTCTTTAAGCTTCCTCAGCCTTCGGGTCTCCTGGTACCTCTGTCTCACTTTTCCAATGTAGGCACCACTGGGGAAGAGCAGCACTGTACACCAGGAGCAATACAGAGCCACAAGTCTATTTCCTGACTTCTGTTCATTATTTCCTCCTAAGTCCATTCCCCAAAGTGCAATCTGAATTTCCCTCCAACTCACTAAGCTTGTCCCATGATTTGGACTACAGATGTCTAAGATCCCTTCCCAATATTTGATCAATTAGACCCTTAATGGAGATGCAGTTTTACAAGATTTAAACTAGGAGATCAGGGGAATAAGAAATGTCATCATATGATGATGAAAGTTTCTTTAGAGATTTCGGAGAACATTAAACTAATACTGGCCAGCCTTTGCTTGACCACAACCACCTATAGACTATATCATCTTCAATATCTCCTTCTTAGTTAGAAGATACAACCATAAAATCTGGGACCAAGGAACAATCCTGAGCTACAGCTGTGCCCCTTATTATATTAGGTACATTTCTTTTAGATATTCTAATACTATCAAATGGCAGGCCAGAAAGCACGCTTTCAGCTACCCTCAAACTTAATGAAGGGCTACAACAAGCTTTTCAGAAGCACCTAATTGGTCTTTCTATAAAATATAAGGGCGAGGTGTTTAATCTCTCCTTCCATTTCATTTAACATTAAAGTATTAGGCAAGAGAGAAAGATGAGAAGCAATAAAAGAGAGCAAAGAAATATCCTCAGATTTTAATATGCAGAATTTGGGTGACTTGGAGTTTTATATTGCTAAGCTTTAAGAGAATTACCATATGATGATTGATACTTTGGGGAAATCATCCAGATATGAAATTAATTTCTTAGCCTGGAACTTTAATTTGGTACATGAAGAATTAAGACATAACTAAAATCAAATATCCTTTATTAGCCATAATTCTCCTTAGTAAAAATTACCTTGTACTGTCGCCCACCAATCCTCATCACCACACAGAGGTATTGATTCATAACATGGCGTCATCACTCACCTTTATTTTTAAACCAAAAGAATTAATGTAGTTAAACTCAATTGCATTTGTCACTCTTACCCACAAAATCAAATCAAGAGTTAAAAATAAATTTGAAGGATCCTTGCCCTTTTGGACTTAGTTAAAAATATTTTCACAGAGAAGTATCAGGTTGAAGCAAGAAAGATTTAAGGACAAAAGCAAACTGTCAAAATATAATTTTAGTCTTTAAAGGATAACTTTTCCTGCCCACAGGAGATGTATTTTTATGCCTCTATGTTTTATATCCAACACTTGTCTCGGCCCAGGACTCCCAACCTTCAGCTCTTTTTCTTCCTAAGCACACATCTCACTTCCTGGTTCCTGGGAATACTTCCTCCTTCCCATCTCACCCTCCCTTCACTGGTCAGGGTTTAAGCTAGGATTGGAGAGGAAAGCAATCAGGTGAGATGCCCTTTGTTAGGATTCTGTGCACAATGAAGCCAATTCATTCCTGAGAACTATTAGGAAGAAATATTTAATATATTTCAATTATTATTAAATATTAATTCCTCAGTTAAATATGGAAGAAAAATATCAATTCTTTGGTAAAGAGGCACCCATATCAAGCTTGAGGGGACAACCAGAGTGACCATCCCTTCTGGCTTCTCAATCCCCTGGCTTTCACCAGCTCATCCTCAGCCCTGCTGCTGTGATGCCCAAAGAGCCCAGCGGAAGAGGAAGTCCATTGTCCATTAGTCAGTGGAGACCATGAGATCTACAAGACAGCAGTGAAAAGAGTTGGTGAGAGGCAGCAAGGGAGACTATGGACCATCAGAGACACCCAGGTCACAGAGGTTCCCTGAGGCCACCTGCAGGAAACAGGCTCAAAGTGAAAGGGGACAGGGAGCTTCCGGAAGAGGAATCTTCCACGTGGGACAGCCCTCAAGGGTTGGGGTGGAGCCTCATTTTACAAGATGCAAGGGATGAACAGAGTTGGGACTGAATTTCTTCCTCAAGTTCCTGTGACTAGGGCATACCCCGTGGACCATTCAGATCAGAGTAGTTCAACCGACTAAAATTGCAACCAGATGTATGGAGGAAGGCAACTTGCCAACAGGGATGGCAAATACCCCACTGTGGCCTTCTAACCGGCCTCTGCGCTGACAGCCACTGACCAGCAAGACGTGTAAAGAGGATCCCACAGACAGACAGCGACACTAACTCCACTCTTCCTCCGAGCCCCAGGCCCCACAGGGAAAGAACTCTTCAGCCTTCACACAGCTATTTAAAATTATAACTTTTCTGGCTTTTTTTCTCTCTTGTTTTGTTTTACTTTGCTTTTTAGTTGACATTCAGGACTTTCTGCTGTACTTATGTATTTACCTGCCTCTCTACTCAGACTTACAAAATTTTCATTTATCTTTTTCCTTTGATGTCCAGATTCAGCCCTTTTTCCAAAAACTGTCCATTTGAGGGGACTCTGTTTGTGCCCCAACCCCCAGTGTCTACTCTTTCTTTGCTCCTGCTAATGAAACCCTAACCTTATCCAAGTAACACCCAGCCTCAACTCCAGTCGGGCTATCCACTGGGAAGGACAAACAGGACACTGGCCAACTGGGGTTAAATTTATTTTTTACCTTTCAAATGGCATACAAATTCAGTGGCACTAATGTGTATGCTAAGGTTCTAAATTACAAGTCTAAAGATACCAAGCACCTCCTCTTCCCCCGGGAAAACATCAGATTGTTTCAGATGTATGGATAATACCTCCCCAAACAAAAATGCTAAGTTACCAAGCCATACACACTCAACTCCTAGTCCTGCATGGTCTCTCCATGGTCTCTTTCTGGTTTGTGGTCTCTTTTTCTTGAAAACATCTCTCTCCCTCTCTCTCTCTCTCTCTCTCTCTCTCTCTCTCTCTCTCTCTCTGCAGCTGTTTGGTCTTTACTTTGTGATTCCTCCTTTGCAACCCAATATTTCTCTACTTCCTCTTTCACCACCAAAATCTATTTTTGTCAACAAAGCTTTAACTAATACCTGTTTGTTTAAAAGCAGATGAAGCTGAGTGTGGTGGTATACTCCCAGCACTCAGGAGGCTGAGGCAGGAGGACCCTTGCAAGTTCAACACCAGGCTGGGCTATAAAGTGAGCTCAAGACTAGCCTGAACTGCATAGCAAGACTGTGTCTCAAAAAGACGAAAGACTAAATAAATAAATAGATAAATAAGCAGATGAGTTGAATATTTAATGTCTTTTTGAAACCCTGATAAAATTTCTCTTGGGGAGGGGATGTTGAGACAAGGTCTCATTTTGAAGTTCAGACTGCCCTTGAACTCATGGTAATCCTCCTGCCCAAATGCTGGGATTACAGGCATGCACCTCCACATCTGGCTACTCTTTTATTTAAAACCTTAAATTATTTGTTCCTTAAGAATCAGGAATGTTCATGGGAAAAAGAATTCCTTCAAAATAAATATATCATTCCAGGCAAAAGAGCCAGCAATTCTTCTGTAATTATATGGGAATACAGTGTGCAAGAAAATGATCTAATTTATTTCACCTTTATTAAAAATTCATATTAAAATTTTTAAATATGTGGGGAATAAACTGTACTAATTATCCTTTAAGTAAGTCCCTGGGATAATTGGGAAGTTCCTTATTGACAGTTACAGAAACTTTGTCTACACACAGACTTTATTATTTTAATCGGTTCTTATTGTTAATTGACACTGTAATTATACATATTTATGAGATACAATGTGACATTTTGATACATTATACAATTTTGAACAATCAGATCAGGGTAATTGGCATACTATCACCTCAACTATGTACGGTTCCTTTGTGTTGGTAATATTGAAGATCCTGTCCACCGGCTATTTTGAAATATCCAGTTAATCATCATCAACCATAATATAAACCGTGCTATAGAACGTTAGAAGCTACTTGTCCCGCACAACTGCACCCCGCGCACTGCCACGGCCTCTCTCCCCTGCCTCCACCGCACCCTTCCCAAGCTAGTCTGTTTTCTGCTCACAGATCAACATTTCAGCTTCGCATGCAAGTGAGAAAACGCAGTATTTGTCTTTTTGAGTACACAGAAGTTTTTAACAAGTCCTCGTATTTTTAGAATCTAAACTAAGGGGCACATTTGACTTTTATTTCCCCTAGAGTGGCCAAGGTCATGTGAACTGACAAACGAGCTTCCTGATTCAAAGGGCGATTTTAAGGTGTGAAATCTGCAGAGGATGGATTCCCTGTCTGGGAAGGGAAGAGCCCTAAATAATGAAAAGGAATAGACACTTTCCTTGGTAAAAATAAGAGCATCTCCCAAAGGAAACAACCATTCACATTTATTAAGGAATGTGAAAACCTGGTAGAGTTTCACACACAGCTCAATTTAGTCAAAAGTCTAACAGTCAAATGCGTTTTCTTCCTTACTCTCCGTCCATCTAATCGCTGTCTGTAAGGGTCACCCCGGCCTCACTCTACAGACTGTGCCAAATTAGCTGAATGCTGACAACAATCACTGTGTTAAATGGTAAGAATTTTATATGAATTATCTCTAATGTCCACACGCGTGATGAAAGGCAGAAATTTTTTCTCTAATCCATAGAGGGAAGAAACTAGAACAGGTACGCAGTTGTTCAAAGCCAGGAAGCATGTAAGACAGGAACTGACGGAAAGTTTCCAGGCTCCGAAGCCATGATGCTTCACACGTGATGCTGCTCTGTCTGCCTGACTGAGTCCAATTCCAGGGCAACTTCGGCTCTCACAATTGGGAAAGCTCTTCACATTGCAGTAGAACAAGCTCCCATTGGCTGGCACAAGTTCGCAGTCCAGAACAGAGAACCTACTAAATCTTGAGTCGGACAACCAAATGTAGGTTTTTCTTTGGGAGGCAGTCGTGAAAAAGATCAGGTTCTGCAATCAGCCAGCCTGAGTTTGAGCCTTGGCTTTGTTAGTGTATGATCATAAGCAGGTTTCTCTCAAAGCCTCAGTTTCCCCATTTATCTACAAAATAGATTAGACTATTCATCTTACAGTTGTTAGAATCATAGTAAACAAAATACATAAAGTGCTCAGCACTGAAACATAGCAAATATCCATAAGTATTAGCTATAATTATTGCCCGGAGTCAAAATTAACCACTGGTTCCCATACCTTCACCTTAGTTTGACTTGTAGGGAAAATAGGATTATTTTCATATGGCAATGAAGCCCTTCAGAATCATTGCATTTTTATTATCATTCCTCATGTGACACTATTTCCTGTCCCATACCTTCCTACTTGTGTGAGGAATGGGCTGGAGAGATCACGTGGTTGGTTTCTACTACCCATGGTCAACTCAGATCATTGTCCTATAAGTAGATCAAGTCAACTCACTTCATAATACATACTTATAGCTGACTCAAATGCAAATATTTCAAATCATGTTTGTTAAATATCACCTTGCTACCCTGAACAGTAGATTCCAAAAAACCCTCAGATGATTCACATGACTGTGTAACTGATGCATAAATATTAAATTCTGTCTTCTCACACACAGTGTTGCTTTTGTCTAAAGCCACAATATCAGCATATAACACCACCACCAGCAGCAGCTCATACAAATGTAGGAACATGGACTTCTCGGCTATTATCCACTTCTGGGTAATCCACCTCCATGGGGTCTATCTACAAAAATTTCAGTTCATGTGGAAAAGAAAAGCTGAAACCAGTTCCAGATCAGTTCTATTTGCTGGTATCAGTAAAACAAGTTGTTTATAGAAAGAATGTCTCTGAGCCCAGAGTACCAGAAAGCAGGTTCCTTTTCGGGTGGTCACACGAGACGGTTTTTACTGTTTGCTTCAGCTTTAACTGTGCATTCACTCATCAAGACACATGCATTAATGTCACTTCATCTCCTGCATCTCCATTTAAAAAGCTTCAGCAAAGATAGACACCAAAAGCTGGAATGGCATCAGGCATCCACACATCAGTAGCACGACAGGGTCACCTGGAGAATTATTAGCAAATACCAACACCCGGGCCCACCTGAATCCAATCAGATTATAATCTCAGAGGTGGTGTTTTTGTTTTTGCCATTGGTTTTGGTTTTCGTTGGTCTTGTGGGTTGGTTTTGTTTTACAATATTAGGGATGAGCCCAGAGCTTTACCCAAGTGCCCTGCTACTGAACTACATTCCCAGTCCTTTTTACTTTCACCTTTGAGACAGGAGCTTGCTAAGTTTTCCAGGCTGGCCTTGAACTTGTGGTTTTCCTGCCACAGCCTCTCATATGGCTGAAAGAATAGCTGGGCAACACCATACCCAGCTGGGAGATATTTGTTTAAAATCTCCCAGAAGAATACTAACCTGAATTAAGACCAGATTGTCTATAATGTCCTTTGCAGTTCTTCCTTAGTCTCTGAAATACCTTATATATTTTTCTCCCCTGAGATGTATTTCACAGCCTTGCCAACCCATGCTAAAAATAAAAATCTGAAAGTATTCTATCTTCAGTAATTCTCATATACTCATTTCCTGTGCTTTGACTAAACAACTGCTATTTTCAGCAGTTTCCTATAAATAAAAAAAAATGTATCAAAGCAAATTTAGTGTTAAATGATAGAAGTAGCTCCCTATTTATTTTTCCTTTCCAGAATCAGAAAGTACATCTCACAGCTCATTCTTCTTCCCCTGCATGGTGATAGTGTCTCATCTTCTTTGTCTGAATTCTGAAACCATCTCACTTCCTCTCAGGGAGATCTACAAGTAACCCTATCACTCTTCAAACCCTAAAATAGAAACAAGCTACAAATCAAAACTGCTTCCTCCCTCAGTTCCTACCCCTGCAAACAAAAAGGCCCAAACTATGAAATTTTAAAAGAGCAACCACCTGTATTTCTGTGACTTTTTGACTCACAAATTCATGCAGATTTTCTTAATATAGTAGTTGTGACTATTAATCTTAATACATCTGAGCAGATTAGTAAACCACGTTCCTGGGTGTTTCTGGGTGGTCACTGAAGTGTGGTCTTGGGTACCATATCTCTCCCCCTTCCCTGCCTGCCGGCACAATTCTCCCGCTCCACTTCCTGGCCATTATGAACTAAGCAGCTTTTTCCCACCACGTCCTTCCACCATGATGTTTCTGCTTTGAACCAACCAACCATGGCCTGAATCTCCTGAAACTGTGAGCTAAATTAAACCTTTCCTCCTTTAAATTGTGAGTGTCTGATACTGTGTCTCAGAGATGGGAAATCTGATTAATATAATAGTTATCCACTAAACTTTTGAGAAATCAAGAGCATTCTAAAAGAAAATCATATATATGAAGTAGACTAGGTCAAAGGGTGCTGATTGTAACTTCTTTTGAAATGCATCAAAAGATGGATGGATGGATGAACAGTAATATAGAACCTGCATATATTTGCTGCAGAATTCTCAGAATATTTGAACCTTTTTAAATAAAATACTGGGGTTGTGGATGTACAAGAAGACAACCTGAATGGATATTAGATACAATAAATGAATGAAGCCAAACAGAAAAGAAATGCATACTTCATGATTCCATTCACATAAAGGCCAAGAACAGTGAAATAAATCTATGGGACAGAAACCCAAATAATGAAACCCTCAGGGTGGGGAAATACTGATTGGGAGGGAGGATAGAAAAGCCTTCTGCACTGCTAGAGATGTTCTACATTTTTATTTATTTATGGACCTTTTTACTGATATACCATTGAGATTTTCTAATGACAACAAAACAAAGATAGAAACAAAACGAAGTGTTGCAAGAAAAAACAAACACATAAAATACAACCAGTTTGAAAAATGTATCAGTCAGTTTCCTGTTACTAAAACAAACACTGGACACAATAAACTTAGAAAGAAAAAAATGTTTACCATGACTCACGATTTTGAAGGTTTCAGCCCAGGACCCTTTGGCCTCATCACTTTGGACCTGGAATAGCATAGTGCATCATTGTGGGAGCACGCAGCAGAGGAAACCTGTTCAAACATGACCAGATACAAAACAGAAAGGAAGAGATTGGCATTCCCAAACCACTTCCACCATGATGGCACACCTCCAGTGACCTAAACCTTACCTTTCACCCCATCTTTTAGAGTTTCCACCACTTCCCAACAGTGCCAAGGGCTAGGAACCAAACTTTTAACCACGGAGCTTTGATAGAAATTCCAGATGCAAATGGTAGCAGAGATATATATCCTGAAAACCCAGCCAACTATACAAACATGTACATACCCTGTGTAAATAATCAGATAGTATAAAGGAAGTTAGCATTTAGGGACAATCGAATGTTTCTCTCTTTGCTGCCTGGTCTCTGTCAGATCTCTGTGTAGCCTCAAACTTCTTTCATCTAAATCTTAAGCAGATTGAGAACCAAGATGTTCTTCCATGTAAAGCAAAACTCTAAATCAATATGCAGGAGAAAAACAACTAAAAACATCCCCATTCCTTAGGGAAAGAGACAAGTTAATGAAATTCTTAATTCTTTGCCTGCATAAAAAAACAAAAAGATTTTGAAGGCATTTCAAGTTGAGAAAGAAACAGCCCTCTGGAGAGAAATTTTATATTTGCAAAGGAACAAGACGGATATGGCCAATCTCTACCAAACGATACTTTATTCAGTCTCTTACTCTTCAGCAGCCAAACTATGACCAGACTGTCTGCAGTGAAAAAGTCTAAAAATCCCAAGGTGATAATTGCAGTTGTTAGGTGATGACCTACTATGGAGAGGGTATAGTTGTCAAGTGTCATAGCAGTTCACTGAGACAGCAAATCCAAACAACAGTAACAGGCAAGCTCTTAGTCAAATATTGAAAGAGGCTAAATCAGAGCAAGTGTCACTTTTCCCTGTTCCATTCCCCTGTGGAAGGCTTTGGTCCAGGGTCAGGCAAATCAGCACAGATAGAGAGTCAACAAGGAAGCACCATGCAAAAGTATCTTCAGAACCAGGCAAAGAGGAAGACAGGGGATGACTGCTATGAGTGAGAAAGTACTAAGTGTGGAGTCAAAGTGGAGCAAGTGTTAATATTTCCTTCCTCTTCCCAATAGGGGAAGCTTGGCTGGAGGTCCTGGCTGGTGGTTCCTAGGCTAGGGATGTAGCGATGTATCAGAGCACAGCTGAGCAGAAAGCTGAGTTCTGGTTCACAAGCTGCAGTGTACTAGCTCTGCACCAAGTCTAGCACAAGGAAGAAAGACAACTTTTCCACGTGATGTGTTCTGTTGGGTAAGAAAGATTATGCACATGCTTTTGGCCGAGAGCTCTAACCTTTGTTTATCTCCCACATTGACACTGGGTCAGGAGAAAAAGTCACTGCCACTAAGTTTCAAGAGAGGGAGAGACAGAGAGAGACACACATAGAGAGAGAATGTATTTAGAATATATTGTGTTTTCACAAGGAAATAAAACTTACATCAAAAAATATATAATCTTACAGTAAATCAAACCCAAGGAAAGATGAAGTGAAGAAATAATAGAGATAAAGGTATAAAATAATAAAATTAATTTGCATAAAATTAAAAAGAAATCTGAAAGGTAGGTAACTGTCAAAAATATTAGTTCTTTGAATAACATTAAAAATCTCTGAGAAAGGTCAAAGAAGAAAATCTAAAAATATAAAATACTGATACTAGGAATTTTAAAGGAGGATGACAGACCCTACACATATGAAAAAGTGTAAGATGACAGTACCAAAACCTTCAGGTCCTGGGTACAGTGGTACATGCCTGTAATCTCATCTGCTCAAGAGATAGAGGCAAGAGAGTTGCAAGTTCAAAGCCATCCAGGGAAACTTAGACTCTAGGCTCAAAATAAAAAAATAAAAATGTCTGGGTATGGAGCTGAGTGATAGATGGGCCCTGAGTGTGGTGGTTTAAAAACTGGTGGTCAGCTTAAGGACCAGCTGAACTGACTCAGCATGGTGTTGAGTGTAGATGGCCACCTGAGGAAAGCAGCCGGCATAAAAAGGAGACCTGGAGGGGAACAGTAGCATTGTTGTTTGGACCTGTTGGTTCTTCTGGACATGTTTGTTCTTCTGGAGGGGCTTGTCATGCTGGCTTCCCCATATGAACTCAGCTGTTATCCTAAGAAGAATTCAGGACCTTGTTGCTGAGAATGGCTGCAGTTCACTTTGGGGGCGCTCTGGTCCTTACTTCCAGCATTGCTTCCTGGCTCCAGAGGGGAAGATGTGTGCTGTTTAATCTCCAGGAGAAGCTTGTCACGCTGGCTTCCTGATATGAACTCGGCTATTTTCATCATCAGAAGAGCTCAGGACTTCACTGTTGTTGAGGATGGCTGTGGTACTCTTCGGGGGAGCCCTGGTCTTTATTTTGAGCATCGCCTCATGGCTCAATTACAGATCCCTTAGCTTATTGGTACAGATCCTTCCTTCTGCTGAAACAGACTTCCTAGCTTCCACTGCTGACCCTGAGGCCTTCCCAGTGCAGATCCGTGAAACAGATTTGCATGAGTCATTGTGGTGGGCTCTAGGTCTCCAGTTGGACTCGTGGGAGGTATTGTCATGGGCTCTAGATCTTCATCTGGACTCATACAAGACATTGCTGTGGGATCCAGGCCCTCAGCTGGATTCTTTGGGTCTCAGGGTATGGATGGATTTCCTGCACTTCTTGCATTTAACTCTCAGGTGACTATTACAAAATAATATTATAAATTATATGTCCTATATGTAATTGTTTTCCTTGCAGCCCTTGACTACAACACTGAGTTCAACCCCAGTAATACAAAACAAAACACATTTGGGCCAATAAATTTTATAATTTAGATACATTATATTTTTTGAGGAATTTTCTTTTATCAAGGGCATCAGAAGAAATAGAAATTTAAATAATGTGGCATTCCTTAACAAAACCTGATCCATTAAATTTTCATAAACTCACAAAATATCTAAGCTCAAATTGTTTCGTTAATGAATCCTTCCAAATGCATTAGGAAGAAAACATCAATTTAGCAAAACTCCTTCCAAATAATAGGAAATTTTCCTCTCAAAGAATAGGAAAGACTCTCTAATGATTTTCATAGTCAACAAAACAAATTAAAATTCTGAAAAGAAGAAAACTTGCACCTCTAAATATGAAAAGTAAGGACAAAATAAGCTTTTAGGGAAACCACATCATCATAACCTTAAACAATACAAAAAACACTAAAACAAAAATATATAAAAATTGAGGATTTCTATTCATAAAAAAGCACCACAAAGAATGAAAATCAACCCACAGACTGAATGTTCACAATGCATATAATTAACCTAAGACTCATTCAGACTAAAGAACTTCAAGTTAGTGAATAAAAGACAGACAACCCAATAGACAAAATAGGCAGAAGACTTAAACAGACACTTTGCAAAAGGCCTCCACAGGGCCTGTAAGCATATGACAAGATTCCCAGAATGATTAGTCATGGAGGAAAAGCAAGTTAAAACCACAATGAGCAAACTTCACAAGAGACTAAAAGGATGGTCTGATGTAACACTGACAAAAAAATTTATTAAAAAGAGAAAATGAAATATCATAGGAGCACTGAAAATACAAAGCAGCAGGAACTCATGGGAAAGACAACATCTATAGAAAACTGTCTACCAGTATCCAAGAAAGTCGGGCAAACATATTACCTGTGCCCTAGAAATTTTAATACTGGATATATACCCAGCTGCTTACAGTGAGTGCAGAGTTCACCAAAAATCACATAGCAGAATAAGAGTAGAGACATCTTTCATCATAGGCAAATATCTACCAGCAATACAGTGAATAAATAATGGTATCTCATGACATTGCAATACAAAAGTTAATAGGGATGAACAAGCTATAGATACCCTCAACAAACATGGGTGGGCCACACAAACAAAAGAATCCAAGAAACCAAACAGCAAAGAGTATAGACAGTGATGCTATCTCCATAAAATGTAAGAACAGTTTCGATTGGTTCTATCCTGTTGTGTTTTATTTGATTTTATTATGTGTGATGGTATAAACAAATTTTTAAGGAAAATGAGAAACTATAGTAGCCACAGTTCATTTCCTGTTATTTGGTTTTGAAGTCCTGTAATGCTTTCATTCTCTTGAATGGTTTTATACTATTTTGTTATGTTTGATATTATTGTGTGTGAAGATATGCTCAACTATTCTGAAGAAAAGAGACATTATGGTAGCTACTGTTGATATCCAGTTGTCTTGTTGTTAAGTGCTATGATGCTTGCATTGTTCTGTTCTGATTTGTTTTGTTCTGTTCTCTTTTGTTTTATTCTCTTTAAAATAAAAAAATTTAAATAAAATAAAATGTAAGAACATATGAAGCTGTGCTCTTAAAATCAAGCTGGTAGTCGCATTTGAAAAAGTGATAAAGAATGTCTGAAATGGAACATAAGGCACTGGTGACAATTTTGTCTAAATGCTGATGTGTTGGGCAGCTTTGCATCGCTGGGAAAAAAAAAACCTAGACCCACAGCTTAAAGGAGAAGAGGTTTATTCTGACTCATGGTTTCAGAGGTTTCAGTCCATGGATGGATGGCTCAAAGTCAGAAATATCTCAGTGGAAGAGATGGAGGAGGAAACTGCTCAACTCACATTCAAGAAGCAGAGAGCAGGGAAAGAGTCTGAAAAGAAGAGGCCAAGAACCAGATATCCACAAGGTCGAGCACCCATGACCCAACCAGATGTTCCCAAAGTGTGTTTTACTAATCTATGAGGGGTCTGTCAAGCCAGGGTGAGTTTAAGCACCAGAGCCAGCTTCACAGAATGTGTTCAACTTGTGAAAAGTTGCACCTTTAGCATGTGTGCAGTTTCCCATATACTGTATAAAAGTAAAAAAGTAAATGCAAAAAATAAAAACTCTATCATCCGCATATCTTAATGATATGATAGAGTCTAGAAGTATTAAAAATATTTGCATAACAAGGGCGTTGTATAAACTTGTGATAATGTTTGCCTTTTGGAAAAATGAATTGAGAAAGCAAAGGTAAATTTGCATGGACTCATCTTTTCTTAACACACACTTTTCAACATTATTTAAAATGGTGTCATTTATACATATGACCTTCTTTTACATTTCTTTTTCTTTATTTTTTTATTTTAAAGAGAATAAAACAAAACAGAACAGAACAAAACAAATCAGAACAGAACAAGGCGAGCAACACAGGACCTCAAAACAAGACAACAGGATATCAACAGTGGCTACCATAATGTCTCTTGTTTTCTTCAAACTAAATTAACTCAAGCAATGCTAAAGTAAGTGCCATGAAGGCCAATAAGCAAATTGAAAGAGGATCAACATCAGTTCAGAGAAATGCAAATTAAAGCTAGAATGAGACGTAACTATATACCACTAAAACAAAATGAAAAAGACTAAAAGTAACAACTGTGAGAAAAGATGCAGCACAGCTGAAACATTTCTAGTGAAAGCATAAAACATTTTGGAAAAATGTTTCTTGTAAAGCTAAACATATTCTTAGCATATAATCCAAATAGTAAGGCATTTACCTTTAAAAACAAGTATAAATGTATGTCTCAAAGGCTTATTCATAATAGCTTCATTCATAAATACCAAAACTCGGAAACGACTTGAATGTCCACCAAAAAGTACATGGGTAAACAAATTGTATTATAACATAGAATTGTGTTATACAATTGAATACTACTCAGGAAGAAAAAAGAAAAAGATTATGGATGTTACATGAATGAATCTCAAAGTCGTGCTACACGGAAAAAACAAAATAAAATCTCAAAATCATGCCACATGGGGGAAAAAGGTCAAAATAAAACAGAAACATACTTTCAGATTCTCTAACGGATTGAACTAACACACAAAGACAGAACTCAGATCAGAGGTGCTCGCTTCGGCAGCACATGCGCTCAAATTAGAAAGATGCAGGGAAGATTAGCAAGGCTGCTACTCAAGGGTGGCACACAAATTCATGAAGCATTTCATGCTTTAAAAAAATCAAATCAGATCAGAGGTTCCTAAGGCTTGGGGTAGAATGAAGCTCTTCATGAAGGAGCAAGAGAGCACTTTCTGAAGTGCTCAATAGCTACATCTTGAGTCTGTGATAATTATATAAGAAAAAACAATTGTGCAATTCATTGTACACGCATAGCACCAACAATGGGTGCATTTCAGTGCCTGTATACCATACTTCAATAAAATTGCTTTTTAAAAGAAAATACTACCAAAACGATGTCCAGCATATACTGTGTGAAGAACTCACAAAAGCTGATTTAAAAAAAAAAGACACAAAGCGCATGAACAGAAACAAGTCACAAAATAAACCACAGAAATCAACAAATATAAAAAATCATGGAGATTTAGCTCAGTGGCATAAGTGCTTGCCTTGCAAGCAGGCAATCGTGCATGCAATCCCTGGAATCGATAGGAAAAAAAAAAAAAGAAATACTTTAGGGGGCTGGGGATTTAGCTCAGTAGCATAAACTCCTGCCTTGCAAGAACACAGTCGTGAGTTTGATCCCCAGTACCATTAAAAAAAAAAATCATGCAGCCTCATCAATAACTCAAAAAATACAAAATTAAATGACTAGGTACTTTGGATTGTATTTCTTAGAGTTTAAATGTAAAACTTCCCCCCAGAGCCTCATGTGTTCAGAGGTGTGACTTGTGGAAGGTGACTGGCTCTCGGGATGCTGTAGTCATCAGTGAGTCACCCCACGGATGGACCCCTGGCTCAGTGTGTTAGGGGGTGGGGCCTGGTTGAAGGAGAAGGGTCACAGTGTGACCTGAAAGGCTGTGTTCTCACTCCAGGTTCTTCTGCTTCCTGGCTGCCGTAGGTGAGCATCTTTCCTCCACTGTCACTTTCCACTCTGCTATTTCTGCCTTGCAGCCAGCCAACCACAGACTGAACCTTATAAAACCATGAGTCAAAATAAATCTCTCCTCTTTAAATTACAAATATCAGGTATTTTGCCCCAGAGATGGGAAAGTGACTAATACAGCATGAATAGGAATATAATTGGTATGATTATTGAGGACAATTTAGAAACATCCATCAAAAGTCCTTATCCCGTCATTTATCTTTTAGGAAGCTGGAAAAAAAATGATCCAGACAAATATGCCTAGAAAGCTACAGAAATTATTTAAAACTTTCAGGCAGTTTGGACGTGCACCAGTAACAGAGGGGCCAAATGATGATATACCCATAGTTGTTCTGAAGAAGGATTTTCATGAGACAGAGAGATATTAATTAAAAATATTAAGCACAAATGGTAGGAGTCATCTCAGTATATATAGTAAGACTCTCGGTATGTATTTTCCCTCAACAGGATTCCTCACCCAAATTGATGAATAATCATCCAGCCCAAATCCACACGCTGTGCATATGCCCAGGCCCCCATGATCACTAAACCCCATTACATGTGACTGCAAAGACTTTGAGTCAAAGTTTTTGGCCAGTATTCCCCGAGATTACCAGGAGGCTGGGGGCTGCTGCCCTGCTCCCCTCCTTCTTATTCACGCCCCAGCTCCTCTGGCAGGACAGGATGTGTACACACGACATTCCCAAAACAACCCGAGTGGGTAGAAGATGTGCTCCACCATCCCCCAACTTAACCCTTTCCAAACCTAGGGTGCACTCAGCAGTACGGGGCTCCTCCCTGCAAAACCCTCACGACTTAGAGAAACAAGCACTAAGTTCATGAAAAGCAAACTGTGCCTGTTTGCTCTTTCTCTGCAGAAAAGGTAGAGAAACAAAGGGAAAGAAATGTGGCAGTTGTCATGGATATAACATTTTGAGGTCTCTAAATTTGGAAATATAATGTGTGTTTGCCAGAACGAGATTCACAGGCAGAATGGTCGGTCCCATTTACCATCCTCCTCCAACTAGATCAACTATGTCTGTGGTGGGTCAGTTCCTTATGTCACAGTCTACAGTCAAAGAATGTAGTCTCAGCTGACCAGATAACTCCAGTGCACTTTTTAAGACCATTACAGGCCAGACATGGTAGCATATGTTTGTAATCCCAGCACTTTGACAGACGAAGGCAGGAGAATTGCTACAAGTTTGAGGCCAGCCTGAGCTACCTAGTGAGATCCTGTGTCAAAAAAAATAAAATAAATTAAATAGTATAAAAGTCACCAAAGTTTCTCTAAATTATTAAAAAGAAGTTAGACATTTCTTGTAAAAATTCAGCACAGATTTTGACAGTGTTTCTCCTTTAATTCTGAATTATTGATGTCCAAGATAGACACCAATAATATCCCTAACAGTCAGAGGGTTCACAACAGCAGTACAAGTGGAAACCCATATGTCATGGGTAGACTACAAATGCAGTGTGATCCAAAAATACGGTTAGGATTAAAAATGTTTAAATTGTTACAGTAAAAGACACAGTGCCATGAATCTCCCTCAAAATATTGTCTCTCGCTTTAAACACATTTATCCTATCATTCTTGCCAGTCTCTGAAGCAGTTCTGAAAGTCTATCTTCATGAGTGTCATTAGCTGCTCTGATGGGGCCGCCCCAGATCCTTGAATTGATTTGAAACCTTTGCCTGCACTTGTCATTGTGACTGAGGGGAAGAGCCCAAAGTCTCATCACGCCAGATCTGGTGAATAAACTGGATGACAACACGCCATAATGTACACACCTGACAGAAACTGCCAAAAACACTTTGGATCAGGTCACATAGGCAGCCACAAAAAGTATAGATCAAGAATCAAGCCAGCAACATAAATGTATTCCATTCCTGTACTTTAGTAAAGCACCACTTTACAACCACTCGAAAGTCAGATTAGAACCCAGGACTCTCCCACTCCTGGGAGCTCTTCTACAGGAGGTGGTGGTATAGGTACAGCAGAAAGCCCACTAGCAGGCCACCCCCTGTTCTCCTCTGAAAACTGGTTCTGCTCTCAAGAGGCCATGAACACAAACCCATGGACTCAAGTTTCCCAGCCTGGACTTGAGCTCAGCCCTCAGCCATGACACTCCCCAGGGAACACCTGTGTCTGCTCATCTGCTATAGTTTGGCTCTGGAATATGCCCCATGACCTGTGTGTCAAAGGCCAAGTTCCGGGTGATGGCAGTGCTGGGAAGTGGCTCTCAGAGGTAGAGCCTCATGGAAGGAAGTTAAGCCACTGGAGGGGGATACCCTTGCAGGGGACATGGGGACCTCAACCCTTCTCTCCCAGGCCACCTCCCACTTTCTCTGTTGCACACTCACCAGGGTATGCTCTCTCACACCAGCCCAAAGACAATGAGACCAAGTGACCATGCACTGAAACTACAGGACTGTGAGCAGAAATAAACCCGTCCTCCTCCTGAGCTGATTGTGTAGGACAGTTTGTCACGGTGGCAGAGAGCTCACTAACACCTAAGTCCAATTCTAGAAGAGGAACCCCGGCTCCTTAGCCCTGTGAATCCTTTGTTCCCTAGGTAGGGATGTGCCAGAAGTGGACCAAAACGGAGCACAGAACCTGAGATTCCCCTGCCAAGAATGAAGTGCTGGTGTAAACACAGAGAACTTCAAAGACAATGGCTTAGAGTTTATATTCTCACTGTGAAGACTCCTGGCGACGGTTATTAGGACAAGATTCCAAGAAACTGTTACAGATCAATAACCAAAGAGCTATGTGATTTTTTTAAAAGTCACCACAGGGCTGAGGACATAGCTCCATGGCAGACAAAGCACTTGCCTTAGTCGCACACAGGCCCAGCTTCCAACACAGGAATAAGATAGTCACTGCAGCTACTTTTCAGGAGCATCTTCAACACCTGGTGCTTCCTAATTTTACATGGACCTTCTAAATATTCCTTGTCTTGAGAACATTAAAGTACAACTTCACAGTTAAAAATATAACTTGCAGCAATGCATAGCAGCCCATGCCTGTAACTCCTGTGCCCTAGGAGGCTGAGGCAGGGGGATCACAAGTTCAAACCCAGCCTGAGAAATTTAAGTGACTTGGTGAGACCCTGTTCCAAGATAAAAAGTAAAATAATCTTCACTAGAAGAAAGACAGCCTCTTAATAAGCGGTGTTGAGAAAACTAATTTTTCCCATACCAAAAACTTATGTCTCTCACCACATACTAAACTAAAATGGATCAGAGCTCTAAACATTAAAACAGAAAAATTTAATTGTCTAGAAGATAGAAGAGGTAAAACTCTTAAAGAGATAGGTGCTGGCAAAGATTTTATGAACTAAACCCTGACTGCACAGAAAATATTACGAGAATCAATACATGGGATCACATCAAATTAAAAGCTTCTGCATAGTCAAGGAAACCATCAACAGAGTGAAGAGACAACACAGACAAGGGGAAGAATTTTGTGTCAGTTACTCCTCTGACAGAGGACGAACGCCTAGAATACATAAGGAACTCAAAAGCCTTAGACCTGTCCCATCAAATTTAAAGAACCAATCCAAAAATGGGCCTCCAAGATGAACAGACACAGCAGATGATGAAGTACAAACCGCAAGTAAATAAATGAAAAAACCTTGAACATCACTGGTCTTTTGAGAAATGCAAACTAAAACAACATTGAAATTCCATCTCACTCCAGAAATAATGGCTATTATCAAGAAATCAACTAACAACAAATGCTGGAGGAGCTGTGGGGGAAAAGAAAGCCTTTTCCATTATTGCTGGAAATGTAAATTAGTACAACCAATATAGAAATCAGTGTGGAGATTCCTCAAAAAACTAAAACTAGAGCTTCCATTTGACTCAGTTATTCCTCTTCTAGATTATCTTCCTGAAAGAGTTCAAGTCATCATCTCATGGTGACACATAGATACTCATGTTTATAGAAGTGCAATTTGTTCATAATAGGTAAACCTTGGAAACAGCCCCTACGCCTATGCCCATCCACAGATGAATGGATAAGGAGAATGTGGTATTTACCTAAACGAGCACCATTCTGCTATGAAAAGGATAGACCTGAGACATAATTTTTAGGCAGATGGATGCATCTTGAAACCATAATCTTGAGTGAAATAAATTGGACACATATGTTTAAATATCACATGGCTTCTCTTGCATAAACGAGAAGCAAGTAGAGAATAGACACTTTGAACTAGGAAGAACTTGTTCAAGTGAGGAGGAGAAGAAGGGAAGAGGGGGAAAGGAAGGAAAAGAAAAGGGATTTTTAGAAAAGAGAGAATAGAGGGGGGAAATGGGAACAGAGCCTGGGAAATGGGGACGAGAAGAAGGGATGAAGGGAGGGGAGAGGAACGGGGGAAAGGAATTAAGATAAATTATCAACAGGTACCTGGCAAAAAAGTACAAATAAATGAATTTTAGAAAAGAAAGTCTGAGCATGTCGCTCTGGCTGTGGGCCCTGGGTTCAATCTCCCAGGATGACTATAAAACTCTTAGGATAAAAGTTTATTCATTCTCTAGTGTCTCGTTTTATAAGATTTCCAAAGAACAGCCAGCCACTTTCTCTAGGAACACCAGTTCTGTGGCTAACCCGTCATTTTAAAGAGAAATGTACATAATAAAGGGAACTGCCTCGCGTTTGGGACTATCAGATCCACATGAAGAGAAAGACAGTAGAATGAGGAGGCAGATGCTGCTCCGCTCACCTCAAGCCTTCTGCAGCCACAGGACAAGCATCAGAGTCTGTGGAACTTCAGTTAGAAAATGCCCCCCACCGGCCTCACGCTTGCTTTTCAAACCAAGCACCTGTTTGAGACATGCAACAAGACCACTTCGTCCTTGACGATAATTTTCCCCATTTTACTCCTGTAACCCAAGCTGCCTGCAGAAGGCCTGAGTTAAATAAGAAGGCGGGGGGAGCAACTTTTTAACCTTTATGTTAAAATACAATCCCACAGCCAAGTAAGTGCCCAAGTCATACAGGTAAAGCACAACAAATTGTCATACATTAACTGGCACTGGATAAAGAAATGGCATTATCTGCACCCCCAAGAGTCCTACCCTGTGCTGTCCTCTGGCTACCAGCCCTGATAAGGACAGTTTCTATCCTGACTTGTAGCTCTCTCTATTGGTTACTCTTCTCTGTTGCTGAGACAAAATACCTGATGCCTAAAATGAAGGAAGGAAAGGTTGTTTAGCTCAGTTTGTGGAGGTTTCAATCCATAATCAGCTAGCTCCAATGCAGAGTGGCACATGGCAGAGGGCAACAGTTCATGGCTGCAGAAAACAGCACAAACAAAAACAGCCACAGGGGAGGAGCCTGGAGAGAAGACTCTTTCTGTCCCTTATATTATATATATATACATATATATGTCCCATATTCCCAGCATTGAACCATGAGTCATTCACAAACTGTAGAAGCCCATCTCCCTGACTGCATGAGGCTTTGAGTAACATCCAGACTCACACCATAACACTCTCTTTTAGGCAAGTGACAGTAATTTACATTGTAACTTTTGTCAAACTTTATTCATTTTCATTGCTACATGGTATTGCAATGTACAAATAAAACTGGGTTTATCACATCTACTATTAGTGCATATTTGGGTAGTTTCTAGTCCAGGGCCACAATGTACAACACCTCTATGACTATCCTAGTGCATGTCTTTTGGTGAGTATAATGGATACACTTCTTTTTCATATAGAGCTAAGTGTAGAAATGCAAAGTCATAGGAATACTTAACTCCAAGCTGAGTGGATAATGCCAGTTTTCCAAAGAGATTGTGCCAATTGGCATTCCTGCTGCAGCACACAGGAGTCCCCTCTCACTTCCAGACCTTGTCTGTTTACAAGCTCAGTCCCCACACAGGACAAAGGGAATGATGGAAAGACACCATTTGACACAGGGGAAGGACAAAAGTCTACTTGGGCAAAGGAAAAGAACATCTGTACACACAGAAGCCACACAGAGAAGGGTGCTGTGTGTGGGAAGGACAGAGTGGGCAGGTGTTCATGGCTAAGTTTCCCACAAAGACCCCCACAGCCAGAGAAACAACCGAGGTTCTTCCAAGAATTCAAGCATCCCACCTGCCCACTCTGTCCTCAATGGCTCTCGATGCTTTCCTAGGTCATGACCACTTTGCAAGCTCCAGCTGAAAGCCTGCCTGCTCACTTTGGGTGAGAAACGGGAAACATTTTGAAACCTCTACCTTCCTGAGTGTTTATGATTACCTGAGAATGGGAGGAAATCGTGTCAGTTCTCAAGTAAATCATGCTCTTAGCAAATCCATGCCTGAGGCATTTGCTCAGATTTCTTCAATAGGCTACAAACGCCTGAAGGATGTCATACACGTATTACTCATTTTTTATCCCAAATGTTAATACACTGTGCAGAACACAAAAATACTCAGCAAATAGATTTTGAAGCTGTACTGGGTAAAGCAATGATGATCACCTCCACTTTACAGATAAGCACAGTGCCAGGGTTTCTTCCTGCCACCATGCTGGATGTGGCAGTGCCACAGCAGAGAGACTTTAATTTGCATGACCCTATGGGGTGGAATTAGGAAAAGGGATTACACTTCAACCAGGAGAAAACTGTTTTGTGTAACTGAAGAAGATGCCTAGACATCATTTGCTTCAGGAGTTCCTACTTATAAAAGCAACAGTTAGAAGATACTCTGCCTACTGCATGTGTTTATTGGACACAGGGAAATTGCCAAGGGAACAAGGACAGGCGGAAATACATTTAGTCTATGTGTCCATCAAATGCATAATCACAAAAGTAAACGTGAAACTGTAGCTGTGGTGAGGTCCCAGGGTACACTGTGACACCCAGAGCAGGGGATGAAGAGGGGCTTGCTCCAAAGCACCTCGCTCCTGAACAGAGTCTGAGAAGCTGACACCCAGCCCGGGTTAAGGGGCAAACAGGGGATTGAGGAAGGACCTGCACTAAGCAAAAGCCCATGACCCAGGGGAAGAGGAGCTAAAAGACACCTGGCTGGAACGGAAGGCTGGGAGGAGAAAGAGAGAAGCCCACGAGAATCAGGTCACAAGGGACGCTGCAGACAGCGTGAAGGGTTTCAGTCTTTACCCCCACTGGAAATGAGACGGAAGGCTGGGAGGAGAAAGAGAGAAGCCCACGAGAATCAGGTCACAAGGGACGCTGTAGACAGCGTGAAGGGTTTCAGTCTTTGCCCCCCACTGGAAATGAGGGTGAGCTTCCTCTGACATAACACCCTGGCTTCCTCTAACAATTTTTGGTGACCAGCAAGCAAAAACAGCTTTGCTGAAGTGAGCTGGGGAACTGTAGGATTCTGCTGTGGATAAGGGTAACCACAGGCTTGGAGAGAAACGCTCACAGTCTTCGCTTGGTATCTATGGGACACTGGATCCAACACCTCCTGAGGACCCCAAAACCCACAGCTGCTCAAGTCCCTTACATAAAACAGAGCAGGGCTTGCACAGAATCACACAATCCTCCCATAGTCTTTAAACGTCTCAAGATTACTCATCATACCTAACGCGGTGTAAATGCTATTAAATAGTCACTATAAACCAGGCATGGTGGAATATATCTATAATCCTAGCACTCTGGGAGGCTGAGGCAGGAGGATCACAAGTTCAAACCCAGCCTGGGAAACTTAATGATTTAGTGAAACCCTGTCTCAAAATATAAAATAAAAAATGGGACTAAAGATGTTGTGTGAAGGTCCTGAGTCCAATCTCCTGTACCTTCCCCAGAAGCTTAGTACATGGCACTGTTCAGGGAAGGATGACAGGAAAAGGACATCTGTAGAAGTGTAGTAGAGACACATTTTTAAAAATATTTTTTATCCATGATTGGCTGCATCCACAGCAGCAAGACCCTCAGATGTACAGGGTCAACTGTCAATCTGTCTAGAGCAGGGAGTGAGGGGCAGACCAAAAGGACTGTCCTGATGAGCAGCACTAATTCCACCACCAAGACCAAGCAGAGGAAGTTACAAAAGGAGAGAAACTATCACAATAAAAGAAAATGTCAAACTCTAAGCCCCAGGCTTCAGAATCGTCTTTATTAAGAAGGTGAAAGCAGAGCTGAAGGTGATGAGAGGAGAACAGCAGGAAAATAATATAAAACTATGCTGTTAGGAGAGTCGTCTCAGTAGAAATCAAGGTCAAAAAGAATGAAGGAAAAAAAAAAAACAACTTTCAGACAGCCATGGAAGTCAAGGAGTCGCGTGACAAGGGTATCTAACAGCAGGAGGGTTAAGCAGAAGAAGGGAAGGGGAGAGGACTTGAGGATTTCCAAAAAGTGTTTAAGATTCTTGATCCATTCTATGCAAAGCAAGCGATAGCCAAGCCAATTCACAGAGGCAAATAACTTCTCCTAAAGAATCATTCTTAAACACCAAGAATGTGAGCATAGTTTGGAGCAGTTTATAATTCTTTACTCAATTTTTTATTTAAAGGCATAAAAATCCAATCAATAAGTCATTTAGTGGCTTTTGGTCACAGGGAGGATGTAAATAGCTAACTTTGAAAATTTCTAAGGATTAAAATTCCTAGCCCTTAAACGACCTAAAGAAATTTCATGGAGCTTGGAAAGAGCCGTGTCCCTGGCACATCAGCACCTGCAAGGACCCGGACATTTGATGAATCCTGCTATCCCTCCTAAAATGCACTGTAACATCACTAAGAACAGGCAGAGTGATGGAAGCTAAAACCCCATCGAAGATGGGATCGTTTTCAGGGCATCTGACAGCCGAAGTGAAGATGCACAAAATTCTGTCAGAATTACAAATGGCAAGGAAAGACATTTCTAGGAAACAGACCTCTACCTACACGTTTTCTTGACTGGCTAGAAAGTGCAGCTGTGTATAAACCCCAGCCATAAGCCCACACTGGAATAGAGACATCACACTCCAGCTGCCCAATAAATGATTATTTGCTACATGACTTAAAACTCGTAAACGGACACACTCTGAAGCAGGTCCTGGAAGGTGTTCCAAATGCAGGAAGCGTCTTGCTTCCAGCCAGCACATTTATTCCCTGGCTGCAACTCCACGCCTCCCATATCTCCTCTGAGGCCACAGCTTATAAATCAGATGAGATTGGCCATCTTGCAACAAAATGGATTTTTAAAATGTGATTTTGAAGAGATTGGAAAGTGTAATACAACAGATTTTTCAGTCTTCAGTGCTGAGAAATGATTGTTTTATTGATGGCTCTATTGAGAATGTGATATGAGTCCAGCAATGCGTGGGCCTGTAACATTTCCAGGAGCCGTATCATTAGATGTTTTATTCCAGGGCCTAAATGGTCAGACACCAATTATAGGCTTGACTTTAAAGGATGGAATAATGATGACTGAAGGCTCTACTCACTGCTTTTACTCTGAGTTAATCATGATATTTTTGACAGATTCACAAAGGAAATCCTGAGTAATGAGTTCTGCTGAAATCTGAATATTCTGACACAGGTATATGGTTAATTACAGTGTAGTTGGGCAGTTCACACTTTTAAACAGGAAAATCCAGACAAATGCATTGCATCTCCAAGTGGCTCTGTATTTACATTCTTAGAAATGAAACTTATCCCTGGCCTTTCCATTGACATGGTCACCATAAGAAGCAGTTTTAAGGGCAGCATCTGCTGGCCCGGCAGATGTCCAAGCCATAGAGGCCATTTCGCTCTTTACCCCCCACAGTAATCCAGAGTTCAGTCCTGCCTTCCTCCCCTTACCCCCTGGCTTGCGTTTAATGGCTCAAATTCATGCAAACTGGCAGCTCTTACAGGCTCATGAGATGGGGAAACCTGGAAACAGGTGGAGACGGCCAGCTAATTGGCTCTTTCCTCACTAAACACCAGGCAGGGGACAGCTGGTTTGCACTGTTGTTCTAATGAGCAGCGCTGAGATCAAAGCACCTTAGCTGGAGCTTTTCTGGTGCTGTGTACAGTCTTGGAAATCACACTCAACACTGCCAGAGCATTTTATGGTGAAGAGACTACTTTCTGTCCTTTAAGAGATTTCAACCTGATTTGGGGGAGGACCTAGCGGTATTTCTTGTCTCCCCACAGCCCTCCATTCAGTCACTGGTCACTTCTTCTGCCGCCTCTGCCTCCTCTTCCTCCTCCTCCTTCTCCTCCTCCTCCTCCTCCTCCTCCAGCACATACATCTGATGTGGCTGCACGTGTGACAAGCCTTGTGCACACACACTCGGCTTGGACGTCCCCAGGTCCTCAAGAAGGGACAGAATGAATTCACAGTCAGAGAGGTGATGTAAATTTAAACCCATAGGCCTAGTAGCAAAAGCCAAAGTCCAGAGCTGTTTTTAATAATAAAAGCAAAACACAACTATAGCTTTGTGAATCCTGTTCCTTACGGGACCGGCCCCACAACATGAACATCTTTCTTAAATATTTCAGAATAAAAAGGAAAGGGGGAATTAATTACCTGGAATGTTCTTATTCCCACGTTAAGACTGAGTAAGCTGAAAAAAGTCCAGTTGGGTTCATTAAAATATCAGCACAGGACTCTCTACCTTCCAGTGATCAAGCCTCTGAGATCCTGGGCTGGCTCTGCAGGTTAGAGCCCCATGTGCTGAGGCTGTCAGGTGGTCAGCCTTGGAACACAGCTGCTGGAACCACTGTCCCTGGATCTGTGTTCATTCTGAATTCTTCAGAATGAAGAAGCGGAAGATCTCCCCCGCCCCAATATGAAGCACTGAACTGGTTCCAAATAGAGTCAAGATTTAAAATCTTTAATAAGTGATTAAGTTTTGAGTGCTTTTCCTTTTCCTACAAAGAATGACAAAGGTTAAGCAGCTATAAACACTGGCAAAACTGGAACACTTTTTGGCAGTAAATTTGATCACTTCTCTGGCTCTCATTTTGTCATCACGAATTTTCTTTTGATTTTTCTCTCTGTTCTGAAATTTAAGATCTTAGCATTTACGCAGGGAGCATATATATAAGTCTTCCCTTCAGTACCTAGAGGGAGGAGTTTTTATTCAACATTAAAATGCGTCCTGCTGCAACCACTGCCTCATAAGAGACTCATCTAAATGATAATAAGCATGAAAAATTGATTATCTCCTAGGTTGAACTGATCTTTGTATTTTTCATCTGGTGAATCTAATAGTGCTAGAATAGGTCTCAAAGAATAAACATGCCAGCAGTTCAATTAATAGAATAGCAAGAGGCAGATCTACAGGATGTTACCTATTTTCAGCCAAAAGCTTCCCAACTAATAGTCATTCATATATTGCTGACTGGAAAAGGCCACTGCAAATTTTTAACTTGCTACTTAAACTCATATATACACTATTTTCTTCAAATCTAATCCAAAGCAGAGGACGAATTGTGGAAATTTTTTCAAGCATAGAAAAATATGAATTGCAATGACCCAATTGCCTAGTAAATAAATAAATGGATAAACTATTTGATGAGAAAAATAGTTCTTATATGAGACTATCTGTTAGGGATTTCTGGATCATCTTCATTTTCTTTCCAATTTGCTGCCCTCAGTTTTTTGTATTCTCCCCTTTAAAAAATGTATTCCCTTCAAGATTTCAGCTTCTCCCTCTCTAAGACATCTCTCAAACTATGGTTATCATCTTAGAGGTACAGACCCAAGTACACAACCACAGAAGGCTCCAATGTTTTGTATACCACCAAACACTCTAACTCAGCACCCGCAAATCACCTCCTACTTGGATCTCCCCATTTCTGTTTACGGTGCTCATTCATTTTTTGTTGGCCTATGGTTTTCTTACCATTTGTCATTCCTGTCTGCTTCTACAAGCAATAGGGTAAAGAATAGTTTATCTATACCCCAAGAAGTTACTTCCCCATATCCATAGATGTTGTTATTTAATAATGTCTAATAAATAAGTACATAAATCAATTCCTATATAATACTTTATTCATAAATAATAATAAGGCTATTACATTCAAGTTCAAAAATTAACATGAAAATTCATACAGGTCTCATTGTAAATAAGTGAATAGAAGTTGGTAAAATTTGGACGGAATAACTTGGTAACAGTCTTGAGGTTAACTTTTCTAAATTGTGTTACTGTTTTGTGTTAGAATGACAGATGATTGTATTTTCTGAGGAACGGTGTGCTGCCATGCTTAGAAATAAAATATTAAAAAGCCTAGAAGTCACATGGTAGCTGTCACTCTTGTTGATGTTGCAAATAGTGATTTTATTTTTAAAATAAAACTCTGAAATGTGTTAGATTCAAATCTTGTAGGAGCCAGGACTTTGATAAACCAGGACATCCAGAACCTAATTAAAGCTTCTGACTTCTCAAGGAGTTCTGTCATGCCTGATCTTATATCATTCTAACGTAATAAATACCTGGCATCCCCAAAACAAAAATAATCAGGAGTCCAGTGAGTGTTTAAGTGGTTAGATACAATAACAACAAAACGACAGTCTACTTACACAATCTATACCACATATCATGCAGTTTTATTAAATATGTGCCTGATTTGCCTGCCAGGACTTTGCTCAAATATATTAGGAATTGTTAAAGCCCGTGAACTGATACATTTGACTTCCAAACATCTTGACCTGAACCTGAAAATTCCATTAAAGTTTTAAAGAGGGAGAAATCTAGTAGAAAAACAATGTTGCACTTTCAAATGGGTTTCAGATATTCTCTTCTCAACTCTGTCAAACTTCACCTAAGAACTAGAAAAAAAAAAAAAACCTTATCTCCCAAGTTTTCATCTATTGGGGGAGGAGGAGAAAGAGAAAGAGAGAGCCTGAGAGAGACACATATCCCACCTCTTGATAGCAAATTTCAACAATTTCAAAGGCACATTGATCCTTAATGGTCTCTCTCCTAAAAAGTCACCAACCGTGTCCCAGAAATCCCTGGGATTCTTTAGCAGCCCTTATGGATCATTGTGGAACAACAGGATAACTTAACTAATGCTTCCATCACTGACGCCCTACTCTTATTTGCTTATACATTGGGACTCTAAGTCATTTTCATTCCAAAGAAATCAGTTGAGTCTCATCACAATACTGATGACAAAAACTGACACTTTCGAGCCAAAGTGACTCGTCAAACACTGCACACTTAGAGCAAAGTGTGGCCTCAGCCGAAGAGTCGCACACTTGAGGGACTCTTTCCATATGCACAGGGAGGCCTAGACCTGCCCGTGCATCTGGATCCTGAGCTCTTCCAAATAATGATCCTGTGCCTGTGTCCAAGTGATTCTGATTCTGCGAACCTGAGCGAAGGCCTGGGAGTCTGCCTTTCACCTGAGTCTGATTCAGCCATCCACAGGCCAGCATTAGGAAGGGCCACTGCTGCCTCAATGAATGCATTAAACCCTGCGATAAATGCAGTCTGTATTTAACGAGAGCCAAGCACAGGATTCAGCACCCTGAGACCCAAGATCCTGCTGTCAGCTGGTTCAGGAGTTTAGAAGACTTACAAGTTAATATAGCGCCAATGAGAGGTGATTTATAATCCAAGCATGTATGTATTTGCTCCCTCGGGACAGCTCCCAGAGGCCAGGGAAACAGCATGACCGCCTTGGCCCTAAGGTTCTTCCAGATGGCTCCTAATGAGCCAGAGAATCAGCAGCAGCTTTCAAACTCCTACATCTGCACCCGCATGGCCAAAGCAAAAGGAGCATTTTAAGGAAGCTTAGAATCAGGAAATGACTTTACTGAGAGCAAGAGATAAAGAGTTACACCATATCCTCTCCTCTGCCCTCCAGGGCTCCCCACCACCTCTCAAAATAAGCCTCATGGCAGACACTGCCAGGGAGAGATGTGGCTGATCACACATGCAGGTGTCCCATGCTGGGGATGCCAAGCCGGCAGTCCAGTCCCCCACTGGGAGGAAACTGCAGGGAAATGCCAGCCATGGTCACATCCCTCGTGGCAGAAGCCTTAGTGCTATTCCCATGAAGTTTCCACTGGGTGAACATGAGTATGGTCACAGTTAACAGATCCCACCCTCGTTCCTGGGAGGACACTCCTCCTTCCAGCCTCTGGCAGGTGGGCAGTCAAGTGACTGATTCTGGCCAATAAGCTCTACATAGTGGCACCTGAGTCCCCTCTGGCGAAGCCTGGAACTCTCCTGCATCAGCTCTCAACCCACCTCTTCTGAAACTGTGCCCTGGAATCCAAGGGTTGGCAGAACAGTCATTAGAATAGAGCAGGTGGGAGTCCCCAGTCACTGCTGAGAAAGTGTTGCCCAGCAAAGCCTCAGACCCGCTAGACGCTGCGCCTGATCACATGAAGATATGCCACGCACAGGAACCTAATAACCTCAAAGAACGCAAACGATGCACCTCATAAATAGGAGCAACAAATAATAACAAGAATGAAAATGAGGAGAGGTGATACAGAAGTGGGGGGTGGGTAGGAAGGGCAAGGGAATTAAAAAAAGAAGCTGAATTCTGTACGTGTACCTACTTAACAAGGTGAATGTCCTGAAAACATGTACTATTAAAATAAATGATAATAACACTAGTAGTAATAATAAACCAATTCTTGGCAGCCTCAAGCCATTAGATTGTGATAGTAACTGAGTACAGAGCAGCCTTCAGTCCATCCTGACTCTGCTCCTCCGTGGCACCAGCCACTGCTCCCTGCTCCTGGCTGAAGGACCGGAGTCTTATTCTGCAAAAGGAGCTAGAGAGAAGGAAGAAGGGGGAGGGGAGGGGAGGGGACGTAAAAGGAATTAAGACGTGTTATGCACCTGTACCAGCTCCCCACAATGAATGTGATCATGATGTACTACAAACGTGTGCCAATAAAAAACGAAAAGAATTTTAAAAGAATTGTGATGCTAAGTGTCATTGGATCAGGTGTTGTGCAGGGTTATATACAGAGACATCACTGAAAACTTGGAATAAATGCCTGTTAAATCTGGATGTTCAATAAAAAAGAACGGAAGAGGGAAAAATGGAAGTTCCCATGAGGTCTCAATATCATAATTCTAAGTTTAGGGTCTGAAGCAGGAGTGATCAATCTGTAAAAATACAGAGTTCAAGGACCAGAGCAGAGACTGGCTCCAAAGGTCACCTGCCTGGGTTAGTTCCAAATGCTTCATTGCACAGCAGATGCCAATGCAGAATGAAGACAGGATCAGAGAAGTCTCCCCCTTCCCTGACGAATGACAGAGTTCCCACTGCTGCCCTGCATAAAGGGGAACTTGCGACAGGCCGCAACCGCATCTGCTTAGGAGGGGCCTCCACAGGACTACGAAAACCAAGGCTCCACTGCTGCTCTTCTTCAAAACTATGCCAACGAGGTGGCCTTCGGGGCCACCACCTGCCTGGCACACCATCAGGGAGGTGAATAATGCCCCCATGTGTGGTCTGAGTGAATAACCTACAGCCCATTCCAGCAAGGACACTGCTGGAGCAGGGCACAAAAGCTTCAGCCTAGCTGGGAGCCGTAGGCTGGCAGCAGGGGCCCCAGAGGGGAGGAGGAAGGGTGCTGGTCACCAGCCACCTCCGTTTTCTAGCTAGTCTCTCACAGACAACACTGGTGCCGACCCTGATTGAAAGTGTCACCGTGGATGGGAATGGCTTGTCCTACCAGGCAACATGACCTGCACTGGTAAAATCGATTATCAAACACTGATCAAAATGCAGCACATATGAAAGAAGGAAGCAACTTGGAAAGCAGTGTGGGAGCCTGGCCATGGGAGACCTGGTGGGAGTGTCCACCCTCGGGACAAGCCCAGCCTTCCAGAATCAAAGCTGTGGCCTGACGTGGAGCTTGTCATGGTTCCCACCCCCAGGGGCACCCTCCAGACTTCTCTTCAAGGGAACTCAAAGCTTGATACAATGACTAAAATCTTATATTCTCCTAAGCAAACAATAGGAGCAGAAACTTCAAAGTCCCCTTCTAAACCTCGGGGTCCAGTGTCTTATGACTGGAAATCAGTGGTACTTTGTACTAACTTCACAATTTTAAGAAAAATCTACTGTGTATGATTTCACCCAAAGTCAAACACTCCTAAAATTCTGCCGTGATTTGTTAATTCATGATGAAATTCAAATCTAAACCACATGGTAAGGCAACATACATCACCAGAGTCTTCTGATTTCAAATCCCCTTTGCCAGGGTAACTGAAAACATCATTTTAGTTGAATAATTATTTAAATACGTGCTCATAGGAAATAGTATCAAATTATAGTAAATGAACAAATACAATTAAATAAAACTATGGCTTCTCATGAGCATATAACGATCTGAGACGTTTGGCCCCAGGAAATGTGGTTAGAGCGAACATTAATCTCTGTCTACTGACTCAGGTGTGTACAATAATCTGAGTTTTAATAAATAAACTTAATTTCTGGCTCGGTCCCCATCCTGCAGCTTGGTGAGGGATGGCCACCCCTCCAGGGTCATGTGGAGGTCATCCATTTTCATAAGTGACTGCTGAGATAACCACTGTCCCAGCGTTACAGGGGCTCTTCAGAACCAGAAAACTCTTGTACCTTCTACGCTAGAGGTAGAGATGGAGTAAGGTCCGGACCTCAACCTGAGGTCAGGCCACTTCCTGTGCACCACACACCCATTCGGCTTGAGATCTGGCTACCTTCCCAGTTAGCATCGTAAAGATGAGCCTGGCTCCTCTGACCCACAGAGACACCTGAGAGAATCTTGTGTTCAGTCCAGTGAAGCTGAACACAGTCATCCCTTGATCTCTATTGGAGATTGGTTCCAAAATCCCTAAAGATACCAAAATTCATGGAGGCCCAATTCCCTGCATAAAATGGAAAAATATTGTCACATAACCTGTGCCCATCTTTTTGCATACTTCAAATAATTTCTAGACTATTTTTAATATCTCACACAAAGTACACTGTTATTATACTGCATTGTTGACAGAGTAATGGCAAGAAAGTAGTCTGTAGCTGTTCCCTAGAGATGTAACTTGTGGTTGTTTTTCTTTTTTGTTAGCAATCTGTCCTCGCCTGACTCAGCAGACACAGAACTCCCAGATACTGCAGAACAACTGTATCTCCCGCTGCTTCTTCCCAGCCAGCCCAACCCTTCCCACAAACCTTTAATCCTTCTGTTACTTCTACCTCCTTCACCTATAAACTTCAGTAACAAACATAATGACTTATCCCAGGCTATTCTTGTGTTCAGTGATCCAACTCAAAGAACAAAATAACTCCTGGCTTAAAAACGTAAGAGCAAATGCAAAACACAGAGCACCTCTTAATCTGCTGTGGTGCATTTCAATAAATATGAGCCTATTTCTAGACTCAGCCTGCAGAGCACAAAGGGAGAAGGCTAAAATATAAGAAGTCATTTGGAAGGAAATATGAACTTTGAATAACTGCATGGCCTAATGATTGCCTTCTCTTCACCAATTAGTGCCACTTAATTAAATCAAATGAATCTTCCCTTAATCCAGTGGATTCAAGGCTTATTAAAACAATTGAGCAACTTGCACTGAGTTTTTTCTTCCTCTGCTCATATGTAACCCATCTAATTAACTCACAGCCCTACTAAGAGGTTATTGGAAGCCCCAGATACACTGTATTGAAGTTACTCTCTTATTTCTTCACTCACTAATTTTGGAGAGGGTTTAAAAACAGTATCTTACAGTGCTTAAAATATAGATATAGAATAACTTTTAAAACTTAGATTTTGGGGTTTGTTTGTTCTTTTGGTTTTGTTTTGTGGTTTTTTGTTGGTTGGTTGGTTTAGTTTTATTCTACATATTATTTTATTTTTTTGTTTGTTTGGGATTCCAGGAATTTTTGAAGTCACAGATCTCTGAGCAAAGAAGAAACACAACTCAATTCACAAGTTAATTTTCCAATAAACATGCCAAATTTACTAGGACTCGAGGAACTGCAAAATCAAACAATAATTAGATACCTATTTATCAGCTATGATGCTGATGATTTTTCTAAGCAGCATAGAACTGTTGATAGAATTTAAGGGAACAAGGAATCATATGACATAAGCTGTTTATAGAGGATCGAACTCTGGGGGGACAACTTAGCTGTGGTAACTAAGGCAGCATTAGGTACTGTACTAGATGAAGCTCTAGAGTCAGTGGCTTGACACAATAGGCCCCTTCTTCCTTGCCTCCAATGTGAAACAGATCATCCTCCTTGGTGGATCTTGATTAATAAAGGAGGCTGACTTCCAGCCTCCACTACCAAGGGTGGCTTCCACTATCATCCTGAATATCTGCATGGAGCAGAGACCAGAGGAGAGGGAAGCCATAAAGAAGGCTTTTTTGAATGATCTTGGCCATGAAGTGACTTTACTTCTGCTCAGAGTCCATGGAAAAGAACCAAGGTCCACTGAGGTGCAAGAAGAGGAAAGACCTGCTTCCAGACAACAAATCTGTACTATGGATGGGAACTGCAATTGTTTCTGCCAAGACAGAAAAATAAGCATGCATACATACACACGAATGCATAGATCTGTTAAAATAGTTACACCCTTGATCAAGCAAATCCATCTTTAAAAATTTATCTCAGTATTTGATATGGTAAGCAAAGATATATGCACAAAGATAATCACTGACATTTTGTTTATAATGGCAAAAAATTAGAAGTGACCTAAAAAGTTATTAAACATACCGGTTAAATAATTTCTGGCACATTTATATCCTGTTATACTGGTCACAATACAGAAATGATACTATAAATACTTATTTATTGGTTAATATGGAATTTATAAACTGTGACATGCAAGGTGAGCTTTTTTGCAGCAAAAATATCTGGTGAACACAGAAACTGGTAACTCATCACATGGAATTCAGAACTAACAACTATTCCAGCTTTTAAAATTAAACTTCATTCATTAACTTAAAAGCATTCCAAATCTGATAGATTGACTCCAGCTAAAATATCCTCAACAGTCTGATTAACAAACTAAAATCATGATTTTTTTCCCTTTGACAATGAAAATACACCTTCTGTTTCTAGTAATATCTATTTCTTTTTTTTCCTGAGAGAATTTTCAACCTGTTATCATTAAGTAGGAGATAAATGTTCTTTATCAGAATTTGCTTCATGAGCTCAGTTCTCAAAAGAAAGACCATGTGACGTTCTCAAGACTTTTTGTTCCAGACTGAAGAATCGATTCCATTTCAAGCAGTCAACCAACATTTATTGGGCTAGCACTCAATGACACAAACTGCACTACAGCTTAAGGACACAAAGGTGAAGAGCACAGAGCCTGCCACTTCAGAACTCGTGGAGGAGCCAAGGAGACACGGATGTAAAGCCCTTGTGATCAGCAGCAGAACTTCATGAGTGATACTCATACCGACAAGGCGTGGTGAAAAATACCCCATCCTTTTTCAAGGATCAAGGAGGACTCGGTGAGGAGACAGTGTTTGAGCCGACCATAAAAGAATGGGAAAGGCTTCGAAACACAGGAGAAGAGAGGAAGGAAGGACCTCCAGGGAGGAGACAATATGTGCACAAAGAAACACTGAGGACAGCAAAGATTTTGAACACTGGAGAATTGCAAACAGCATTCTCCAACTCGAATGACACCAAACACGCAGAACACCATACATGATGCTTGGGGTAACACAGGTGCTCAAATATCAACTTCCTTTCTCCTCCTTTTCACACACTCAGAGTAAAGGAAGCAGAACTGGAGGAAGATTGTGGTTCTGTGACGTTCCTACATTTGGCGGTGTGGGGTGGGACCTCTTTTCAAGAAAAAGAGCACAATGCAGTGGGTCCAGAGTTTTGGAAGGGGCTCATGCAGGTGAGGGCTCTAAAGCTTAAACTTTGCTGGCTGCCGCCCATAGCCTCTGGCAGAATATAAAACAACACAGATGGCAGGGATGGAAGGTGAGCACGAGGTACATTACACAGTGTACCATTCAAAAAGAAGAACTTACTCCCTGGGTGATAGGGGTGCTGCCAGGCGAACGCCTTCGGCTGCCGGTACCTATGGGCATCAACTCAGCTGAAGAAATCTGCCCAACTAAAGCACACACCTCCTTCCTGTGGCATCCTAAGAGACATCTGGAAAAACCAAGGCAGCACCATAACCCACTTGTTAGTTAACAGTGAGCACAATAGATCCATCATCCCACCTGGTAGACACTTTCTGGCCCCAAATGCATCACTGGGTGGATGTACTTTCTGAGTGGCATTAACTCTGCACCTGATGGTTGGCCTGTGAGACCTAGAGCAGTGGGGAAGCTCTGTCACAGAGATAGAGTTGAATTCTGTGCCAGGTGATATTCCCCAGTGTCTTTGGATCCAGAGCAATCTGACTTATCACACAGTATCATAGAGGACTAAGAAATGCCTACCGTGGCAAGAGAGCTGTAGGAGAGAGAAGCAACCACAGAACCTATTTCTCATACAATACACCGCTACACCCAGAAGCAAAGAGCCTGAAAGAAGGATAGAATGAGTTGCTGAAAGCACAGCTGAGGTGCCAGCTCACAAATACTACCCTGCAAGCACAGAGGGCCAGGAGGCAATGCACATTTTAAATCAGTGATATTAAGGTAAGGTCTGTGATCCCAGTAGGTAGAATATGGTACGGACAGCTAAGGAGCAGAAGCACAAGTGGCCCATATGCCATGACTGCCAAGGCCCCACTTGGAGAACTTGTGCTTCCTGCCCCCAACTCCTTACGCTCTGTGGTTTTACAGAATAATTCCTCCAAGAAACAAATGAAGAGTCTCATTGCATGATAAGCTACAGCTTCTACTTGGGCACTTTAGGCTTCCACACCAATGGTCCAGCAGGGAAGAAGAGTCGCCGTCTTAGTGGGGTAAGTCCCCCTGACCGTCGGGAGAAGGGAAGGTTGCTATTACACAACTAGGGAGGGAGGAAAATGCCTGCCTGGGTGCTGAGTGTTTGGTGTCTTTTTGCCCTCCTCTGATGGTAAGTGGGTAAGCACAGTCTCCTAAGCCAGAAGAAGACATGATGACCAAGGGCTTAGAACCTTCAGGACTGAGGGACTGGGTCTCACAAACATGTACACCACTGAGGTCAGCGGAGTTGTTAGCTAAAGCGGATAGGCGTCTAGAATGGAGAGAAGAGTGTATCAGACAGGGCCTCACACTAGCTGAAAATTCAGGGACAATAATTTTTCCATTTACTTTTTCTTTCCAACTTTGCATCAGAGAGAAAGAGTTCCACTGGAATCCTAGAGAGTTGTTTAAGAGAACTCATCCACAGCAGTAGATCAAATGGCCAAAGACATGGACTATAGTAACCATGGTAATAAGCCAGCTCCAGGAATAAAGGATTGCTCTCACCTTCTGGGAGAATCAGCTCTCAGCCTCCATATGGGACTGCCTCAGCTGCAGAGACCGGCGCACCCAACATCACACCCCTTTCCTGGGACAGCCAGCACCTGATGGGTTTAACTTCCAATTAAATTATGTTGGTTTGGTCCCTGGCCCAACTCAAAAGTGCTTCCAATGGGTCATTTCAGCTCCATAACTCCCCACAGAGCGAGCAGGGCCTCCACTGGGACCACCTCATCCCTCAGCCCCGCCACTGCCCCCACATTGCCTCCTATTCTTTCACAGACACCACGACAAAGGCACTTCCTCAACAGCCCCTGAACACCCATCTTCATTTAGAACCTGCTTCCCAGGAGCTCAGTGCAACATGCAGGCACCGAAAATACCCATGCCTGTCAGATAACTCTCTTCTTGGAATGGTACTTGACAAACACCAATACCATCCAGATGCCGGCATCATTATCTATAAATATACAGGCAAAAATGTAATCGCACTGACCACAGTTCCTCCTCATTAAACATGAACATTGAAGAGATACAATATATGATAAGCAGTCAGAATTCCATCTCCCAAGGCAGCTTTTTATGTCCAAAGTTTGATTAGACTATTTCTTCAAAGATGAATCGACACCAACCTCAGACAAAATCCCTGATTCACTTTTGTTTTGCAAGTAAGAAACTGCCAAAAAGATTAATTACATTTGCAGCAGGCTAGCTCTTTCCACGAGCAGGTAGCTTTCTGATTTTTAACAGCAAAATGTGAGGTCAGATCACCACTTGTGGTTCCTGAAATTCCTTGCTGAGAGCTCCCCTTTTGGCTGCACTAGGAAGGTAAAGAGACAGAATTCTCCTCTGTTTCTTTGCTGCATTCTTTTCTGCCAGGTACCCATCTATTACTCTGGCTGCTCTGCAGCTCACTGAAATGCTCTGAACCCTTTAATTTCTAGGGGAGGGTAATTTCTAGGGAAGTAGGGGGCTACCGTCTTTAGCTCCTCTCTTCCCTGTATGTAGCACAAAGATGGAACACTTTGCTGTATTTTCCACCTATAGCATTATATGGATTAATACAAATAATTTAGCTAAATATGATACCTCAAGTTTGTCGAACTAACAGAAAGTTCCAAGTATGACCTGGCCCTGCTCCATATCACAGTATTATTAGGGAAATTAGACAGCTGTGTAATGTCAGAGGGGAAGAGAGTGAAGACGAAAGGCTAAGTTGTGTGTGTGTACCACTTGCTTTTGGTAAGAAATGGTTCTTAAGAAAGCCAGAAGGTAAAACTTGTCTGCTTGCTTGCTTGCTTGTTTTATTATTTTGTGGAACTGGGGTGTTAAACTGAAGGCTTTCTCACTTAGCTACACTCCAGACTTTTTCTCTGAGCTCTGGACTCATATGCAACTGTCTGTTCTGTGGACTCAGCCTGAGGTCTCCAGGGTAGCTCTAATGCTCATATGCAAAAATGAGCTTTGTGACTTTCAGTGATTTGATTGCAGGGATGAGAACCATCACCCAAGAAATATGACAAGCCAAAATACAAAGTAAAAATAATGTTTTGAAAAGAATACAACAAACCAGGTACCTGGAGTAAGGCTTAATATCTCCTACCTCCTTACCTTCCATTTCCAATCTATCTTCCAGTTCTCTCAGTTACTAAATAGCTGAGACTGTCCGCTGGCCTCCATCTCCACCTCCACCCATTAATCCAAGCTGCTGTGACTTCTTACCTGCAAGACACAGCAGCCTCCTCACTGCACCCTCCAACACCCTCTCTTTCCCCATATCCATCCCCACATGCAAGTACTGAGGTCTCTATAGCCATGCCATTCCCAGAAAACCCTCAGATGATAATCAAAACATCCTTAACTCTTACCGTAAGATCACAGATGAACTGGTCCCTGCATATATCACTAGCTTTGTAACACAGCTCTCTCCTCCCCTCCTGTAGCTCCAGCCACACTGGCCTCTCTAAGTTCTTTAAATACATATGCTCTTACCCATCTCAGGACTTTTGCACATATCGTGGCTAGCTACAGAGCATTTCACTCTCTTCTTTGCCTAGTTAACTCCTACTTGTTCCTCAAGTCTCAGATCAAAATCACTTTCTCAGGGAACACTCTGACCTACAGGCTAAAGTTACAGGTTCTCCTAGCACCCCATACATTTTCCTTATGGTACACAGTGACTGGTGACTATAGGTGGTTGTTTATTCAACGTCTGTCTCTTCCATCAGCTAAGTTTTACGGGGCTGAGAGTTTGTTCATTATTCTATCCCTGGCACCTTGCTGAACATTTAGCATATAACAAACATTCAATAAATGCTTCTTTAATGGATAAACAAATGAATAGAGAAACAGGGAAAAGTAATTGAGCCATTTTATCATTATTGCTTTGGTCCGAATACTTAGATCTTTACCCCTCATTTCACCTTGACTGTGATGGTATAATTCAGGCATGCTGCTCAAATTTCATCAATATTAGAGGAGAAAGATACCTACTTACCAAATTAAGTTGCAAAGAAAGATCACTTGGTGTTTTCATGACAATTACACAACATGAAGTAAAATTGACAAGTCTTGATACTCCTTCTGGGAAAATTATCAGTGGATCAAGAAAAAATAGATTCACAGGAACATATCAAATACTCACCAACAATAAGATATTAGCCCCAGAAAAGTGCAGTGGAAAAGTTTTGAATTCCTGTCAGCTTCACTTTTGTGAAATTATTCTAGTCACAGGTCTCAAATATTTAAATCTTAGACATCTACTGAGGTCTCCAAGCCACTCTCTAACCTGGAGACTTGGAAAGGGAATGGGGGATGTTTCTTTCTTTTTTAAATTCAACTCCTAGGTACATTTTACATATACTTACTAATACTCATCACAGGGAATTTGTACCTGTACGTGATATATCTTAATTCTTTTATTTTTCGCATTCCCCTACTCTTCCTTCAACCCCTCTTCTCTTCCTGATTTACAAGAGTCTCAATTCCATTTTTCCTTCTCTCCTCATTTTTTCTTTCCTCATCCTCCCTCTTCCCCTCCCCCCACTCTCGTTTCTTTTCCCATTTGAGCATTTTCTTCCTATTTGATAATATCTACTGTACATTTTGGACCATACTTAAACTTTTGGTTTCTCACACAAGAGAAACAATGTGGCATTTACACATGTGTTTGATTTATTTCACTTAAGAGTATGGTCTCAGCACCAGGGGTTTAGCTCAGTGGTGTAAGTGGCCGCGTGGAAAGCGTGAGGTCATGAGTTTGATCCCTGGTACCAAAAAAAAAACAAAAAACTGTATGGTCTAAAGGTCCATCCATTTACCTAAAAATGTCTCAAGTTTATCCTTCTTTATGAATTTTTAAAAATACATCTTATCTATCTGTTCATTAGCTGATGGACATTTGGACTGTTTCCAAGTGTTAGCAATTACAAATTGTACCACTGTAAATATGGGTGTGTACATGTCACTGTGGTATGATGTTTTTAATTTCTTTGGGAAGATATCAAGAAGGGGAATGGCTGGGTCAAATGGAACGTCTCGTTTCAGTTTTTGAGAAATGTCTGCACTAATTTCCACAGTGATTGCACCAATCTACACTGCCACCAACCATGGAAAGGTGTCCCTTTTTCCCATATCCCCACTCACATTTGTTATAGGTTGATTTCTTGATAACTGCCATTCTTCCTAGAATGAGATGGAATCCCAGTGTTGTTTTTATTGGCATTTCTTGAATGACTAGCAATACCGAACATTTTTTCATGTATTTATTTGCCATCTACTACTTCATCTGAGAAGGGTCTATTCATTTCAGATGCCCTTTTTTGGAGTGGGCCTTTAAATTTGGAGGTTATGGGATAGATTTTGCTCTTTATATATGGCAAATCTTAGACTTTTGTCTGAGGAAAACCTTACAAAAAATTTTTCCCACTCTGTGAGTTGTCTCTTCACTCTGTTGGTTTCTTTTGCTGCGTAAAAATTTTTCAATAAGATGAGATCCCAGTTGTTGATTCTTTGTAATATTCTCCATGAGATTAGTGTTTTGTTCTTAAAGTCTTTGCCTACATCTATGTCTTCAAGAGTTCCATTATTCTTTCTTTCAGCAGATTTAGTGTTTCTGCTTTCATATTTAAATTCATTTTTATTTTAGTTTAGTGCATGATGAGAGGCCTAGGTCTCATTTTAGTCTTCAGAATGTGGAAAGCCAACTTTCCCAGCACCATTTATTAAAGAGACTATCTTTCTTCCAGCAAAAGTGTTTGGCATCTTTGTCGAAGATAAGATGACTGAGTGTGTTTGGGGTTGTCTCTACATCTTCTAATCCATTTCATTCATCTTTGGGCTTGTTTGTTTGTTTGTTTGTTTTGCCAGTGCCATACTTTTCATCACAGTAGCTTTGTAATATAATTTCAAGTCAGAGATTGTGATGCCTCCTGCCCTTGCTTTTGTCACCAGAACTGTTTTTGCTATTCTAGGTCTCTTCTGGTTCCAAATAAATTTAAGCATTGTTTTCCTTAATTCTGTGAGGTATGCTGTTGGTGTTTTGATCAGGATTGCATTACATCTGTAAAACAATTTTAGGAGTATGGACATTTTCACTGTTGGTACTTCCTACCCAAAAGCAAGGGTATCTTTCCATTTCCCGATATCCTCTTTGATCTCCTTTTTGTTGTAAAGATCTTATACTTCCTTTGTTAGATTGATTCTCCTTTGTTAGATTGATTCCTAAGTATTTCATTTTTTTCAATGCTATTATGAAAAGTATGGTTTCCCAATTTCTCTCTTGCTGAGTTTATTTGTGTACAGGAATACTATTGATTTTTGAATACTGACTTTGTATCCAGCTAAGCACCTGAATTTGGTCATTTAATCTACAAGTTTTTTAGTGGAGAAACACCCCAATCCTGATGGAATCACTGCTGAAATCTACTAGAAATTTAGAGATCTAATGCTGTTACTCCTCAAACTCTTTAATGAAATTGAAAGGAAAGAATTACTCCCAAAGTTATTCATGGAAACAAGTATTACCTTGATATCCAAACCAGAGAAGAATTCAACCCAGAAAGGAGAAATATAGGCCAATCTCTCTAATGAACATTGACACAAAAATCCTCAATAAGATACTGGCAAACAGAATGCAGCAAATCATCAAGAATATTATATACCATGACCCAGGGATGCAGGAATGGTTCAACACAAGCAAATCAATAAATGTAATCCACCATATCAACAGATCCAAGGGCAAAAATCACATGACCATCTCAATAGATACAAGAAAAGCTTTTGAAAAGGTCCAACATCCATTTATGATAAAAACTTACAGAAAATTAGAATGGATGGTCTTTATCTCAATCTGATAAAGGCCATCTATGACAAACCAATAACCAATGTCATATTAAATGAACAAAAACTGAAAGTTTTCACTCTAAAATCAGGAACAAGACAAGGATGTCCACTGTCACATAGAATATAGTACTATATTCTAGTCAATATAGTACTGGAAACATTAGCCAGAGCAATTAGGCAAGAGAAAAATAAATAAATAAATAAATAAAAGGAATAAGATAGGAAAGGAAGAAGTTAAATTCTCATTATTTGCCAGTGACATGAAATTAAAGTCAGCCTACTATAAAGACATTTTACGTCAGCACAATTCACAGTGCCCAACATATGGAGCAAGCCTAGGGATCAACAGACAAATAGATAAAGAAAATGTGATGCATGTACTTAGTGGAGTATTATTCAGCTGTAAAGAAGAACAGAATGATGTCACCCACAGGAAAATATTGGGACCTGGATCTTCATTAGATGAAGCCAAATAAGCCAGGCTCAGAAAGACAAGCATCATGTGTCCCCTTTAATATGTGAAATCTTAAGAAGAAAAATCAGGTGACATGAAAGGGGAAGGGAACTACTGTTAGGCAAGAGGAAGCAAATTAGGAGGACAGGGGAAGGGTGGACAGTAGCATAACAGGGAGGTGGATACAATCCCTGGCAGAAATCCCTCACCAACATGCTTCAGAAGAACCATGACCAACTGGGAAGAGGGCTGGGACCTCCACTGTACACCTGTATGGAGGAAGCCAAGACCATGACAGGAGAGAGAGGCAAGAGGAGGCCCCCATCCCAGAACCCTGAGAACACTGATCCAGGAGAGGGAGAAACAAAGGAGACTGAGGGCGGCAAACATGCAACAACAGACATGGCTTCAATAGACATTAAGAGATATTTTTGGGACCTTGTAGATGAGCTCAAAACTGAAATATTAAATCAGGTAAAGCAAGATATGAGTAGAGTAATAAAAGAAATGCTAAGCATCTCTCCAGAAGATACAGACAGAAGAAGGGAGGAACACAAAAAAAGGAGAGAAACATTCGATAAAGAATATAAAGAAAATCTAGAATACATGAAGCAGATTCAAAGAGACTACCAGGAAATTAAAAACTCCATTGAAAGCTGGCAAAACTCCTTAAAAGAAACTAAGAATAGACTATCAAAACTTGAAAACAAGTTTGCAATGTGTGATCATGAAAGATCTCTTAAAAATAACAAGGAAACCGGCAGTAACAATACAAAGGATAGAAGATGACAAGAGAATCTACAATTTAAGAATAAGAAATGTGAATGAAGAAGCAGGAATACAAACAGGCAAATTACAAGGCTATTCATGGAAATAATTAAGGAAAACTGCCCAAGCATGGGAAAAGAAAATGACATTCAGTTATGTAAGTCATACAGAACCCCAACCACCTACAACCAAAACAGAGCTACACCCAGACATATAATAATCAAGCTACCAGAAATTCAATATAAAAACAGAATATTAAAAGCCATCAGAGAAAAGAAACAGATTACTTATAAAGGTAAGCCCATCAAGATCATGGCAGACTTCTTGACACAGACCATCAGATCAAGAAGAGCTTGGAGCGAAGTATTCCAAGCCCTGAAAGAAAATAACCTCCAGCCCAGATTGATGTACCCTGAAAAACTGTCACTAGAAATTAATGGAGAAACAAGATGCTTCCATGACAGAGAGGAACTGGGGGAGTTTGTGACCACCAATCCAACACCACAGAGAATACTGAAGGACATTCTAGAGAGAGAGAAAAAAAAATACCAGGATTTTAAGAACAGTGGCAGAAAGGCCTCCATGAATGGGACAGGCAGTAGAATGAAAGAGAAAACTAGACAAACAAAGGCAGAAAAATAGCATAGCAGAAATGAGGCAGAGAAGGATGGCTAGAATCTCTTACATAGATGGCCTTGATACACTGTATTGTTAATAGTGTACCAGGATTCAAAACCCACATTACTCACACCACTCTGCTTTGATGTATTATATTCTGTTCCAGTCATTCTACCTGTACTAGATTTGAGGACACAGACAGTTATCCCAAAAATAGCAGGATATAGCATGGTAATCATCCTTAATTTCCTATTAACTTAATCTAAAACTCTGTAAAACCTACACTGTTATACCACGACTAACTGTAATCAAATCCGGTTTGTTAAATCACTGTTTTTTATTGATAGATTTTATTCAAAGCTGTTATGATTGATAGTATCAAGTCTGAGAGTATAGGCAACTACACTGAAAATGACAAGATTCACTAGAATATCCACTCTGGTTTGATTATTACCTGCCTCTGAAGTTTTATACTGTCTACAATATTTTATTTTTACTAATATTGGTATGTACTGCTATATTCAATTATACTGCTATATTTAATTATGCCTGATGATATAGACAATTCTATTGAAGATAATAAGAGACAAAAGAGTAATCATTGTAGATCACCTTGTACTGTGGTTTTATACAACTTTTTGGTTTCATGTTTTTATAGGAATTTGTTTTGTTTTGTCTTGCTATGTTTTGTTTTTCCCTGTAATACAGAAAGGATAGAAATACGAGACTCATGCATGCATAGCTATTTACAGTCTCACTGTTTGAATATCTACTTTGTATGCTTTAATTTTGTAACTTGAACAACTATTTCTAAGAGGACAATATGTAATTTATCAACTAGTGATTTCTTACTGTTTATCTTTTTTTTTAATTCTGTATTATCTCTACCCTTTACACGTTTTTTTTTTCTCTTTAAATAAAAAAAATTTTTTGAAGTTGTTCTGTTAAAGAAATCATGGGCATTTAATTATGCAATATTAAATATGCACAGTCACAAAGATCACAGGGAACATCAGGGCAGAACCTTGCCAAACAAATAAAACCTCTCCAGCTGGGCGGGGGCGGGGCTCTGTGCCCTCCCCCTCACCGCCAGCCCCTCCCAGAGGCCAACCAGCGCCTGAATAAGGCCTTCTGGAAAGTAACTAAAGTCAGATGCCACGAATCCACACCAAGCACAGACATGTCACTTCGTTAATTCAGTGTACACAGAGGTTTGCCTCATCTAAAATTTTAGAATATGCTCACACTTGTTATTTAATCCTTTAATTACAAAAATAAGTACTTTTAAAATAATTTTTAAAACTATTCATTATTACACAAAGAAAAACAGAAAGAACAAGGATTTGACATTGAAACCTGAGTAAATATTTTCAGCTCATCTACAAACAAGGAATTCTACTTAGCAGTGCAGGGAAGTCTTTGGAGTCCCATGGGACCAAGTCTAGTGAGCAGACACAGACATTTTACCCCTTTCATCTGCTACATCATAAGAATGGGGGCCAGCACACTTACAGAGAGGGCATGGGAACTTGGGCATAAGCTATGCTCTTTTGATACCAGAAAAGTCAACTGAAATAGGTCCAAAACTTAGAAAGAATGATGGCTCTTAATAAGTAACACGAAAAGCTACTCTACACAATTCCTAGTTTGCATCTATGTGAGGCGAGGGATACAGACAGACACAGCGAGTGTCTGGAACAAGACAAATGACAAGTACCCAGGGGAAGGTTGACAATAAGACAGGTTCAGATAACTCTAAATACTTCAAGCCTTGAAAAGTGAAAAATGCCCAGATTTTCATTTCTGAACCACTGAAAATATCTTCTGATGAATCTTTATTCTTTTTTCAGTGACCACTGCCCCAATTTACCAAAAACTGGGAAAAGAATAGATCCCAGAAGTACCAAGAAAAAATGAGACCAGTTTAGGAAATGATTGATTATGAATATACAGAAATAAGATATTCCCAAATGACTGCAAAGTTGCTAATAATATAATGGCAAATTATTCTCATTTTCTCTTTTAATAAAGCATAAGACAAATTCTCCCACAATGTTCTGGATAAGATAATAAAATACAAGTTAAATAATAATAGGTTTTCCTGGATTGAAGCTAGTTGAACTAGGAAGTAGATCACTAGACTGATGAGAGAGAGAGAGAGAGAGAGAGAGAGAAAGAGAGAGAGAGAGAGAGGGAGAGAGAGAGAGAGAGAGAGAGAGATTTTGGATAACTTCAAACTCAAACTTATCCCTTCTGTTCCCGTATTTGGTTAGGCATTTTTTTGCTTTCCTGTGGACAGATACCCTATCTACCCATGTATCCCTCCCTTTGCATTGATAACAAAACAATGGTTTTGTTTCAGTAGCAATATTTCATTTTCTAGACCATGGAATTTTTACTGGCCTATGCCAACCATAACAGTCTCAATCCATTTGGGAGAGGGGTTGGCCACTGAGACATAGGGACAGGGATCTACTTTCTTTGATACAAGCAAAAGGATTGCTTTGCCTCCTACCCCTCTACTACTCTTGCAGATAGTACAATGTGAGAACCTCATCCAGGGACCTGTGGCAGCCACTTTGAAAGCATTAGACCACCAACAGGAAGCTGAAAGTAATACTCTGAAGAACCCAGAGTAGAAAGGAGAAAAGAAATTGCAACCTCGATGACATCATCTGTTCCCAAGCAGGCCTGAGGCTGCATTCCTCTGGGCTTCTCATGACACGGACAGTAAGGATCCTTCCGGTGGAAGTCAGCATGCAGGGAGAACATCCCCACAGATATACTCACTGACCATAAGGGAATGAAAAACTGATGGAAGCATCTGCAATTGTACAGAAAAGCTTGGTGAGGCTTCTAAAACAAGAAAACAGAATCTTGGTCTCCAAAAATATCTGTATGATGTAAATACGCCATCACCTGAGTACCACAGAGAGCAGTAACCCCGCTCCACTGTCTTCTGGCTGAATCTTGGGTGGCAGCTTCTCCTTGGGTCAGGGAATTCTATTTTAGGAGGCACAGGGAAAATTCAAGTCTAAGCAATTACAACAAGGATCATAAACAAGGCTGCATTTGAAGGAAGTAGAAGAATTAGTTGTAGGCTGTATAATAAAAGATAAAAGGAATAATGATGGCTAATTCAAACACTGGGAGGTTTTTAATGTAATGCATATAAGTACAGAATGCTCTGCCCGAGTCACCACAAAAGCCATCCTCCATCTTTATGGTTAAGCCATCTACCCAACTGCCAGTGCCAGAAAACTGAGTCATATTTTGCTACTTTTTCCTCACCTCACCCCCATATCTAACAAATGACAAGGCTTCGGGCTTTTCCTTTATTATCTGTGCATTTCTCTCCATGTATAACCACACGGCCTTGGGAGCCAACACTGCTAACCTGGACACTCCCTCCCACCTCTTGCTTTGGGCACAGCCACCAGTTCATCTCAGAAAAGGACTCTCTTCAAAACACAAGTGTGATCGCATTGCTCCCTGCTCAAAACATCAGTGCCCTCTGCCTGCTTTCAGAGCAAAATCCTGTGCTCTTCACATCCATAGTCGGGCCCCGTCCACTCTTTATATGGATATTCTACACTTTTTCCAGTGTTTTTTTAGTCCTTTTTTTTCCGGTACAGAATGATTACATTTGCTCTACTGAGCTGGTCCATGTATGTAACACATCTTCTCTTTTCATCTCCTTTCTCTCTTTCCTTCTCTTCTCCCTCCATCTCTTGGTTCCATTCTGTTTTGCAAAAGAGCTCTCTCCCTTCCTTTTCTTTTTATCTGCCTTTTAGTTTGTTTTTCATACTTTAGGTTTCTTGTATAAGAGAAACCAAATAATATTTGAGCTTGTGTGTCTGATTGATTTCACTTAACATTACGGTTTCCCATCTATTTTGCTATCTAAGTGACTCAAGTTTATTCTTCTTCATGGAAGAATAGTGTTCCACTGTACATAAATGCTCCATTTTCTTTACTCATGCATCTGCTAATGGATATGTAGGCTGCTTTTAAGATGTAGCTATGATATTATGAATTGTGCTACTAAAACCATGAGTACGTATGTATCCCTGTAATACAATGTCTTTACTTCTTTCAGGATGATATCTAGAAAGGGAATAGCTGGGTCAAGTGGAATTTCTATTTTCAGGTTTTTGAGAAATCTCTATACCAATTTTCATAATTGTTGTACTGGCTTACATTCTCCCCAACAATGTAGAAGGATTTCTTTTTCCCCAAGGCCTCACCAACTTATCCCAAATCACTTTTGGTTTCTGTGTCTTCTCACTCCATGCTCACATGAAAAACCTTGATGGTCCCTTAAAAATCCTACTCAAAATTCTCCTCCACCTTTGGACCCTTCAACCTCTCCTCTCTCAGACAAAGAAGACCCAAAAAGCCCGACATGCTGATAAATGAGTATGGCATTCTTGACTCTCAGGCCACATAGGACAGGGAAGACCTGCACTGCAGTAGAGAGAGCTACTCAGAGTCAAAAAGTCAACTGAATCTTGTTAATGATACATAGCTCCCACGGAACCAGACAGTAAAAAACTAGGAAAAATCTACAAGCTGGAAATGAACATGGACTGGACAGGTTTCTGCCCATGGGAAAGTATGTAAGTTTACTTAACATTAGTCTGGGTTTTTTTTTTCTGCCTCTTAAACTATAACTACAGTGCAACAAACATTTTAAAGCTATCTTTTCATCTTTATTTTCACTAGCTGAACATTGATTTCAATGTTAGTATTTTAAATGCCTCTACATTGCAGCAAAGGAAACTGGGATACATGGTTTTCCTCTGTACTCATAAGCAGCCCCTCCGAAACTGCCAGACCTCACCATTGTGCATCTGAAGTTGTTCGCAGTGCTACATATTAGTGAAAATTACCCTGAAACTTGATCAAGAGGTTATTAAAAAGCATGAATAACTAATGATATGTACATGTAAAAGATATCTCATCGGCTTCTATTTTACTTAATATTATTCATTTTTTCATGTCCTCCTGAATGCTATAACTCAGTTTATTTATTTTCAAAACAGTTTTCTTAAGCACAGAGAGAGAGAGAGAGAAAGAGAGAGAGAGAGAGAGAGAGAGAGAGAAACCAGAAATGAAAGAAACCCCAAGAGAACCAGCATCAAAAATGGAGAGTAGAATCAGTTTGGATAAATTAGCTGAGCCAAATTTGGGGGTGACTTGACTCATGTAGAAAGCAGCTAGTCAAGGGACCATCTAATGAACACTTCATTTACACCTCTCTTGGTAATTATCTCACTGTGCTAAAATTGGTCCTGACATTTGTTTCCCTAACTTTCTTGTCTAGAGAGACAAGTCTTTCTCATCACTCTCCTGTTTTTCTATGCCGAACCAGCACAGCAGTAAAAGCAGGATGAAAGTAATAGTGATAACTAGCATTTCTCTGCCTCCACCCATACTCACTTTGAAGATCCTCCCAAATCCCTTCAAATCTCTCCTAACTCAGGACCCCTTGGGGCACTCTGCTAGTGCTCTCCGCCATCCTGTTATCCGTCCTTTCACTCCGCGTGACCCAGCCCTAGCCCAAGGAGTAATAATACTTCCTGTGGCTCGAAACCTGCCCTTACACTACCAATGGCACCAGCACAGTTCACCCAAGCTACTGTGCAGATTACCTCTAGAATGTTCTGGAATCAACCGAAAGAGCCAAGGCCCAGGCCCTCATCCATGAGCCAGACCAGTTAGTCTCCCACCAATTCAGACCTCACTCGGGTCTCAGCATTTGCTCTCAACTTGGTCCAGACAGCACTAAAAGCAAAAAGAGCTGAGTGCTTCACTGCCGTTGGCTTTCCCGAGGCTGTGATTTTTATGTAGCCACCACTGAAATTTCAGCTTCATGATTCTGAGACATGACTTCTTATCTTCCAAGTGAGAATGCAGATCTATCAAGGGATCCATCCAAGACCAAATAAGTGGGAGGTACCCCTGCCCCCAGACCAGCCACTCTCTCCTGAGGCTTCAAGGGCCTGGACAATCTCCTGTAGCATGAAGATACCTGACTTCTCTACCTTTCGGTCTGAAATTTCTTCCATGTCTCTCTGTGTCTCCAGAGTGTAGCACACACCTAGCACATAAGTGTGTGCTCACTGCATGTTTACTAAGTGAATGAATAAGGAACTGTTTGGTAAAATGAAAATTTAAGATAATTGTATTTCTCCTTTTTAAAAATAGATATGTAAATACCAATAGACAAATGAAAAGATGGCCAGCATCTCTAGCCATTAGGACATGCAAATCAAAGTCACAATGAGAACGTTTCACATTCCCTAGGATGGCTATGATCACAAAGAGACTATCAAGGAGAGCAGGTGAGGAAATCAGAACTCTCAGACATTGCTCACGGAAACACAAGATGGTACAGCTGTTCTAGGAAATAGTCAAACATAGAACTACTGTAAAACAGCAATTTCACTCCTGGAAAATTGAATATATTCATACAGAAATTTAACAATACACAAATATTTGTAGGTGACATTATTCCTTATAGCCAAGAAGTAGAAAACTCCAAATGCCCATCATGTGATGAATGGATAAAACGTGAGGTATGTGTGTGTGTGTATATGTATATATATATATATATATATATATATATATATATGATATTGTCTAGCCATAAAAAGAAATGAATTACATGTGTTATAATAAAGAAATGAAGACAGGCATGGTAGTACATACCTAAAATCCCAACCCTCAGGAGGTTGAGGCAGGAGGATCGCCATGAGTTTGAGGTCAGGGTGAGCTATATAAGTGAGTTCAAGGCCAGCCTGCGCTGCATAGTGAGAGTCTTTCTGAAAGAAAAAAAAAGAAGAAAGAATAAAAGAAAAGGAGCGCATGTGTTTCCCGTACTTCAATGTGGATGAAACTTTAAATCACATGCTAAGTAAAGAAGCCAGACACAAAAGGCCATATTTGTATGGATACGTTTATATGAAATGTCTGGAAGAGGCAAATCCATAGAGACAGAGTAGAGAAGTAGCTTTTCAAGAGCTGAGGGAAGGAGAGGAGGAGGAATAACTATCGAATACGGGCTACTTTAGGGGTGACTTAGTATGATGATTGTACAGCTTCATAGACATCCTGGAAACCACTGAACAGTAAGAATAGCTTTAAAAGATAAATACTACAACATGTGCTTTAGATCTCAAATTTTAAGTGCCCCTAAGTATTCTTAGGAGTTGGGTAGACATTACGTTACTTTAAATTACAAATCAGATTTTGCTTCGATTTTTTTAAAAGTACTTTCTACCTTCAGAAGAGACATGTCCATGATGGAAATATGTCTCTCACCCAGGTAGTGAGCTACCTGTCTCCAGGATAACTCCAGGCAGCCTTACCCGAGCTGGTCCAGAAGGAATTTCTAGACCACTTGAGATTAAACCATCTTACCAGTTCTGCAGCATGTCAGGTATTGCCCTGTGTAAGCTGGCACTCAATTAATAGGCAAACAAATGTCGACAAATGCCTGGTGAATAAGCCTACAGCACGGCTTTGCAAAGCACTTACTAAGCAGATCTTTGCACATGAGACAGTGTTGTCTGATAAACACCAGCCTTTTCTGTGAAAGTTTATCGTGGATAGCAGCCAACTCATCCCTGGGAGGCAAAGACTTGCACGCCACATATTCTGCACTGGGTTTCATCAGCTGTTACAGAAATTATTTAGAAAAAAACTAGTGACAGCTAACAAACTCCACTTGTCCACCTGTCCACAGCTGGTCAGACGCCACTGGTTAACAGCCAGACTCACTGCAGCAAGACCTACAGCCCCAGCAGAGGAGGACGAGGAGGTCTGTGTTCATTCTCACCTTGTGTGACAACGCAAGACCAGAACTGCATTTCCAGGTCATCAGAATAATGACAGTAAAGCCTGTGGAAGGAAACTCATGCCAACATTCATAGACCGCCCCCAAGCCAGGGAGAGCTAGGAAGAGTGGAGACCATCAGTATAGATTTTTTTCTCTCCAAAACAAATATTTTTACATTCCCCACCCTTGTGTTCTGCACTGAATTGTGTTCCCCTCAAAAAATGTATCAGAATCCTTATCCCTATCCCTCAAAATGTGACCTTCTTTGAAGAAAGCTCTTTACAGATGATCAAGTTAAACCAAGGTCACTGGGATGTCCCTAATCCAATAGGACTGGGACCTGATAAAGAGAGGGGACCCAGGACAGGAGCCCAGGAAGAATGGCAAGTGGAGAGGAAGAGAGAACCTGGGATACAGCAGGTATATGCCAGGGGACCCCAGAGACATTCTTTGCCAGCAAATCACCAGCAGCTAGGAGGAAGGCATGGGACAGGATGCCCCTGCAGCTCTCAGAAGATGCCAACCTTACTGGCACCTTGACCTCCAACTTCTGGCCCCCAGAACCAAAGAGGATCCATGTCTGTTGTTTAAGCCACCCGGCCTGTGGTCTTCTGTGGCAGGAGTTGTCACTACCCATACACCTTGTTACCCTCCACAGGTAGCAGCAGCAGCACTTGCCATGCCTGTGGTTTTCTGGTCCTGATTTCCTCTTCCGGGAGGCCAGATTTAAAACCATACTGAGAGCCAGGCAGCTAAGCAGGGAGCACCTAGACTCCCAAGCAAGAGCCAACATCATTTTCCCTTTGCAAGTGGAGTCTGTATCCTCTAATCATCTGGAGCAAATGAAAAGGGCTAATGATCCTTCCCACCCCTGCTCTTTTTCACAACATGCCACTCATCTTTAGCAGAGTGGCAGAAAACGGTCCTTAAAATGGCAATTTTTTGAAGTTAAGCATGACTTTGGATAAGTGAGCCCCGAGGGCTCAATAAACAAATATGAACAGATGTTCCAAACTGGTGAAGGAAACGACAATAGAAGAAGAGGGAATATTATCACCAGACTGACATTTCATACCCAAGACTCCATCTGAGCTCACGTCACCACTACACCTGCTGCGCAGACCGAGTTTTGATGTGATTTAGTGTATTTGGTAACGAGTTCAAAAGTGCAGCCTGCACATAACTTCATTCTCGGGCCTGTAAATTAGCGTGATCTTCTCATGAGGGCTAATAAGTCGCATTTCCCAGGCTGTGCTCATCAAGGCCCAAGCAGGGCAAGCTCTGGCGCAGAGTGAGAGGCCCTCCACCTCATGCTAGAGCATCTGAAGGGGCCAGCTATTCAGAGAAGGTCCCCTCACATGTGCCACCACAGCAGCCAAGCTACCAGCTGCAGAGTCATTGACTGGACAAGCTCCAGCCAGCCCCACCCAATACTGCTCTCCCTAAACCCAAAACGGGGCCTTGTACCTTGACAAAGACAGTAGCAAACAAGAAAGCAGAGCCATACACCCCAGAGAGGGAAAAAGTCTCCCCTTCAACCACACAAAGCCTACTTCAAAGAAAACAAATTTATGCAATGACAGCTCTAAGACAGGAAATTTTATTTTGTGTGCTTTAGCAGTGCTCTGTCGATCTGCTGAAGTATCCCTGAGTATCTACTCTGGGCCAAACATCATACAGGCACCATGGAAAGGTCATGAACAAGCCAGACCCAACTGCTGCCTGTAGAGGTCCAGCGGTGGGCGGGAGGTCAGCTCAGGAGCGAGATGAGCCAGATTCCCGGCCTGGATTCTGTCACTGCTTAGCCAGAGGATTCAGGAACAGTCCTGTGGCCTCTCCTCTCCGAGTATCAACTAGCTTCCTCATTTGCAAAACAGAGGTAGTAACATCCTATATCACGTTTGGTCAAGTTTCCTGTAAAAGGAATCACTTGAAAATGGTAGCTCTAATTATTATATATGAATTGTATAAATGTTGATAAGCATATCTTCACTGATTTATCTATAAATGTGCTTCACAAGCATGTACTGTCTTTTCCAGCACTTTTTAGTTTGGGTTTGGGTTTGGGTTTGGGTTTGGGTTTTTTAGTGTTGGGAGTCAAACCCAGGACTTCACATGCTAAGTACATACTTTAGAACTAAGATTCACTCTCAGGTCCTAAAGGTGAATAGACTCAAGGGCAGAAATCATTTCTTTTTCTTTTGTATCCTGTATTTGTAACAGGGATGGCTGCCTAACTGCCCCACACCAGTGCTCTAGAACATGTGGAAGAAAAACCACACTCACAGTGCTGCTCAGGAAGACTTTTAATGGAATAATGCTAGAAGCAACAATTGCATGTGAATGCTTATCATGAGTGCTCTACTCTCAAAACAAAAATTTTAAAATTTTATGCTTTTCCTTCTCTATAAAAACCAAACTAAACATGAAATAATGCGTTCTCTGGTCCCCAAAACAATGAAAAGATTATTAAACCTATATACTGCCTGACATCCTATAAACTTCCTTAGCACTTGTATGTTCCTATAAAACACTGGTTTTGAAATCTACAAAGGTTAACCTATTCCTGAGTCATATAAAATATTTTTGAGCAATCGCCTCATTCTAAAATGAGAAAATAAATTGTGCTTCCTGAGAAATCAACAGCTTTCCTGCAATACCAAATGTTTTTTAGGACAACAATCATTTGCCTTCCAAAAACAGCCTATGTTCTCCCTTCATCAAGAGCTAGAACCTGCAGTTTTTAACTCACAAAGTACACCTAACCTGACAGGATTCATTATTTTCATTCATTCCCTGGATATCAAGAGCTTATCACAAGAATATGTTTTTAAATATCGTATGTTATATGGCTTATGTTTTTCCATCTTTTATCTCCTCGAAGTTTACAGAGATGTAGTCTTAAGGAAGAACAGGAATAAACTGTATTACGACGTTTAATAAAGTCTCCTTTGCTCAAAAAAGAGGTACCTTGGTGCCTCAGTTCACAAACTTAATTCTCCCCAAGATTCTGCTTGCAAGCCAGACTTCGGGGGGAACTGATTCGAACTCCCCCATAAGGTCAACACTGACCCTAACTGTTAGGTTTGATTTTCTCATCCAGTTCAGTTCATGACCAGAATCGTGAGAGAATTAAGTTTGTGAACTGAGGCACCACTGTATTTGGTGCTGAAGCGGAGGTGATATCTGCCAAAAGAAAAAAGGTCATGTGATGCTTTCAAGAAAGTCATTGACGAGCTTGGTGGGCACATTTGGCATTTAAGAAACTCCGAGCTCCTCTTAAATCCTTTTAGAAGAATCAGGAAGGGAGATGATTTCATCACAGGCGGATCTCCGTCATCCGGCCACCACGAACACTTGTCCCCTTTGCCGGTCTTCTGCTGCTGTGTGTGGTGGGCCCACTCATTTCCCCAGAGCACTCAACCCCACCAGGCTTTACAGCCAGCGCCCTGCTCCCCTGTTGAGCTAAAGGACCCAAACCTGCCTGTTTCAGCTTCCCAAAACCTGACAAGCCTGGGCCACCACCCAGACGGCTTGTTCCAGTGGCAAACTGCTGGTCTTGAATTGCTTCATCCCCTTGAGGACCACTGGAAGGGGGTCATCCCTTCAGATTTCCAACTCTAACAATTTCTGAATAAAGCTTCCCAGGAGAACTGGCTAGAAAAAATCTCTGTCCCTGAAAACCCAAACCAAGAAAATAAGATCAGAGACAAAATGGTTTAACCACAGTCCAGATCTCTTATCAGCAGATCGCTGGGCTGCCTCAGCGCTTCCCAAGTGAAAAAAGCAAGCTTTTCTATGGCAGGGATGTGCGACAAACTGGGGAGAGGGGGAGAGTGGCAGTGGGGGAGATGAGCATCTCTGCTTTAGCATAACTAAGAGCAGATTATCCCTCACCTCTGAGGTTAGATTAGACGCCAAAGCCAGCCAAGGAAAGCAATTAAAACAGCTTATTAATGGTCTGAGGTTTCACTGCAGGCAATAATAACACAGCTTGGATAGCACAGAGCAAGGGGGACCATTCAATCCTATTTAGCACAGATCTGAAGCCAGATCTGCATGTGAGACTGAACACGGGTCATTTGTATTTTGGATAATTCACCAGTTGCCACTGAGAGATTACCCTAGGGAGTGCGTCCTGGAAGGGATCTGGGGGAGGGGAGCGAAGAACAGGCTGTGTCCCTCTGGCTTCTTTGTGCAGAGCTGCCTCATCTGCAGAGTCCTCTGAGGACGAAGTCTTTTTACCATTTGGTAGATTGCCATCAAATTTCGAGTGACATGATGCATGGTGGATTTATGCCCCATGAAGCGGATACTGCAGGGGTTTGGCGTATTTGTGTTTCATTTCCAGTTAAACAATACACAGGGGGCTGTCACACTAACAAGGTTTATAATGATTGACTTGTTCGGCCGTATCGAGACCTTTACTTCAATAGAACAGAAGCCTCAATACACAGGAAATGCATATTTGAACAGATGTCTGTCTAGAAGGGCGGGACCGTGTTTCTGCCTGACTCGCTGCAGAGTGAACCATGTACCTTCCCCCTCCAAAGCACAGGCCCTAGCTACATTCTGACAATCCACAGGATCTTTGGGCCACAAGCATCATGTGTGTTTAAGTCCTCCAAAAGGAAAAGAACCTGGAGCAAGTCAACATTTGGCTGTGTTCATTTTTAAATATAAATTCATGATCTTAAAAATACAAATACCATGCCAGAACAAAAAAAAAAAAAAAGCTGATTTAGAGCTATTCAATTCCCCAGGCCTTGTTTTTCTCATCTATGAAGTTGGAATAATAAAATCTACTCTAACAAATTCTCCTAAGCATTCAGTGAGAAAAGGTCTATGAAAGCCTGGCACATGGCGCTTATCCCATAAATGTTTGTTTAACCAAATACACACAGATGCTAGAAATGACCTTCCGGGTCTGCCTGATCTCACCCTTGGCAGGTGAGTTCCATTTTCTGAGATGGAATTAAGACCAACAGTGAGAGCATCTAGGAACAGAGCCAGAGGGATAGAAAAGCAGAGGATGCTTTCCTGAGACCTGAGGTATATGCAGGAATTAGTCACCTGAGCGGGGGAACAGAGTGCCAGGCAAAAGGAACAGCACAAGAGAAGACTCGGAGCAGAGAAAGTTCAAGGCACGCTCAGGAAAGACTGGCAGGGATTGGCAGGAACCAGACTGGACGCGGTCTCATCAGTTGTGTATTTATTTGGTATTTTATCCTAAAAACAATGGGAAACAATGACTTGGTCAAAATTTTTGCCTTTAATAATTTATATTAACTATAGTGTGTTGAATGAATCAGAAAACTATAAAAGTAGATGTGGGGAGACGAGAAGCTCCTGCAATAACAATAACAGAGATGATGCTGGCTTCTGGGAAGATGTGGAAACAGACTGAACACATAGTGTAGAAGTAGAATTGGCAAATCTGAAGTTCCATGGGCATGAACTGGGCAACAGGGTAGACAGAGGTGCTGTCTCCTGAGTGGAAAAGAAGCGCAGACTGGGGAGGGACATGGGCAGTGGGGAAAGATTAAGAGTTTAATTTGGGGAACTTCAAATTAAAACATCGGGCATCGGGGAACTATCAGCGATAACTGAACTATGCATCATGTTGGAACCTTGGGCGCTGGAGAACAGGTGGCCTACTCACTGCCCTGGTGAGCAACTGGTGGCCTGGCAAAGCACTGGCACACCAGGGTGAGAACTATCAGTGACTCCTAAGCTCTGCATCATGTTGGAACTTTGGGCACTGGGAGATAAGGCGGCCTGCTGACCAGCCTGTAAGCAGCTGGGGCCCTCCGGTGCGTGGGCTAAGAATCTGACATTGATCCATCCCCCCTCTCTCTTCCCCCCCCCCACATTAGCAAACAGGCACCAGAGGTCTGAGTATCTTTTTGGAGGATGAATGTATACAGCGTGGCAAGTAAGGGGGATTTCCTTCTACCATCTCTTTGAAGGCAAATATTTTTATCACTGTTTGCTCAGTTTTGATTAATGGTACTGCTGTATTCAATATTCTGTTTTTAAAAGTTCGATATTTCCTTCCATTTTCCTCTATTTGATTGAAAGAACAGCTAATGTGAACAAAATGGGCTGTACTATTGAGCCCATTGCTTGTGTCCTGGTGACTTGCTCTGAGGTTCTGTGGTAGTTTTATTGCAGTGCAGTCGCATGGGTTTGTTCTGTCTTGTTCTGCTGTATTTTGCTACCTTCAAAAAAAAAAAAAAGTAGATAAGAAAGTAACAAAATACCTCCAAAAATCTCCCAACTCCACCAAAGCTGATCCATGGGTCATGGATGAGGAGAAACTCAAAAACAAGGCAACAGAATTATCTAAGGTGATTAAAAGTATATAACAACAACAAAACAAGTCAGTAAGGTACTGAGGAACCTGAAACAGGATATAACTAAGCAGATAATGGACTTAAAAAGTAAAAAGAAGAAAAGAAAGTGCTCTAGAGGATATGGCTGCATGTATGTTTAAGTGGGTAGGATTGATAACCATGTTGCTAAGTTGTTACTGGATCATTGAACTTCTTTGCAGTCTCACTGTTTGAATGTCCACTCTGTATGCTTTAATTTTGTAACTTTAACACCTAGGTCTAAGAAGACAGTATGTAATTTATCAACTAGTGATTTCCTACTGCTTTTTTTTCTGAGATTCTGTATTGTTTCTACCCCTTTTTCTGTTTTGGTTTTTTTTTTTTCTCTTTAAATAAAATTAAAAAAAAAAAATACCATCGGGCATCACCAGAGCAGAGGTGTCCAGAATATTTTCATCTATCAACATCTAGCTCACACAGAGGCAGTCAGAACTAGAGAGAAACATCACAGGCACACACAAGCTGTAAAGCAAACCAGAGAAAACTGAGATTGCCCGGGAAAAGTATAGAAGAGAAGGAAGCTAAGCGTTGCCACAGGAGAGGAAGAGACTGGCAGGAGGAGGAGGCATGGGGTCAGCGGGGAGACCCAGCGTGCATGGTGCCAGAGAGGCGAGCAGAAGTGGCACCAGCAAGGTTAGTGAGGCTTTGCAGAGACGGGGAGCCCAGTGCCTCGTGGGCCCAGTGCCTCAAGGTAGCCGGGTACAGCCCTGATGGAATGCAGCAACGGGTTCCCAAAGAAAAGAAAAACAGAACTGCCGTATGACCCAGGGTCCTTCTTCTGAGCACACGGGCAAAAAAGCAATTAAATCCTCACCCCATAAAAATGAAATCAGCACAGCACACGGACACCTGCACCCCCTTGTTCCCTGAGGGTTATTCACAGTAGCCGAGATAAGGAAATAATGTAAGGGCCCCTCCCCACTGCATAAGTGAACTTTAAAATGGTACCCATATGATGTAGGATAGAAAACTACAGTGAATGTTTCCATTTTTATTACAGTAAAAAATAAATGCTGTCAATCCCCTTCGAAATGTTCTCCCTTGCTTCAAAAGCAGCACGCCGTCATTCTCGCCTGTACCCCGTCGTTCTGGCCACTTTCTGAAGCACTTCTGGAAGTCCTGCCTCACTGCCCCTGGAATTGTGCTGCTGTACCTGCTCTGTGTCTGGAATTGATTCCAAATGCTTCTCTTTCCTGGTCATTTTCACTTTCAGGAAGAGCCAGGGAGCACACGGTACCAGACCCGGGGAACGCGGTGGGCGAGGGCACCTGCCTTTCTGTTGGATGGCACTCAGCACCAACAGTCAAATAATTCTCATCACACCTTGTACAGATCCTCACAAAAGACTTCCAGAATTGCTTCCGGAAGTGGCAACAACAATGGAACAGGTGTGTTCCATTCAAGGGGGAGGATTTTGAGGGAAATGAATGACAGTGTGTCTCTTTTAGTGTCATAATTTCTTTTTTTTGTCTTTTTGAGACAGAGTTGCACTATACAGTTCAGTTCAGGCTGGCCTTGAACTCATTTGTAGCCCAGGCTGGCCTTGAACACAGAGAAATCCTCCTGTCTCAGCCTCCCAAGTGCTGGGATTACAGGCATGCACTGCCACACCCAGCCAACTTAATAAAATCTTTTAACTTATTCACTTTATATTTCAATCACACACATAGAGAGTGGACTATTACACTGCCTTTAAGAAGATGTGACCATTTGTCACATGGATAAACTTGGAAGATATTATACTAAGTAAAACAAGTCAGACACAGGGAGAAAAATATTACATGACCTTATTTACATGTGAAATATTTTTTTAAAAGTGATTCCAATATTTATATATTTGACACAGTTAGTTTCAACTTGCTCTTTCAACTAACAAGTGCTAGAACCACCCAAGATCCCACGATTGTGACTTGTGTCACAGACTACCAATCTAGCAAGGTCTCTCTGACTAATGTTAATTTGTTTATTTGTTTGTTTGGAGATATAATTCATTTCTTTTTTATGAGTACATATTTGCAGTATATGTGCAAATACATACACTCATTTGGGGAGTTGATACACATAGACTCCACATTTTAATTCTTTTTATATCCCCTTCTCCTTCTTACCCTCCCCGCTCTTTGGGTCCCCTTCTCAACAGCAAAATATTTCCTTATTTGTCTCTCTTTTATTCTGGTCTTTAATTTATTTATATTTTGGGTTTCTCATGTAAGAGAAACCATGTAACATTTAAGCTGGTGTGTCTGATTTGTTTCACTTACCCTTATGGTTTCAAGATGCATAGATTTTCCTACAAACGACTCAGATTTATTCTTCTATAGAGCAGAATAGTGCTTTATTGTATATAAACATCACATTTTCTTTACTTATTCACCTGTTGATGGACATGCAGGCCACTTTTGAAAGTTAGCTGTTACGAATCGCGCAGCTATAGACACAGGTATGCCTGGATCCCTGTAACGTGGTGTCTTTCTCTGTGGGGAAGACACCTCGCAGGAGAAGAGCTGGGTGAAATGGAGTTTCTAGTTTTCTTTTTTTGAGGAATCTGCATACTGATTTCCATAGTAGATGTACTAGTTTACATCCCACCAACAACATAGTTGGTTCATTTCTCTCTGTAGCCCAGCAGCATTTTGTTGTTTGACTTACTGATGATTCTTCCTGGCTTGTGTTGATTTCAAGCCTAGAGAGGCAGCAGAAGAGATGGAGACCCCCCCCCATCCAAGCCAGGTAGGGTGGGGCCAGGTCAACACACCCACTCCAGCTCATGCACTTCCTTTCTGGACTGACACTGAGAAGGCCATGGACACAGGTCAGGCTGCCTTCAGCCCAGCATCCCTGGATACTACAAAACATGCTGCCCGCCCACTCCAGGATCCAAGGCTCAATACCCATCACCCTCTGGGAGATTACCATTTGCAGACTCAAGAGAGGCTTCTCTTTCAAATGTCCTTGAAAAGCCTTTTAACTTCTGAGTGTTTCATGACTTCAGCGGGAACAGGCAGCTGCCTTTGGCAGTGTTTGGAGGTCATCTGTCACTTCTGGCAACCCGTCACTTCCTGAAAGCGAACCAGTCGCATCAGTGAGGACAGGCATGTGTGCATCAAGATGCGCTGACGGAAGACGGTAACCAACTGAGGCCAAAGGGAACAGCTGGAGTGAGTCATCAGAAGCAATTTATCTTCTTCTCCCGCATGGCTAGGCATCTGCTCAGACCCTCCCAGGCGAGCCAGGAGACCTTTGCAGTCCAGCTCCAGCTTCTAAGTTGTCTTGGTGCAGTACCATCACCAGACAATAGCACCGGTGCCTCTTATGCACCAGTCACTTTCCTGAGCTCTCTAAATGCCAATCCCATGTAACGCTTAAGTAAGCTTTACCAGATTACTATCCCCATTTTGGACATAAGGAAACTGAGGCACAAAGATACTGCTAAGGAGAGATGGGATTCAAACTCCTATTTCTCAGGCTCTCCGGCCCTAACATTTGAACCTAGTGCCAGAATTGTTCAAAGAAGACAGAACCTGACATGCTCAGACACTATTCAGCAATAGCAGCCCTGCCGGCCAAGACTCAGAGCTGACTTAGTCCCCTCTCCCTTACCGTGGTTTGAATATGCTTTGATCCCACTGAAACTCAGAGAAGTGTAGCACACAGGAGGTGGAGGTGGGAAGCAGGATCCAGCATGAGGTGTGGAGTCCTCAGGCCCAAGCTGTCCTGGATGGATCAGTGCCTTCTGTGTGAGCATGACTTAGCTACAGTAAGAGTCACCCCTCTTTTCTCCCTCCCACTTTTGTGCCATGCTAGAATGCCATACAAAGTTCTCATAAGATACAGCTTTTGCAGCCTCCAGCATTGTGAGCCAAAATAAATTTTTTTCTTTATACATTACCCAGTCTCGGTTATTCAGTTATAACAACAGACAATGAACTAAGGCTATCTTCATCTCCTCTCTGTCAGCTAGACCACAGAGGAGGCAGGAAAGGGTACAAATCTGCCAGGCACAGAATGGAAACATTGGTGAACAGGCTGTGGAACCATAAATGTCAAGGTCCTTTGAGTTGCCTTGTATCAAGATTATACCGGGAGAGACTGCTGCAGACTCAAGGTGGACTTGACCATGGGACGTGCCGGGAGGTTGAAGTCCACAGTCTAAATGATCACCCAGTGGGCTGCAGCCCATGGAGAGAAGGCACTTCTCCTCCTCCTGCCACCTTTCCACTCAGCAGCAGGAAAGCAAACGCTGGGATGAGTCTGTTTCCCATCACTCATCCTGGCTCCTTGCTCCCAGGGATGCCTGTGAGAGAAAAAGAAAAACAGATCCCCCAGGAACCTAGGAGAACATGAGACGTGTAAGGGAACATGAGACGTTCCTGGTTTCAATCGCATATACAAATTACGAACCAGTGGGGAATCATCAGGAGTTTTTGTGGGCCAACTTTTCAGTGCAATGCTTTGCTCAGTCTGGAGAAGTGTGAAGAACCAGCAGCTGCCTTATGACGGCGTGTTTGGAGTTGAAATCTGGGTTCATCCCCGCAGCTTACATCTCTGGAGACCCCGGACACCCAGCTGAATTCACAGCTGCACCCACGGGGCTCCCCGGAGAGAAGCATGTCATGCGCCATTAAACTACACGGCAGCGCGGAAGAAATTCCTAACCAGCGCTCCTCTCCAGATGCCCACGGGATTTCTGATAAAGCCAACTGAACCAGCCGGCTCTTCTCTCCACTTCTCAAACACCTAGATTTGTACTGGACACATAGGAAAAGCCAGGAGCTCAGAACTCTGCCATGACCTGGTTACTTTTGTAACTAACACAGCAAGCAGGGGAGGATGGTTGGAGCACAAGGCAGACAGGGCGGCTGACTTGCCAAGGGTGTGAATCACACAGCCAGGGTCTGGCCCTCACTGCGGCACAGGCAAGCACCAAACAGGCACCCAGAGTGACGAAGATGTTGCCACAGTGCTTGAGGAACTCACAGCTTGTGGGGCTGTGTATCATCTCATGAGTGTCCAATCCAGATATTTTAACAACTTTTTTTAAAAGACTACAACTAATACAAAAGCCCTATTGTGTGTACTCTTCACTCAGCAGCGCTCCGCACAGACTGTCTGGAGGAAGGTTGGTCTTGCAAGAGTACAGTCTGTATTTCAGCCCGGACTGCAGGCTGCTAGAAGGTGAAGTTCCTCCTCTTGTCAGAACCTCTCGGCGTTCCCACACCTACCACCGGTCCTGCACTGGCCAGGCTGGCTCTGCCTGTGTTTTTTGATATTGGTGTTAAGGAAGCGGGTGTGGGAGAGTACTATGGTTTGCATCAACAATGTCCCCCAAAAGGCTTGCGCGTTCAGAGATGGGGCCTTTGGGGAGGATTCGATTGTAGGGATACTAATCTGTTCAGTGGCTCAGTCCTTTGATGAGTTTACAGCTGAATGTGTTATTAGGAGGTGGGGACTAGCTGGAGGTAGATGGGTCACTGGGGCATGCATTTGAGGAGACACCAGGTCCCCAGGCTCTTCCATTTTCCAGGTTCTTCTGCTTTCCGGGGTCTTCCTCCTCCCTCTCCTTCCTGGACTCCATGAGGTGAGCAGCTTTCCTTCCCCAGACCCTCTGCCATGATGCTTCCTCATTAGAACCAGCCAATCACAGGCTAAAAGCTCAAAACTGCAAGCCAAAGTAAACCTTTTGTCCTTTCAGTTGTATATGTCATGTATATTTTCCAAGCACCAAAAGGCAACTAATATAAAGAGTGATTAAGTTTAGTACTGAGAAGTGAACCATGAGAGCTAGAGTGTTTCCTCAGTACCCACAAGCACTGTTACTTGTATGAAGTTAGTACATAATTAAAACTCATTTAAGAAAACATTGTGAGTGTAGACTCTCAAGCCGAACTAACTGCATTTGAAAATCATGCCTACCTTACATTTACAGTTGTGGGGCCATAAGCATGTTATTTCTCTGTGCTTCTGTTTCTTTATCTAAAAAATGGGAATGACAATAAAAACCCCATTGTTGTGAAGGTTGTGTGGGACAACGCATGTAAAGATGATACTGGTAGTATCTGACATATTATAAGTGTTCAACAAAAGTTGATTCTTGTTATTTCTTCTGATGATTTGGCCTCCAAGCAGTTAAAAGATTAGAAGATTGACAGACACACCCAGGGTGACAGATCCAGTTCTTGCATTTACTTTAAATAATAACTCCTAAGGGGCATCCTCAATTCAGGGTGCATTTAGCTCAATGCTGAGTTAAGGAACTATAAAAATTTAGCAGTAACCCCTGGAGCTAGAGTTTGAATTGTCACTGCCATAATTTTGGTACTATCAAATTTACCCTTTGAGGCTAGGAGTGGTGGCACACATCTGTAATCCTAGCATTCAGGAGGCTGAGGCAGGAGGATTGCTGGAAATTCAAGGCCAGCCTGGGCTACATAATGAGTGCAAGGCCAGCCATGCACCATGTAGTAAGACCTTGTCTCAAAAAAACAAACAAAAAAGGAAAAAAAGAAAACAAATATTCTTTTGTTTTCTTTGCTAGGGGACCAGGGTACTGCTGCTATATGGCCCAGTCCCCTGTTATCTGCTGCTAATACAGGTTCCTGTCATCCTGTCTATCATGTCTTCTCAGGGCACCAGGGACCACACAGAGATCCATCTAATGAATGTGTCACTCTAGTCTCTTGGGTTGCTTAGAGATTGTTTTGAGTAGAATGAGAAAGTGCTTCCTTTCAAATGAGCACTGTTTCTCTAATGAGAAAGTGATCAACGTTTCAAATTTCTCCCAGGGAAGGAACTGGAAAGAAAACATTTTCCTCCGGAGTTTTATGACAAGTTCCAGGAAGATACAGTGATGGAAACCAGGGGGACACTTGGACAAGTGACTCCAAGAGCTGGGGCTGGAGTCTTCTGGGAAGAACATTTTCTTTTGGTCCATTTTATGCTGCTGCTGTCATTTCATTTCCAGGCATACAGTGAGAAATGGCCTGCAGAAGAGCCACTGTTGTCCACCCCAGGAAGAGTCCATGACTAAACAAAGTAATTTCTGCAAACATTTTGAACTGTTTAGCCAAAGGGATAAATATTAAATGATTTCTCTCCAAATATAATATCTACTATTAAAGCCAAATGTCAAATATCTCCAAAAGAATGTGATGGAAACCAATCATGCTTTTAAACCAAAATGATTTTTATTTCTATTACTGGTTCAGGATTTCGATCTTTATAATGGCTGACCATGCATAGGGTCCTTACCTGCCTCTGTCACTGTTATAGCTTATGTCTAGATGTCCCCCTCAAAGCCTCATGCAATCATGGGGGCAGGCTTCTAGACTTTGTGATTGATTCACGTATGATCCAATGCTGGGATTATGGGTATGAGTGCTACACCCACATAAAATAGCTTGTATATAATATAAGGGAAGGCAAAAAGCTTGCTCTCTCTCCTCCCCTTTTGTTCTTGCTGCTTTTGCTGTCTTATGCCACCATGAGGTGTTGCTCCTCTGCCATGTGCCACCCCGCCTTGCAGCCAGCTGATTATAGACTGAAACCTTCACAAACTGTGAGCTAAATAAACTTTTCCTTCCCTAATTTTGGGCATCAGGTATTTTTTCTCAGCAGTGAGGGCCAAGTAAGTAAGATAGTTACTAGTATTTGGAGATTCTTGAGTAAGATCCTTGTGCTCTCTGTGATGTGTAAAATGAATACCTTCATATAGTGCTATGGACCAAACCCAGGGCCTCACATGTTCTAAGAAAGTGCTTTACCAGTGAGCTCCACTCCCAGCCCTGACCTACAGAATGCAGATAAAAGTATCTGGCCAGCCCATACATTCCCAAAATCTCATATTGTCAAAAAAAAAAAAAAACCAATCAGCAAAATCAATATTTCTACTCAAAATACAGTTAAGTGCTGAGCAACTCTGAGGTTAGGTTGGTATTACTTTCCTAATGCCTTGGGTCGGTACTTAACTCAACAAGTCTCCAAGAAGCCAAATTCAAACATCCTCTCCAGCCACAAATGTGATAATGCTTGCCAAATATAGACAATACCTATTGATAGGATATTTTAGGACCCTAGTATTCTTTGAAAATTTTTTGAAAAATAACTCCAATGCCATGACTTTTTAGAGAATTTTCTTTTAATTTCAAGGGATCTGAAGTGATTTGTTAAACATTTTATAGGTAAGAAATCTTGATAAACTGAATAACTTATGAAGCACCATTAATAATATTTATATTGCTTCTTCTCCTAAAATCACCTATCTCCCAATTCTATTAGTAAACACAGTGCAAAAAAAGGATGAATTTAGACATGGACAGAAAGAAGGCCCAGAAAATAACTCAAAATAAGGGTTATACTCTACTCATATATGCACACAAATGCACATGTGTGTATGAGTAGAATATTCCTGAACAGAATTGGGGATTACATGGTCAGTTACATATTTATGTAATAGGCAGGATATAAAATCTCCCAGAGAGGATTTTAAAGTATTATTTTTAAATACTCTTAGCTTGACAAGAGCACAAAAGTAACAAAATAATTTAATTTAAGTACTAATTACCAAGGACACTTAAGAAATCAACAACTGGGGCTGGGGATTTAGCTCAGCAGCACAAGCGCCTGCCTTGCAAGCGTGCACTCATGAGTTTGATCACTGGTACCAAAAAAAAAGAAAGAAAAAGAAATCAACAACTGAGCAGTCATTTCAAATATAAGCCCATCTGAATTTGATTCTGGTCCATCATAACTTTTTCTAAAGTGTATTCCCTAGATAAACTATCTGCCAACTATTTCCCCCTTTTGAAGGAACACAATGCACAGAAAGAACTATTTCATTTTATTTGTTCAATTTAGCATTTCCTTAAGTTATTTGAGCACCAAACATAATATCCACTAGTTACCGTTTAATTGCCCATGGAATATGTCATTTAGAAACAGTAAAAATAAGTTACAAAGTTTGAAAAACACTCGCTTAGATTTTTAAGTGCCAAAAAGATTTAAGAAAATTTAAGTGCTATATATAAATATTTATTTTGGTCTTGATTATTGAAGTTTCCTTTTGGGAGACATTTTCATGCTCCAGAGAAACTGTATCAGAATATATTATAATCCAAGTTCATCTATTTCAGGTCTATTTATCTAGTGCCCTACAAATGCACACTTATGTACTAAGTTTTATTAATTCCACACAAGGATAATATTTTATGTTTCTCCAAAAGAAACTAAAAATGTACATCAGGCATTTTGTAGCTGATTTTCATAAAATGGGTGGAGATTAATTGATCTATTTTACATATAATAGGTTGTGTGTAAATAAGGCATTTTAGAAAAGGTTGTGTCACAAAAAGTTAGAAATAAAACTCATACTCACTCTCCAAGCCTTCAGAATGTAATCATTCATCAGATATGGAAATGTTCCTATTCAAATTAAAAGTAGAGTTTTCTCTGTGTTGCTGCTATCTTCCTGGGAAAAAAATAAAATAACAAGTGAAAAGTACTGTCAATGGTATCTTCTTCACAGTGGAAGTGTTTGATTCTTACAAGATTTCTAAACAACAGACTTTAGGACCAAGATGGCAGAGTTGTAAGCAGCAAAGACCACATTCTCTCTAAGAGTAGCCATTCAGATACCACCGGAATATAGCATCATGAGGAAGATAAGAAGAAGGGAAATGGGTCAACTGGACCCAGAAAGAATCTGAAGTGTGAACTTAAGCCCACAGAGAGAATGAAGAGAAAAATTTCAATGAAGAAGAAGGTGGTAGCCAGTGGCACCTTCTCCCTGAGACAGGATTCACTACATGAGAGGAGCAGTTCGAACCTGCAGACCCATAGTCATGGTGACAGTGATGGCTGGCACCCCAGGGGCTTCTGCGGAGCCATGTGACAGTGGAGAGGAGCAGCAGATGTGGAGGACTGCACTGGCTGGCAGAAAGTGCAGAGGACTTAGTCCTTCCATGGTAGAGAGCAACTGGAGATGGTCTGGCTGAGCTCAGAACCCAGAACTGCTGCTGTTTGCATCTAGCAGATCTCAGCTAGGCTCAGACTCACAGACATTGCTCAGGCAGCAGCAAGCCCCATTAGTCTGGTCTCAGGGCAGCCTGCTGAGATTATCCACTACCCAGTCAAAAAGCCACTACTGGCTTGCTGGGACAGATCAGCATGATTCAGCACTCTGTCTCCACAGATTGTCTACAAGTGAAATCAAAAAGAATCCTGGAAGTGAACTGTTTGTTTTTCCTGTCTTTTTTATTTTCTCTCTTTTTCCTTCATTGTTTTTATGAGTGTGAATGGGTGCCTCTTTGTGGGTGCAGTTCTGTTCTGTTCTTCCTTTATCTCTTCCATCTCTTTTCCTGCAGTCTTCTGCACCACAAAGTTGGCATGATCTTCCTTTGGCCTCCAACATTACTTCTGATCTCTTCCTCTTCTTCCACTTCTCTATTTTCTCCTTAATCCATATTAAATTTTAACCCCCAAGAGAACAATTGACACATTAAGTACTTATATACTTAAGTACTTATTTTATTTGTTTTACATTTTGTTTTGTAATGACAAATCTAGTTCACATGGTTAAAAGTTACAAATGAAGGGTTAGCTCAATTTGTCATTTTCTAAGCTGTGTTTGATGTTATTGGTACCACTATAGCGAAAATTGACATAACTGTTCTAAACAGTGGTTGATCCTGGTATTCCATGACTGAGATTGACTAAAAGTCACAGAAAATACAGTGCCAAAGAACCAGGGACTAGGCCAAACAAGCAACAACTTCTCATCTCCAACAAACTGAAGAGGTAAGATCTTCCAACAGACTCAAAACCCAAAAACCAGCTACACCTAGAAGATACCTCAGAGAAGTAGTAATCACCTAAGGGTCCTAAATACTAGCAATAAAGCAACCCTCCACAGGCAACTTACAAGCATCACTCCAGTAATTAAACTTTAAAATGAAAATGAAAAGACACTTAAACAAGATGCAACACCAGATAACCAGTTCACCAAAGGCAAATCCAGGGGGCAACAATGTGGGACAATCTGAAAGCACCCCCCACACCAGGCTTCTTTGAGGTGCAAATAACAAAGAAATTGAATGAGACTCTGGAAAAAATGAAATCAGAAATAATGTCTCAGATAACTACAGGGATTACCAAAATACACACCATGCTTAGCAACATTACAACAGATATAGAAGAAAAAGTAAACAAGCTTAAGAAAATTGTGGAAGCTCGGCATAGGAAAGAAATGGAATCCATAAAGCAGATTCAATCAGATATCCAGGAGAATAAAAGCTCCACTGAGAATATTTGAAGTAGATTAGGCCAACATGAAGACAGAATCTCAGATACTGAAGACAGGCTTGCAGTTAGCAACCAAGAAAAAAATATTTCTCAAAAACAACAAGAGATTATGAGAAATATACACAGCAGCCACTAGATGAGATAAAGAAGAATAACTTAAGATTAATTGGAGTCAATGAACAAACAGGAGATACCACAAATGACATATTTAAAAAATATTCACAGACATCATGGCAGAAAGCTTTCTCAGTAGAGAAAAAGAATTTGACATACAGATAAATGAGGCATATAGAACTCAAATCAGCCATGATCAAAAAAATCTATAGCCAGACATATCATAGTCAAAATTCCAGAAATTCATCATGAGAATAGAATCTTAAAATCTATTAGAGAAAAGAAACAAATCACCTAGAAAGGAAAGCCTATCAGATTCACAGTTGATTTCTCAACACAAACTCTCAAGTCAAGGAGAGCATGGAGTGAAGTACTCCAAATTCTAAAGGTAAATAACTTTCAACCCAGATTGATGTACCCCACAAAACTGTCTCTCAAAATTGGTGGAGAAGATTCTTATATGACAAAGAACATCTGAGGAAATTTATGACCACCAAACCAGTACCCCAAAATGTTCTGAAAGACATTCTAGGAAGAGATAAAGACTACATGAACTCCAAAAGAGGGACTCCACCAGGGAAGGCAAACAACTAGAGGGAGGAAAAAAGAGGGGAACCAACAACAGAAAAATAACATGACTTAGTAAGTCAATACACATCAGTTATAACCATCAATATTAATGGTATCAATTCACCAATCAAAAGCCACAGACTGGCAGAACTGATCAAGAAGTGAGATCCAACAATATGCTACATACAAGAAACACATTTAATTCAAAAATACATTCACAGACTGGAAGTCAAAGATGGAAAACAATACTCCATGTGATAAGAACCCAGAAAAAGGTAGGGATAGCTATTCTATTTGTGGACAAAGTAGATTTCAAGTCAACTAGTTAAGAGAGATAAAGAAGGTCACTATATCCTTATAAAGGGAAAAATCCAAGAGGAAGATATAACAATCATAAATATATATGAAACAACTACCACAGCACCCAACTATATAAAACAATTACTAAAAGACATGAAAAATCAAATAATCTCTAAAACAATTGTATTGGGAGAACTCAATACCCCACTCTTACAAAAAAACAGATCAACTAGACAAAAACTCAGTCATGAAATATTAGAACTAAATCAAACTTTTGAGCAAATGGACTTAGTAGATGTCTATAGAGTGTTCCTCCCCACAATATCAGAATACACATTCTTCTCAGTTGCACACAGGACATTCTCCAAAATAGACCATATACTGGTTCATAGAACATGCTTAAGTAAATGCAAAGGAATTGAAATTATCTTATGCATATGTCAGACCACAGTGCAATGAAATTGTAAACCTATGGCAAAAGAAACCACAGGAACTTCATAAACATATGGAAATTAAATAGCATGCTACTGAACAACTGATGGGTCACAGATGAAATTAAAGAAATTAGACAGTTTTTACCATTGAATGACAATGACAATACAACATACTAGAACTCATGGAACACAACGAAAGCAGTTCTAAAAGGGAAATTTATAGCAGTAAATAACCACATCAGGAAATCAGAGCAAGGGCATATAAACAACTTAATGGTGAACTTCAAACTTCTAGAAAAAGAAAACCAAGCTAAGCTAAAAGCTCATGCAAGGGAGGAAATTATGAAGATCACAGTAGAAATTAACTCACTGGAGACTTTAAAAAATACAAAGAATTAGTGAATCAATGAGTTGGTTCTTTGAAAGAGTAAATAAAATTGACAAACTCTGATCCAACCTTATCAAAAAAAAAAAAGAGAAAAAAGACTCAAATCCATACAATTAAGAATGAAAAGGGTGAAATCACAACAGACCCTGCAGGAATCCAGATCATCTATACCTTGAAAACTTGTATTCTAATAAGATAGAAAACACAGAAGAAATGGACATGCCTAAATACATATAAGTTACTAAAGTTGAATCAAGAGGATATAAAAATCCTAAATAAACCAATATCAATGAATTCAAAGATGAAATTAAAAATCTATTAACAAAGAAAAGCTTCGGCCCTGATAGATTCACCCCTAACTTCCACAAGAAATTTAGAGACACAACTCATTCTCAGACTCTTTAATGAAACTGAAAGGAAAGAAATACTCCCAAATTCATTCCTGGAAGCAAGCATTACCCTGATATCAGAACCAGAGAATGACCCAACTAAGAAAGAGAATTACAGGCCAATCTTCCTAATGAACATAGATTCAAAAATCCTTAATAAGATACTAGCAAACATAATGCAGCAAATCTTCAAGATTATATAGCATGATCAAGTGGAATTCATCCTAGGGATGCAGGGATGGTTCAACATACATAAATCCATAAATGTAATACATCACACTAACAGAGTGAAAGACAAAAATCATATGATCACCTCAATAGATGCAGCAAAAGCTTCTGACAAAGTCCAACACCCACTCATGATAAAAACCCTACAGAAAATTGGAATAGATGGTCTTTATCTTAATCTGATAAAAGCCATCTATGACAAATCAATAGACAATATCATACTAAATAGACAAAAATTGAAAACTGTCTCTCTAAAATCAGGAACAAGGCAAGGATGTCCACTTGTCTCCACTCTTATTCAGTACAGTATTGGAAACTTTAGCTGGAGCATTTAGACAAAAGAAAGACATAAAAGGAATAAAGATAGGAAAAGAAGTTAAACTATTATTATTTGCAGATGACATGCTACTCTACATACAAAACCCAAAATATTCCATCAAAAGATTATTAAAAATCTATAAGCAGGACCTGCCAAGCTGCCTGAATTCACACTAGCTAGCAAAGCCACCCAAACTTGTTCCCGCCGCCACGCACAGGAGCCACAGTCCTGCTGAAGTCGGGGGTTGGTGAGCCCAACAGAGAATGGAGCCAGCAAAGGGACCTTCATTAATCCATGATTAGTGCTGGGAATGAGACCACCCCAACAGGAAGGGTGCGACCAAATGGGCAACATGTTGGAATTGGGCATGAGGAGCCTGAACTGGGAGCGGCGGTGACTTCAGTTGGTTGCTCCCTCCCCAGAGCAGATTCATGGGATTTTCTTGGACCGGGTCATGCCCCTGGCCAGGACCCAATAAGCCATCCCGAACCTATTCCCTACACTTAGCACACACTAACCTGGTGAAGGCCGCAGAAGTTTGACTGGCCAGGTGGGGAGAGGCCAGCATACACAGCCCCTGCTTATACCTCAGTGACAAGAGCAAATAGGAGAGGGCAGAAATCCCTCACCAACGTGCTTCAGAAGAACCATGGCCAACAGGGAAGGGGGCTGGGACCTCCACTATACACCTGTATGGAAGAAACCAAAACCATGATGAGAGAGAAACAGGAAGAGGCCCCCAGCCCAAAACCCTGAGAACACTGATCCAGGAAAGGGAAATACAAAAGAGACTAAGGGCAGCAAACATGCAACACCAGACATGGTTTCAATGGACATTAAGAGATATCTTTGGGACCTTGTAGACAAGCTCAAAACTGAAATATTAAATCAGGCAAAGCAAGATATAAGTAAATTAATAAAAGAAATGCTAAGCATCTTTCAGGAAGACACAGATGGAAGAAGGGAGGAACACAAAAAAAGGGGAGAAACATTCAATAAAGAATATAAAGAAAATATAGAATACATGAAGCAGATTCAAAGAGATTACCAGGAAATTTAAAACTCCATTAAAAGCTGGCAAAACTCAAAAGAAACTAAGGATTGACTATCAAAACTTGAAGACAAGTTTGCAATGTGTGATCATGAAAGGAAAGATCTCTTAAAAATAACAAGGAAACAGGCAGTAACAATACAAAGGCTAGAAGACGACAAGAGAATCTACAATTTAACAATAAGAAATGTGAACAAAGAAGCAGGAATACATACAGGCAAATTACAAAGGCTATTCGTGGAAATAATTAAGGAAAACTTCCCAAGCATGGGGGAAAAAATGACACTTGGGGCAGGGGCCGTTGGCTCTAGACAAATAAACACGGAGTCCATCTTCCACGAGAAACAAGAAGGATCACTTTGTGCTCAACACTGCCTGAATAATCTATTGCAAGGAGAATACTTTAGCCCTGTGGAGTTGTCATCAATTGCCCACCAGCTAGATGAAGAAGAAAGGATGAGAATGGCAGAAGGAGGGTCACTAGTGAAGACTATCACACATTTTTACAGCAGCCTTCTGGAAATGTGGATGACAGTGGCTTTTTCTCTATTCAAGTTATAAGTAATGCCTTGAAAAGTTTGGGGTTTGGAACTAATCCTGTTCAACAGTCCAGAGTATCAGTGGCTCAGGATTGATCCTATAAATGAAAAATCATTTATATGCAATTATAAAAACACTGGTTTACAGTTAGAAAATTAGGAAAACAGTGGTTTAACTTGAATTCTCTCTTGAGGGGTCCAGAATTAACATCAGATACATACCTTGCACTTTTCTTGTCTCAATTACAACAGGAAGGTTATTCTATATTTGTCGTTAAGGGTGATCTGCCAGATTGTGAAGCTGACCAGCTTCTCCAGATGATCAGGTTCCAACAGATGCATCGACCAAAACTCACTGGAGAAGAATTAGCACAAGTGAAAGAGCAGAGAGTCCTTAAAACAGACCTGGAACAAGTCTTAGAAGGAAATAATGGGTCAGGAATGTTAGATGAAGATGAGGAGGATTTGCAGAGGGCGCTGGCACTAAATCATCAGGAAATTGACAAGAAAGATGAAGAAGCAGATCTTCGCAGGGCTATTCAGCTCAGTATGCAAGGTAGTTCCAGAAATATGTCTCAAGATGTTGCACAGACATCAGGTACAAATCTTACATTTGAAGAGCTGCGAAGGAGAAGAGAAGCCTACTTTGAAAAGCAGCAGCAGGCAGATCCATCAGGACAGGCTTCACAGCCACATGAAGGGCCAACCACAAGTTCAGGAGCACTTGGGAATGATCTAGGTGATTCTATGAGTGAAGAAGACATGCTTCAGGCAGCTGTGCCATGTCTTTAGAAACTGTTACAAATAATTTGAAAATGGAAGGGAAAAAATAATATCTTTTAAAATCATTTACATATTCATACTTTCCAACGTTTTCCTTTGTGATTACAGCATAGGGTCCATTTTGGTAATTATTAAAGAGAACATTGTTCATCAGAGAAAATGTTTAGGTGGCTTGCAAACAAAATGAGCAAGTAGAAAATGTGTCAGTTGTAGGACTAAATAATGATCTTTGAAAAACTAGCCAAAGAGGCATTCAGCAATTAAAGAAATATAGTCTTCTAAAAAAAAATGACATTTGGTTAAGTGAGGCATACAGAACTCCAGCCACCTACAACCAAAACAGAGCTACACCGAGACATATAATAATCAAGATACCAGAAATTCAATACAAAAACAGAATATTAAAAGCCATCAGAGAAAAGAAACAGATTACCTATAAAGGAAAGCCCATCAAAATCATGGCAGACTTCTCGACATAGACCATCAGATCAAGAAGAGCTTGGGGTGAAGTATTCCAAGCCCTGAAAGAAAATAACCTCCAGCCCAGATTGATGTACCCTGAAAAACTGTCACTAGAAATTAATGGAGAAACAAGATGCTTCCATGACAAAGAGGAACTGGGGGAGTTTTGACCACCAATCCAACCCTACAGAGAATACTGAAGGACATTCTAGAGAGAGAGAAAAAAAAATACCAGGATTTTAGGAACAATAGCAGAAAGGCCTCAATGAATGGGGCAGGCAGTAGAATGAAGGAGAAAACTAGACAAACAAAGGCAGAAAAATAGCATAGCAGAAATGAGGCAGAGAAGGATGGCTAGAATCTCTCACATAGATGGCCTTGATACACTATATTGTTAATAGTGTACCAGGATTTAAAACCCACATTACTCACACCACTCTGCTTTGATGTATTATATTCTGTTCCAGTCATTCTACCTGTACTAGATTTGAGGACACAGACAGTTATCCCAAAAATAGCAGGATATAGCATGGTAATCATCCTTAATTTCCTATTAACTTAATCTAAAACTCTGTAAAACCTACAGTTTTACCATGACTGATTGTAATCAAATCTGGTTTGTTAGATCGCTATTGTTTATTGATAGACTTTATTCAAAGCTGTTATGATTGATAGTATCAAGTCTGAGAGTATAGGCAACTACACTGAAAATGACAAGATTCACTAGAATATCCACTCTGGTTTGATTATTACCTGCCTCTGAAGTTTTATACTGTCTACAATGTTTTATTTTTACTAATATTGTTATGTACTGCTATATTCAATTATACTGCTATATTCAATTATGCCTGATGATATAGACAATTTTATTGAAGATGATAAGAGGCAAAACAGTAATCACTGTAGATCACCTTGTACTATGGTTTTATACAACTTTTTGGTTTCATGTTTTTATAGGAATTTGTTTTGTTTTGTCTTGCTAGGTTTTGTTTTTCCCTGTAATACAGAAAGGATAGAAATACATGTAGAGACTCATGCATGCATAGCTGTTTACAGTTTCACTGTTTGAATATCTGCTTTGTATGCTTTAATTTTGTAACTTGAACAACTATTTCTAAGAGGACAATATGTAATTTATCAACTAGTGATTTCTTACTGTTTATCTTTTTTTTGAAATTCTGTATTATCTCTACCATTTACATGTTTTTTTCTCTTTAAATAAAAAAATGTATATCAGTGCAGAAAAAAATCTATACACAAAGTCAGTAACATAGCTGGATCATAGTCAGCATTCAAAAATCAATAGCCTTCCTGTACATGAATAACAAACTCATTGAGAGAGAAATCAGGGAAACAACACCTTTCACAATAGTATCCAAAAAAAAATGAAATACCTAGGAATCAATCTAATAAGGGATGCAAAAGACCTCTACATTGAAAACTACAGTACTCTGAAAAAGAATATTTTATTTTGAATATTTTATTGGAAAATGGATAGATATCTCATGCTCTTGGGTAGGAAGAAACAATATAGTGAAAATGGCTATATTTTCAAAACTGTTATACAGATTCAGTGCAACCCCAAACAAAATTATAATAGCATACCTCACAGAATTAGAGAAAACAGTCCTAAAAGTCATCTGGAACCAGAAGAGACCTAGAATAGCAAAGGTGATCCTGGGTAACAGAGACAAGACAGGGGACATCACAATTCCTGATTTGAAATTATACTATAAAATACTGTGATAAAAACGGAATCGTACTGGAAAAAAAAAAACAGATCTGAAGATCAATGGAACAGATTAGAAGATGCAGAAACAACTCCAGACATACTAAGCCACCTAACTTTTGACAAAGGTGCCAAACACATGAACTGGAAGAAAGATAGCCTCTTTAATAAATGGCGCTAGGAAAACTGGCTCTGCACATGGCAAAGACTAACACTGAACCCAAATCTTTCACCATGCACTAAGCTAAAATAGGAATAGATCAAAGATCTTAATATTAGCTGAGTGTTGTGGTGGCTCACGCCTGTAATCCCAGCACTCCAGAGGCTGAGGAAGGAGGATCATTGTGAGTTCAAGACCAGCCTGGGCTACAAAGTGAGCTCAAGGCCAGCCTGAACTGCATAGCAAGACCCTGTCTCAAAAAGATAAAAAAAAAAAGATCTTAATATTAAAAACAGAAGCATTAAATCTATTGGAAGATAGAGTAGATGAAACCCTTGAAGACACTGGTGTAGGTAAAGACTTTATGAACAAAGCCCAGATGGCACAGAAATGATCACAAAGAATCAACAACTGGGATCTCATCCTATTGAAAAGCTTTTGCACAGCAAGAGAAGCCACCAATAGAGTAAAGAGACAACCCACAGTGTGGGACAAAGTATTTGCCAGCCATATCTCAGACAAAGGATTACTATTGGGAATATATAAACAACAAAAAGTCAGTCCTCCCAGATTTAAAAGCCCAATCCAAAACTGGGCATCTGAGATGAATATGTACTTCTCAGATGAAAAAATACAAATGGCAAATAAATATTTGAAAAATGTTCAGCAATACTGGTCATTCAAGAACTGCAAATTAAAACAATACTGAGATTCCATCTCACTACAGAAAGAATGGCTATTACCAATAACAAATGCTGGTGGGGCTGTAGGGGAAAAGGAACTCTTCTCCATGGTTGGTGGAAGTGTAGACTGGTGCAACCACTGTGAAAATCAGTGAGGAGATTCCCCAAAAAACTAGGACTAGACATCCCATTCAACCCAGCTATTCCTCTTCTGGGTATCTTCCCAAAAGAATTAAAAACATCATACCACAGCAATATTAGTGCACCCATGTTTATAGCAGCCCAATTTGTAGTAGTCAGATCTTGAAAACAACCTAAATGCCCATTTTGACTGAGAAATGGATAAAAATATGTGGTATTTTTATACAATGGAGTACACTCAGCCATAAAGAAGGATAAACTGGAGAGTTTTATAGGTAAATGGATGCAACTTGAGACCATGCTCATAAGTGAAATAAATCAGACACACATGTGTAAACATCGTATTGTCTCACTAAAGTGAGAAGCTGAAAGAAGCAACATACGTATATGTATAAATGTTAAAAAAAATAGTTATGAGAGTTTAAAAAAAAGATTTCTAAACAGGCTGACAGGGTAGCTCCCAACAAGCCAGGCATAGAGTAAAAAACTGAGTCCCAACCAGATGCCTCCTTTTCGAAGAACTTTCTGGAGTTTGCAGTCATTTGCCTTAGGTCACCAATAAAATACAAAACAGCCAAATAAGTTGAATAACTTTGAATCTCTTAAGAGTAATTGAATCTTCTGTACTCATTGAATATGAGTAAAGAGTCGGTGACTGTTAAATCATAGTTATTGTTTGCGTTTTCGCTTCCGAAGGATTTGGAGGCTGTCAGGCAGAGGAAAGCTTCCTAATATTCTCCCAGTTCCTTACACTGCCTTACACACACACACACACACACACACACACGCACACATGTGTACTTATTTCTCAGACCCTGCCAGGACATTGTTATTCCTTTTAACAATAACCAAAGCCAGAAACTAGTGAATTGCTTTTTCTTTTGTAAGATTTTCATTTGTAATATTTCACCTTGCCCCTGATATATTTTGTACAGTGCAGATGCTCCTCTATAGAGCCAGTTGTGTCCTCATTACTAATGTAATGACAATCCTCCTTTCTATTCCCCTTTCCACACCCAGATCCACTCAGCACTCCTCTCTGGGCTTAGGCTGATTCCTGCTCAGTTCGGCAATGCTCAGTTCTTCCACCTCCTCCTCTTCCCCTCCCCCAACTTTGCAAGATGTCTTAGAAACACAAGTTGAGTCCCGGAATCTCAGGCCAGGGGCTGGGCTCTTCTGCTCCTGGCCACTCAGCCCTCCTGGAGGCTGCTCACAGTCACCCACAGCTGTTGTCCTTATGCTGTGCCAGGTCCCATTACCAGCCACCACACATACTCCTCCAAGATCTGCCCACCCTGAGTGTCACAGAAGCTCTCCGATCTTCTTTTCAGACACCTGACAGTGCATCAGAGGACTAAGTGCCAATCTCTGGAGTATGAGCATCCAGCAGTATTCAACTCTTCCTAAAATAATGAGACTCGGGAAGGATAAGGTGTAGGAGTTTCACTAACAGGATGATAGACACCCACAGTTCCACATACAAGGTGGGATCACAATATACAGTGAATGTTCACATTTTTTAAAATTTATTACACTGAAAGATGCTTTGCTATGAATCTCTCGACATCTTTCCCACCTTTTAACACACTTGTCCCATCATTCTTGCCATTTTCTGAAGGAGTTCTGAAAGTCTTCTTTCCTGAGTGTCTTTGTAAGAAACCGTGAAAAATGTGGTGAACAGGGCTGCTAAGCACCCTCTAACAAAAGGCAGGCTCATAAAGACACAATGCCAGGTCCTCACCCACCTCATTCACAAGATCTGGCACCCTGCAACTTCTAGATCTTCCCCCAAGTCAAAATGACCATTAAAGGGAAACTTCTGAATCAATGCAGGACTTCAAGGCAGCAATGACAGTGCAAGTAAAGACGATCATGAGAAAGAACTTCCAGAACTGCCGCACACACAGCAGGGATGATGGGGCAAGTGTGTTTGAGTGAGCGGAAGTATTTTGAGGGGGATTCGTGGCAATGCATTGTTTGCTGCCATAATTTTTTTAAAAATCTGTGTTTCCTATCATGCCTCATGAGGAGAAGATGGTATACACAGATTGAAAGAATGAAAGAGTGCCCATCACCTCCACACCGAACTCTGCACCCTCCCTGTGACTCTCACACCCCAGTGGGAAGTGAAGGTAGCAGAGCAATCTGAGGTCGAGTTTGCAGTAACAACCTCACATTCAGATGGTTTTGGTTCCATCTATGTCCACCACATACTCGCTCTGTAATCTCTGGGAAGTTCTTGGCTTCTAGGTTCACACTGGTAAAATAAAGGAAATAATCACCTACTTATTGGGTTTTTGTGAGGACTCAAGAGAAGCAATCTACACAAGGCAGTGAGCAAGTATCCCAGCTGTGCATGACACCAGATAAACATTAACTGCTAGGATGGAGCCCTGTCCTACAGTTACACCCAAAAAGGGAAGTGAGAGCAAATAAACAAAACAACACTGAGTATCTGATAATGGCAAAAGAGATCGATCACACCCAACTGTTGTATTTTTCCATAGCTCACTTTGATTCCTCTTTGTCATCATGTTCGCTAGTGGCATGTGGCCCAGGACACCACAAGGTCAAGCAAATCAGTGACTACACCCCTTCTCAGCAGCTGAACCTGTTTGGCCAATTTCACGAGCCACTCTGTTGGGACCCTACAGTTCTCAGAGCTCCGAAATAAGCCCGATGGAGAGTCTTGACCTCTTTCAGAGATAGAACACCACCTCTCCATAGTCCTCTCACACTGATTTCACCTCAGCTATTCCTCACAATTTCAAAAATCCTCAACAGGGATACCAAAATGTATAACTCTGGGCAGAGAACTTCTGAAAAATGGCAAAAGTTATCCAGCTTGGGGCTGGGAATCTAGCTGAGTGGCATAAGTGCCTGCCTTGCAAGTGCACGGTCGTGAGTTTGATCCCTGGTACCAAAAAAAAAAAAAAAGTTATCCAGCTAAAAGATTGCTTTTTAAAAATGTGGGCTCTGACCCATTAGTGAAATTTTGCTCATGTCAAAAGACCTGTTTTTAGTAAAATAGAACAAGAATAAAATAGAACAAAACAGAACAATATCAGAACATATTCCATATAAAGTGTCATGTTTTAACTATGTGCATTAGTCAACTTTCCATTACTGTAACAAAACACCTAAGATAAGCAACTTATAAGAAGAAAAGGTTTACTTGGGCTCACTATTTTGCAGGTCCTAGTCCATGATCAGTTGGCCCTGTTGCTTTGGCCTGTTGTAGGGCAGCATGTCACGGCAATGTTGAGTAGCAGAGCAAACTACTCACCTCCCAATTGCCATCAAGGGCATATCCTTAGTGACCTTGAGACTCCATACTAGGCTCTGCGACTGAAAGGCCCCATGACCTCCCAATAGCACCACCATGAGGACAATGCCTTCAACACAGAGACTATGCGAGCCATTTATCCAAAGCACACCATACATGTTTATATGTATGTACTAGATCATAATACAAAAATGTGATTCAAAATGAAACGTTTTTGAAGGCACAGATCTAACAAGAGGACTAAATCAGTATCAAGCCATTCATCTGCACATATCCATAACATTTCAGAGCCTTGAGGAGGTTAAACATTGGAAAACCACGGAAACAGGTAATGAAATTTACCTGCATGTCTAAAAGTCTTTCAAACAAGCTTAGGGGAAATGAATTCCAGGTTCATTTGGTGAAAATCTACACCATTATAGCAAGCCCTTCCTGGTCCTTGTCGTGGTCTGAGAAGTGTTTATTTGTGACCCCAAAGACAAGTTCTTGGAATTCTAGGGAGTTTCTTGCAGTCTACTATTTCCAGGGCAACCCTCAGTGAGAATAAGGACTCTAAGACATATTTATGATGTGGGGAACCAAGGGGTGCCAAGTCCAGTTAGGGTGATGGTTAACTGGAGTGAAGGTTCAGCCAAGGACAGAACCTGGATTTTATTAATTTGTGAAGGAGGGAGTGGCTTGAGGAGGAGGGACTGTGAGAACGGTGGGGAGCGTGTGAGTGCTGTGAACTGGGCTGGGCAGGAGGCCTGGACATGGAAATGGGGCCAGGGTTAGCCACGGTGGAGATAATTGCTCTTCTTTCAAGGAGAGTTGTCCAGTTGGTCCTCCACACACCACAGTTAGAGAATGTAGGCTTCACATCAGATTACTGAGTCTCAAATCTATGCCTCTCACTGGCTATGTGATTATTGGTTAACTAAGTCAGCCTCCCCAACCCTAACACTCCTCACCTGTGAGATGGGGGTAAAAGCAGAGCTACAAAGAGAAATCAATGAATTGCTATAATAAATTACTAGAAATGAGTTGTACAACCTTTGTCATCATGTTCACTAGTAGCACAAAGGATCAGCCCAAAGTAAGCAACTATTATAGGTTGAGTATCCACTATCCAAAAGGCTTGGAGCTAGAAGAGTTTCAGATTTCTGATTTTTTGGGATTTTGAAATGTTTGCATAGTTGCATACACAATAATGTGACATCTTACAGGCCAAACCTGAGCCTAAACACGAAATTCATTTATGTTTCATATATACCTTATACACATTGCCTGAGGAAAATTTTGTACACACTTAGTACACCTGTGTTTTGACCACAACTTATTACTAGTGGATTTTTCCACTAGTGGTGTCATGTAAGAATCAAGAGGTTTTGGATTTTGGAAAATTTTGGATTTCAGATTTTCAAATTAGAAATGCCTGGCCTATATTTTATTTGCCACCAAAATAAGAAATTATTGCTTATTACATGCAGAAACATGCTATCATATAAATGGCTTTATGTCAAAAGACAACACCCAGCATAACACTCAGTGTAAAGACCAAATAGCTCTTTTCCCTCACTTAAGTCATTCAATCTATTAAAACTCCTAGTAACTCAAAATACCAAGTTGATTTGAACAATCAAGAGAGGCCTAGAGATCCATTTCCAGGTAGAGGCCCTGAAACAGGGAGCATAGATGTAGTGAAGTAGAAATAACACCAGGGTATTTAAATGTTCAAAATTTAATTTGTTACAGTGAAAAACACATTGCCATTTGCCACCCTCAAACCATTTTCCCTTTCTTCAAACACATTGATCTCATTAGTCTTGCCACGTTCTGAAGCAGTTCTGGCACTCCTCTTTCATGAGTGTCTTCAGTTGCGCTATCGTGGGTGCCTTGATACCCTGAATCCACCCAAAACATTTACCTTTTACAGTCATTTTGCCTTTGGAGACACCAGCCACCAGATCTGGTAACTAAGGGGGATGAGGACACTGTCACATCTTCACAAGTCTGCCTTTCCACTGGACAGCACTGGACAGCAGCATTCACTGTGTTTTTAATCACATCTTGTAAAGTCATGAAAGGCAGCGCCCAGGAGTGCTCCAGAAGGTGGCAGGGATGACGTGATAAGCATGTTCACAGTGAGGGGAGGGTTTTGAGGGGGATTCACAGTCATGTAGCTTTTACATGTAAACACCCACTGAATAATGTGATCAACCCATATAGTCCTGAGCTCAGGGCAGCCGAGTAATGTGTTTGAAGTCACACAATAAGTTAAACAGTGCAGTCAACCCTGGGAAGTGAACCGAAGGGCTCCCTTGTTACCCAAAATCACATACACACACTAGCAAATGCCCCAGTCTGCAGCCCCACAAACTCAAAGCCCTGAGACTAGAGGAACAGAGGTGGGAAAGCGAGTCAGGCCAAGAAGGAGCAGGTCCAGTGGTGGATTCCCAGCTCCTCCACATAGGCCAGGTCTTTGACGACCTCAGGAGAGGTGGGTTCTCACCTTGGCTTGGAAAATGCATCCAAGAGGAGTTTAACACCAAGCCATATGGGGGTCATCGCGGATACAGTCATACTGCCCACCAGAGTAGGGTGGCCCAGCACAGGCTGGGCATTCTCAGTCAGTCCACTTTAAAGAAATAGCTCCAAAACTGATAGATCACATTTTTTAAAATACTCTCAATGTCTCAGTAAGTACCACCCCCACATGAAACACTGAGGATACCACAATATTGCATTAACTTTTCTAATGCCCGATAATAGTATCATTAAGTTCTGGTCATGTTTGAGCTAGAAAGAATGCAATGAAAATTTAATAGGAAAAAATCCTTTGATTCATACAATATCTCCTAATTGAAAAATAAGCCCTCCATAAGCCCACGGGGGGATGGACCATGGCTACTGTGTTAGAGAGCAGGCAGTCTGCATTATTAATGTTGGCTTAAGAATTCTTCTCCAGCTAAACACTGTCCATAACTCAGGGAAATGTGTGCATAACTCAGCAGCCTTCAAAATCCAAATCCACACATGATCCAATCTGCGATCATTTTCAAAGCCCTGCCCCTATCAGATGTTCAGACAGAGGAAGAAATTTCACACAAAGCCTCTATTCTTCATGAAAATCTCTCTCCTCCATTCCTCATCTCTGGCTGATCATGACAAAAAGAAGCTTTTCCCTAATGGAAGCGGATGGAGTAGGAATCTGGAAAGACACATGTGTGTCTTTCCGCCCTTTGCTTGCTGCCAGCTCCTGGGATTTAACTGGCTTTGAAATATGTATAAGCTAGTGGGGGATGTTGTATTATTCATTAAAGATTTATCAGACCTTTACATGCAATTACACATAGTGGCTATAGGATGCTTTAAAATAACAATAAAAAGTGTATGGTAAAATAGATCCTTTTTAAAATCCATTCTAGGAATAAAACAACAGTTGTTTAAAGTTGATCTCTAGACCTCAAAATAAAAACCATAGCAAGCTTCCCTGTGCCCTGAGCCCTTAGTTTTTAAATGAGTAACTCAGTCTCCAAGGGCCTCTTCCTTGCTGGGGCTCCTGGCAAGCAGGCTTAACCCATAAAGAAGCAGCATCTTTTATCTTTATTAAGATAAATATTGCAACTCTGCAGAAGCCATCATGACCCCAAAAAGTTGAATTATCCCAAAAAGAAAGAAGGAACCCATAGCACTCTACTGTTCCTTTCCAATCGCTGTTTTCAGCTTTTGTTCAACAGAAGGGAACTGGGAAGGCATTTACCGGGACTTCCTGAGTACAGAGTGGATCGCACAGGGCTGAGCCCCAGCTGTGCTGTCACAGCCAGATAATCATTCAGCAAGCCCTGAGCCCCACATACGTGCTTAGCACTGCATCAAGCACAAGGCGTAGTGATGAATAAAACAGCCCAGCCTGTGCACCCCAGACCAGGTGGGTGTGGAACCTCTAGGAAATGCCAGTCCCTTCCTTACCCACAGATGAGACCCAGTTCATGAGGAAACCCAAACTTAATGGGGCAAAAGGAAAAAACACACTACAAGGTTTCCAGGCAGCTGAAGGAGCTCAATTCCCAAGGAGTCCTTTATCCCGAGGCTGTCTTCTTGTGCTAGCGTCAGGGGCATAGGTATCAAGACTTTTAACCTCGTTCTGTTAAAATATGCTTACTTATAATAAAATGATGATGACACATCTAGTGGCTTTGATATGTTCTCACTTAGGAAACCAATTTTTCTTTCTAAAATCTACTGGCACATGAAATCCAAGTTTAAGATGCTGGGGTCCCCACTGCTATCCCCTCTCTTGCCGGGTAAGCAGAAGGGGTCTACAAACATGACGAAAGTGAGGAAGGACAAGAATCCTGCAGCTTGGGGTCCCCTGAAGCAGGCTGGGTTTGGTTTTTATTTTAATGAAATAAAGGACTTCAAAACAAGATAAGAGTAAATGCAAAATAGCCACCATAATATATCTTGCTATCTTTGAAATAGCTGCCCATGCCATTGAATACAATAAAATCAAACAAAACAAACAGAATAAAACCCAACCCAACAAAACAATGAAAATGATACAGGACTTCAAAACAAGATAATAGGGAATCAACAATGGCCACCACCTTCAGAAGGAGATTCCCATAGATGCTACATTGTCATCCTCTGAATCAGACTGCTTACTGGCTTTAGGCCTGTAAAGTCAGTGAAACACTAAACTCTACATGCATTAAATTGTATTTTATCTCAATACTTATCATCTCAACCTGTGTTTCTCCAGATCAGCTGGTCACTTATGGTGGTGGCCAGGGGAGTGGCTCTTCTTGTTTCCCAGCCCACACACCAGAAGGGGCTGGCATCTGGCTCTCCCCTCAGCAGCCTGGGCATGGTGCCAATTCACAAGGAGGGCTCACTTCTTGGTTACTTCTTGTTCTCTTCCCCCAAAGTCCGTGAATGGCCAGTGGACTGTTTTTGGCAACTCTCTCTTCCTGCATCCAGAAATCCAGTTTGGAAAAGTGTTAAGAAATGGAACCCCTTGGCTCTGTGATTAACCCATCAGTGAGACTTGAGATTCAGGCTGCCAAGAATAAGCCAAAACAAAAAACCTCTCTCTCTCTCTCTCTCGCTCTCGCTCTCTCGCTCTCTCGCTCTCTCAGAGTCTCACTATGCATTTCAGGCTGGCCTTGAGCTCACTTTGTAGCCCAGGCTGCTCTCAAACTCACAACAATCCTACCTCAGCCTCCCAAGTGCTGGGATTACAGGCCTGCACCACCACGCCCAGCTAACCCCTCTTCTTTTATGAAATGGATTAATTAGTTAATATTTGTGGAATGCTTGAAAGTGGCCAAGGTTCATGTTCATGATGTACATGCTCAGGCTTGTAAAAGCAATTGTGATTATGAACTGGGGGACCAGGAAAAATGCAACTCGAAAAACCTCTCAGAGCCTCACCGTTAACCTAAACATAAGTGAGCGCCCCGCTCGTACCTGCCTCAGATCAAGTGCTCCCCGAGTAGCTGCTCTGCTCACTGCATCCAGGAACAACAGCGGTCAGCCCTTGTTCTTACGACTGGATTTTCCCAGTTAGCTAATCCTAAAGCTGGGCCCTTGCTCCTGAGAAAACAGGGAGTTTCCTCCACAGTCAGCAGTGCGGGCCAGTGCATTTTCATCCTCTACTGCCAAAACTACCAGCTTGACTCTACTGGGCTCCCAGCAGGAAATGCTTATAAAATTCCTAGAACCCTAGCAATGGTGACGGTTGACTGAGTGCTCACCCAATGTCAGGCCTGAGCCATGTTCTTTCCACATAGCATACTGTTGTGGATTAAAAACTGGTGGTCAACTTAACACCAGCTGAATTAAATCAGCATGGTTCTGAGTGTAGATGGCCCACCTGAGGAAAGTCGCCAGCATGAATAGATACGTGGAGAGGAAGCACATAGTGCTGTGGGTTTTCCTGTGTTGTGTGGAGCTGTTGGTTCTCCTGGAGGAGCTTGTGGAGTTTCTTCCCTGAGATGAACTTGGCTGTTATCAACACTTGTTGCTGAGAGTGGCTGTGGTCCACTTTTGGGGAGCTCTGGTCCTTACTCTGAGCACTGCTTCCTGGCTCTAAAGGGGAAGATGTGTGCTGTTTGATCTCCAGGAGAAGCTTGTCATGCTGGCTTCCCGGTATGTGCTCAGCTGTTCTTGTCTTTGGAGGAGCTTGGGACCTTACTGCTGCCGAGGATGGCTATGGTGCTTTTGGGGGGAGCCCTGGTCCTTATTTTGAGCATCACTTCTCAGGTCCAGTGTAGAATCCTCAGCCTATAGACACAGATCCTTCATCCCACTGGCATAGACTTTCTAGCTTCCAACATTGACCTTTGGACCTTTCCAGCAAAGATCCGTAAAAAGACTTTCATGAGTCATTGTCATGGGCTCTTTGTCTTCAGCTGGACTCAGGCAAGACATTGCTGTGGGATCCAGGCCCTCAGCTGGATTTTCTAGGTCTTTAGTGTTGTGCACAGATTTCCTGAACTTTCTTGTGTTTAACTCTGGGTGACCATCACAAAATAATATTATAAATTCAGTGTCCTGTATGTCATTGTTCTCCTTGAAATCCCTGACTACAATACATACTAATATGCCTTCATAGCAATCCTTACAAAACAAGTAACCTGCCCAAGCCAGAGAGCACTGAACCTAACCAACTCCAAAGCCTGTGTCTATTACATTAGCACTAAGGCTGAAGGAAAGAAGGCAACTTTCTTCCCACATGAAACTAAATCTTTCGAGGGGGTCAGGGACTGGACAGGTACTGCATAAACCAGGGGGCCTACACTGAGTTACATCCCCAGCTCTTTTTTTTTATTTTAAAATAATGTCTCACTAAGTTGCCTAAACTGGGCTCAAATCCATGATGATCTTTCTGTCTCACTAAAGCCTCTGGCAGTGAACACTGTCATCCCCTTTTCCTAGCTGCCTGGAGGAAGGTCCACCAAGAACTCACAGCTGTGACCGTCTACAAGACCTGCCCTTGGCCATAATGGGGACAAGTCCACAGTCTCCCCAGGACAACCAGGGACCAGATGCTGTGAAAGTGCAGAGGCTCAATGTGGAAGAGCAGAAGGCTTACTGCAACTCAGCCCTCCGCCTGGGCCTGCTTTGCTGCCCTCCTCCCAGTGCAGTCCCGAAGACCACTGCCCAGTAAGGCACTGGCACCCAGCTCCATCTCAGTCCGCTTCCGAAGGAAGCCAAACTACATCTGTAACAAGGTACATGTCAGTGTAGCGCAACTACTGTTTTCACAAATGTGATTCCGAAGATGACTCTGTAACAAGGAACTTGTTTTACCAGTCTGTGATTGGAAGCTCCAAAGTCCCCACCTGATCTGTACCCCCACTGAAGCACGATCTACTCTAAGAAGCCTGCTGTCTCTCTTAATTAATGTCCTAGCACTGATACATAGTCAAGCCTCACTTTGAATGTGGGGACTTCAAAATGGGAGACAGGACTATGGAGGAGAAGTGGTCAGAGCCCAGTAGAGTGAGGCAGGAGTCAGGGAACTGAGGAAACTGTGGAGCACATTTTATCCTGAAGGTCACTGAAGTACAAAACTGACAATGTATAACTCAGAGGCCACTAGCTAGCCCCATGTGGCTATTTAAGATAAGTTAATTAAATTTATAAAGTGAAAAATGCAGCTCCTCATTCACACTAGCCAAATTTCAAATAACCAACAGCCACACATGGCTAGTAGCTACCATATTGGATGGTGCAGAATACAAACAGTTCCATCACTGCTAAAAAGCAGGATGCCATTGGTCTACAATCAAACATGGCGGATCTTATGTAGACAAGAAAGAGTACTACCGAGTCAGCTATAGTGGGGCACGCCTAGAAGCCCAGCTATTCAAAAGCCTGGGCCAGAAGAATTACATGTCTGAGGCCAGTCTGGGTAATTTATGAGACCTTGACTCAAAACTAAAATTTAAAAATGGTTGAGGATATAGCTTAGCACTGCCTGTGTTAAATCCCAAGCATTCAAAAAAAAAAAACCTACCTTTAACCACTAATAAGTGGCCTCCACTTGTGTGGAGCAAGAATGGTGTCTTTGATAAGTCACAGTGATTCACCTGCACCACCAAGTTCATGAGAGTAGAGCCAGCAGCCTGTTGATGTAACACTCAACCCAAAACTCAAGCTCCAAGCACATGGAAAGTCACCGTCTGAACAGAGAGGTCCTCACTTATACCTATAAGAGACATGGTTAGGGAAAGACGTCAGTCTTCTTGATACGCGTGGCCACAACAGAGAACTGGGAAAACCATTCAACAGAACCACTGCTTCACACTAGAGGTTTCAGCCTATGCAATACCACGCCAAAAACAGTGAACTGTGCAGGCCTGACTGCTGGCTTTTGAAATCCTTGTTTATCATGTTGGTCCTTGGCTGGGGTCTAGGAAAGTTCCCATTCCCACAACTGGTATAAGCAGCTTCTTAGATCTGAACTATCTACTCAAAAACCATGGTTTATGCTGGACACCAGCTGTCCTTCTAGAGTTGAATTTTGGTACGTACCAAGCAGGGGCTGCCTACCTAACCAGCCTCCAAGAAGAAACTGGATTCTGAGTCTCTTTCACATGTGACATCACAATTCATTGCTGGAGGATTTGAGGTCCACCCTACAAGACTGTGGGAAGAGACGATCCTTGAAAGCTTGTGCCTGGTTTCCCAAGACCTCCTCATGAAACTTTTCCCTTTGCTGATCTGGCCTTGTGTCTTTTCCTGTAAAAAATCATCAAGGAAGTCCAACTGTCCATGGTCCTCACATCCTCCTAGTGAATCATTGAGTCTGAGCATCTTGGTGACAATAAGCATAAAAGACACCTCCCAGACCTGAGTCCCCTAATCAACTCCATCTGGGTGGGAGAGAAATACACAGATTCCTTCCCCAGAGCCCAAGGGTAAGGGCCCATCATGTCCTGCAGTTTGGGCATGGTTTGGCTAGAAATCCTCTGTGCTCCTCCGAATTAGTGGAGTCAGTAATAAAGGGTGACTCGTATAGTTGAAGCGCACGTGAGCAGGAACTATACCAAGTCCCTTCTCCACCTCCCTGAGGCTCATTAGCACTATTTTTCCTTTCCTTCATTCTTTTTTTTAATTATTGGTCCATATCTGCAGTACATAATGATCACATTTCTCCTGAAAGGTTGAACCACGTACATAACACGTTTCAACTCCTCTTTTTATCCCCTAACCCATTCTTCCCACCTTCTATCTCTTAATCCCCTTCCCTCTTGCAAAAGTTCTATCTCTGCTTCCTATTTGCTACCTTTTATTTTGCTTTTTAATTTATAATTTTGGGGGTTGGGGATATAACTCAGTGTCATAAGTGCCTGCCTGATAAGTGCAAGGTCCTGAGCTCAATTCCTGATACAAAAAAAAAAAATTACATTTTTGGTTTCTCATGTAAGAAAAAACATGCAATATTAAGTTTATGTGTCAAATTTCATTTTACATTATTGTCTCAACTTACATCAATTTTCCAACAAATGACCCAAGTTTATCCTTCTTTAGGGCAGAAGCATATTTCATGGTATATAAACATCACATTTTCTTTATCCATTTATCTGTTGATAGGTCACTTCTAAAATGTAGCTATTGTGAATTGTGCTGCTATAAACATGGTTGTGCATGGATCACTCTAAATGATGCACTTAACTCTTCTAGGAAGATACTCATAGGGAAAATATCTGGGTCAAATACAGTTTCTAGTTTTCATTTTTTGAGGAATCTCCACACTGATTTCCGCAGTGCTAGTGCAGGACTAATTTACATTCCTACCAACACTGTAGAAGGGTTCTTTTTCCCACAGATTATTATTTAATCCCTTAATTAAAATCTCAATGTTGTTTTAATTTGCATTTCTCAAAAGCCCCACGATGTGGAATCTATCTTCACATCTTTACATATTCATTAGCTATTTGTACCTCCTCCAAGTGTCAAGAGATATCTTAGGACAGACCAGGTACACAGAAATACCTGAAGTTTTCACACAAAAGTGAAAGAAAAATCATGGCTTGGTTATCAGGATGTGACTGAGTTCATATAAAGTGAGTGGACTCTGGGGGCTTCATACACCCTGCAGGCCAGTGGGGCTTCCCCAGCCTCAGCAGGGGCACCAGCCTTGTCCTCCTCCAAGGAGCAGTTCTCAGCTGCGGCTGGAAATTCTGCCAGGAAAGAATGTAGGTTCTTTTGAAAGGATCCTCAAAGCTAGATATCAGGATAAAAAGAATACCAGGCTTCCTTTTCTACGTTTCTCTAGAGGGAGATGCCTTTAATATCAGACCAAGGTTATTGATTTAAACGTGTGCCTGTTGTCCTTCAGAGAAAGCCCTGGTCGAGACCTAACTGCACAAATACACCTTTCCAGGGCATTTTCCTCTGCCAGCTACACATAACTGTGGGAAGTTGGCGACTCCAGAGACAAACACACTAGGTCCACCACATGGCCCTGCACCATCCAGACCATTCAAGACCTTTACCTTCAGCACAGCTGGCAATAGAGTGGACACATCTATGATTGATAGGAAATAGAAGATAAATAAACTCCTTTTGGGCCAGCATCAAAAAACAATCTAATGTCACGAATGTCAACACTTCCTATGTGACACTGTCAATAAAACAAAAACGTTCTCAGACTTTCAACTTCCGATAGTGTATTATGCAGTGTAAAGGTTTCACTAAACCAGGCATGGTAGTGCAGATCTAATAATCCCAGCATTCTGGGTGGCTGAGGCAGGAGGATCACAAATTTAAACCCAGCCTGGGCAAGTTAGGGGCTTAGCAAGAACTTGTCTCAAAATAAAAACTTGAAAAGGCCTAGGATGTGGTTCACTGCAAAGGCCGTGGGTTCAATCCCACAAAGGGAAGTGGGGGGAGGAGGGAAATTACTGAATGAACCAATAATAATAGCTATTACTGATTGGGAAAGCCACTTATTTATATTATCTCATTTAATTCTTAGAATAATCCAGTGAAATTATTATTATTCTCATTTTATAAACACGGAAAAGAGCTAGAGAAAGAAGAAATTTGCCCAAGGATGCAAAGCAAGTCAGTAGGGAAGTCAGGACTTTATAAAACCAGTCAGCTGTTTTTAGATAACAAAACACTTCCATCAACAGGACTTTTGGGAGAAATTGAAAGAGACCATAGACTGAGCTTCAGCTATGTACTGAATGAATTTGGGGCTCCTTTTAAAGATGGGCAGATTTTCCTGGAATTGCCTTCTAGGAGTGAGGTCCTTGTTGGACAGACTGTTAATCCTCCACGTTAATGAGGCCCCATTTGTCAGTAAACTGCTGCTTTTAAATACAAAACCAGCTCACAAAACTTCCTCCAGCATTCAAGTTATGAAATTAAAAGGCTAAATGCTCATTTAAGTGCATCACAGAGAATAAAAGAGCTTTTAGGTGAGCGTTTGTAGACATGTGTGACCTCAGAACACAAACACCTGTACAGTTCCCCTGTGATCTCCAGAGCAGGTCCCATCATCTGAGGCCAAGGAGGTCACATGCACAACTGCTAAGGTCAGAGTGCTCTCAGAAAAAGTCACCAGTGTTGTGCATGGTGATACACACCTTAATCCCAACAGGGAGGCTGAGGCAGAAGAATCTCTGTGAATTCAAGGCCAGCCTGGACTACATAGCAAGACCCTGTCTCAAAAAGAAAAGAGAGAGAAGAAAGAAAAGATTTGTTGTGGGTAAAAGCAACTCCTATGATATGCAAACCTCTAAGACAGTGCCAAGACTCCCACCCTCTGGGACACACACCACCTAGATGTTTCTGTAAGGTGATTCCGCAGGTGTCACTAAATTCCTAATCAGCTGACTTTAGAGAGGTTCATTCTGGGTGGGTCAGACCTCAGCAGGTGAGTCCTTCTTTTTAAATCACAGAGAATCAAAGCAATAGCCAACACCTCCTATTGACCGTGGAGACGTAAACCACCAGGTCACACATGCAAAGAGCCATGTGCAGGCACAGCAGCAGCCTATGGTGACCTCAACTCTGCAGACACAGGAGACTGAATCCTGCCCACAACCAGAGCAGGACACAGTGCCTCCAGGTGGAAACACAGCCCAGATGACACCATGGTTCCAGCCTGAGCTAAGACTAGCTAAGCCATGTTAGACTGGAAGATCACAAATCTAGGTTGATATAAACCACTAAATCTGGGGTGATTTGTAAGCAGCAACAGTAAGTAACACTGGATCTGCTGCAAAAGCACATAAAACTGCAGCAGGAGGGAGGGAGGGAGAGAAGGATGGAGGGGCCTCTGAGTGCCTCAGCTCTGAAGACATCTTTTCTACACCTTAGGTACAGAGGAGCCCAGCAGGCAAGAAGGGACGCGGGGAGTTGGCGGGGTTGTTCACTTTACCTTGGAAACACACCTGCTACATTCACCTTATTCACCAGTGCACTTTCTTCTTCTCCCTCCAGAGACTGCATGGGCGGTGGCAGCAGCCCATGACCCGGCTCTGCATGATGGCTTTCACTTAAACCACCAGCACTTGGGAGGCAAAGCAAAGCAGAGTGTGCTGTGCTGTTCACTGCTAAAGTACGGAAATGTTTCTAGCTTTACCAAGTAAGTCAACTATTGACTCGATCATTCTTTTTAAAATTAATTTTATTGAAACATTTTAAATATACATAATGATCACATTCATCATAGGGAATTTGCACCTGTACATGATAATCTCCATTCTTTTTTCCCTAATCCTCTTCCCCCCACTTCAACCCCCTTGCCTTCCTTATTTAAAAGTCTGTATTTCCATTTTTTTCTTTTTATTCTTTTTTTTCTTTTCTTTTCCTTTCCTTCCTTTCTTTCAATTTGATCATTCTTAGAATAAGACCTAAAGTCTGAATTTGATGCTTCTGGCCTCTAGTGCATTCTTACAGGATTTTTTTTTAAGTGACTCGGAGCTTTCTAACTTCTCCCCTCTGTGTTTATTAAGCACTCCACACATTTTACCAATGTGTCCTCACATCTTTATCTCTGATGTACAGGTGGGGAGCTAAAACCCAGAACTGTAGCTGGATTTACACGAATTCCATAAAGGAGATTTCAGATGAAATAGAGAATCTAAATACTCTTTCTTCTAAGCAGTTGTATAGTGTGTGTGTGTGTGTGTGTGTGTGTGTGTGTATAGTCAGCCCATTATATCTATAAGTTCCAGATAGACAAATTCAACCAGACTCAGATAGAAAATATTCCCCCAAAAAAACTTGCACTTGAACTGAACATTTATGGACTTTTTATCATCATTCCCTAACTAAAGTGGTATATGACTATTTGCATAGCATTTGCATTGTGTTACACTTTCTAAGTAATCTGGAAATGATTTAAAGTATACAGGAGGCTTGTAAGATTATATACAAATGCACCATTATATCTGAGAGATTAAAGAATTCATGGATTTGGGATTCCACAGGGCTTCCCCAGATACAGAGGGACAGAGGTACACATTTGACTTGCTACAGAGGTTATTTCTGCAGTGTTGGGTGCTATCTCAACAGCCTCTTACTCCCTGACCCCAGACATCAGGCACGACCCATGTCCGCAGTGGTGGGGGCTCCTTGTGAGAAAGGAGTGTACTCACATCCCTTGGCATATGTGGTAAAACAGGCTTCTGGGGCTGGGGATTTAGCTCAGTGGCATAAGCACCTGCCTGGCAAGCGCAAGATCGTGAGTTTGATCCTCAGTACCACCAAAACAAAACAAAAAAAAAAACCAGGCTTCTGAATTACACTGTGGGTTGAACAGCAAGCCAGGTTGGTAAATACTGGAGCTGCCCTCCTCCAAGCTTAGAACTGATGTCTACATGCATTCACAGATGCATTTTAAACATCAGTTTAACTGTGTTAAATACAGTTACATGTTCAACATCAAGGCTGAAGCGAGACGATGCTCACAGGACAGGCTCAATGAGTACTACATAGTTGGTGGTTTGTGCAGTTACATATGCACAAGGGATCCAAACATGTCCAGACACCAATCCCAGGACCTGAGAGGACTAATTAATATACACTGCAAAGTAACATTGCTGTCATCTACACATAAAAGAAGGGTCACCCATTTGCTCAGAATTTACTAGGGAGGAAACACCTAGCAAGCACCCCCAGGTGCCTGGAACTAGACTGTTCTGCATTACATGTCTTTGGTGTAATCCCAATAAAATCTGTTCAAAGTAAATATTGCTCTCACCACTTTGTGGATGAGGAAACAGATTCAGAAAGCTGAAGTAACTTGCCCAAGGGATGAGCTACTAAGTGGCTCTGAATAAAACATACAAATAGGTCTGAGGCTACTGTGCCTCTGATAGAATTCAGAACGTGCTGGACATGACAGTGCACATCTGTAATCCCAGCACTTAAGAAGGCTGAGGCAGGGGATCTCTGTGAGATCAAGGTCAACCTGAACAACACAGGGAGACCCTGTCTCAAAAAAACAAAAAGAAAGAAACTCACAAACATAATGTCAAACCAGGGGAATGAGACATAAATGGGAATATGCTGAGTGATTCTATTCATCTTAAGTTCACAATCATCTTTTGTTGGAAGTCAGACAGCACCAGCTTTCAAGAAGGCAGAGGAGGAAAGTGTCTGGGGCACTAGCCATTTCTTCATCTCAGTACTGGCTGAATGGACTTGAATATCAGATGACAATTCACCAAATTGTCCCCATGATTTTCATACCTTCCCAGACATATGCTTTATTACATTAAAAACTCGTTTCATTATTCAGCCATTCAACGGTTCAAATCCATGGCGCAGTTCCCATACTCAAGAGGTCCCTTTCGCACTGCACTGCAGCCCGCGAGGACAGAGGGGAAGGATGGATGCTGGGTAAACATCGCTCACTGCTCGCTTAGTGCCAGGCACCATGCAATGCACATCATACCCCTCACCGCCCTGCCGACCCTGCCCGCATGAGGGTGCCATACAGCAATCACTGCCCACCAGTGGGAAAGTAGAGGACCAGAGAGGGTGAGAAACTTGTCCACACTCACCAGTGTCACAGCACCCTTCTGCTGAGGTGTCCTCCACTCATGCCATCTTGCTGCAAATCACCACAATTGAGGGTTTATAAAATCTTTCAGTCCTGGGTTCTTATGCACAAAAGTAGTTTGGGGAAGCTAGAAAATTCTTTTCCCAGAGTTTGAAGGCTTCTGCCAGGCTCCAACTTTCTGGCAGTTCCTGGAAGTCACTCTCTGAGTAGGAATTTAGTAGAGACACTTAGCCCTCCTTGCTCATTGCAGAATGAGCATTTGAGAATGGAATCTGTAGCCACTCCTAGGGAACTCCAAGCAGCTAGAAGGGGCCTGAATTCAGTCCTGGGCCCTGAACGTGGGCGGGTTGAATCCCAGTGCACAGGGAAGCCTTGAAACGTCGCTCCCAGGTGGTAAGACCACACCCCGGGTCTCAAATCACAGGAGAACACACAGGAGTCCCCGTGGGCCTACCTGGCCAATGCCCAGTGAACTGTAAGCAACTAGCAGTTGCCTGCAGTCTTCCCTGGCAGCCAAAAGTGGGCCAGGTGATTCACACTGCACAGGGGAAGCTTTGAAACGTCACTCAAAACCCGGAAAATAGGAAATCAACAAAATGAAAGCACAAAATGCAATCTTAAACTTCCAGCCCAACCCAAGCAAGCCTAGGAGACATGGACACAGAAGAAAATATAAACCATACACCTGAAATTCCTGAAATGATAACAACTGAAGTAAAGAAACAACTCTGGGAAGCTATAAAAGAACTCAAGAAATAGTCTCCCAGTTAAAAGAAGAAATGATAAATGTAATAATGAAAGAAATGCTGAACACATCTAAAGAAGACATAGTTAAAAAATTAGAGGAACAATGCAAAAAGATGGAAACCTTGAATCCTTGAATGAACAATATAAGAAACAAACAGAATGCTTGTAGCAGATTCAATGAGATATACAGGAAATCAAAAATTCCATTGAAAGTTGGCAAAACCACCTCAACAAAAGTGAAGATAGAATTTCAGATCTCAAAGACAACATTGCAGCTAGTGAACAGGAAAGGAAAGATCTTTCAAAAATAACAAGGAACCAGGAAATAATAATTCAGCAACTGCAAGATGATGCAAAGAAAAACAACATAAGATTGATAGGTATAAATGAAAAGGAAGGTGACAACACAAATGGTATCAAGAGGTTATTTGCAAAAGTAATAGCTGAAAATTTCCCAAACATAGGAATGGAAACTGACATGCAGATCAGTGAAGTATATAGAACTCCAAATAACTATAACCAAAATAAAACTACACCCAGACATATAATAATCAACATCCCAGAAATCCAACATAAGAATATTAAAAGCTGCTAGAAAGAAGAGATAGATCACCTATAAAGGAAAGCCTATCACAATCACATCAGACTTCTCAACACAAACAATGAAGTCAAGAAGAGCATGAAGTGAAGTATTTCAGATCCTAAAGGAAAATGACTTCCAACCCAGACTGATGTACCCTGCAAAACTGTCCTTCAAAATGAATGGAGAAATAAGATACTTCCATGACAAAGAACAGCTGAAGAACTTCATGACCAACAAACCAACACTGCAAAGAATACTGAAAGACATTCTAGACAGACATAGGGAAGCAAAGCAAGGCAAACAATTAAACAGAGTGGAAAGGTAAAAAATCAACAGCAGAAAGATAACATGTCAAAAGTAAGCCAATATATATCAGTTATAACCATTAATGTAAATGGCCTCAATTCACCAATTAAAAGAAACAGACTGACAGAATGGATCAAGAAACAACATCCAACCATATGCTGTATACAGGAAACCCATTTAACCCAAAAGGAAACTCACAGACTGAAAGTCAAAGGATGGAAAACAAGACTTCATGCAACAGGATACCAAAAAAAAGCAGGGGTAGCTATTCTGTTTACAGACAATGTGAACTTCCAAGAATGAAACCAAGAATGATCCAAAGAAATAAAGAAGACCACTACATACCAGTTAGGGGGAAACTTCAAGAGGAAGAGGTAACAATCTTAAATATCTATGCACCAAATTTGGGAGCACCCAGCTATACAAAACATATTAAAAGAAATGAAAAATCAAACAAGCAATAACACAATTATAATAGGAGACCTTAATATGCCATTGACACAAAGGGACAGATCAACTAGAAAATCAGCAAAGAAATAGCAACTGAATCACACCTGTGAACAAATGGACTTGGTGGATGTATACAGAGTATTCCACCCAACGATATCATAATATACATTCTTCTCAGCAGCACATGAAATGGTCTCTAAAATAGACCATATACTAGCCCACAGAACATGCTTAAGTAAATGCAAAAGAATTGAAATTATCCCATGCATGTTATCGGATCATAGCGCCATGAAACTAGAAATTAATGACAAAAGAAACTGCAAAAACCCCACAAACACATGGAAATTGAATAATACACTCCTGAGCAATCAGTGGGTCACAAATTAAAGAAGAAATTAAATAATATTTACAGGCAAATGAAAATACAAATACATCTTACTGGAACCTGTGGGATGCAATGAAAGCAGTCCTCAGAGGAAAATTTATTGTAGTGAACTCCCACATCAGGAAAACAGAATGAACACAAACAAACAACCTGATGCTACACCTCAAACGTCTAGAAAAAGAAGAGCAAGTCAAACCCAAAGCCAAAAGAAGGGAGGGAATTATAAAGGTCAGAGCAGAAATCAATGCAATAGAGACTAAGAAAACAATACAAAGAATCAATGAATCAAAAGAGTTGGTTTTTTGAAAGAATAAATAAAATTGACAGGCCTCTAGCCAATCTTATTTTTAAAAGGAAAGAAAAAACTCAAATTCATGCAATAAGGAATGAAAAGGGTGAAATCAATACAGAATCTGTGGAAATACAGAAGATCATCAATACCTATTTTGAAAACCTCTACTCTCATAGGCTTGATAATACAGAAGAAATGGATAGATTCCTAGAAACATATGAATTACCAAAGCTGGGTCAAGAAGATGTAAAACTGCTGAATAACCCAATTTCAATTAACAAAATTGAAAATGTAATTAAATCCTTACAAACAAAGAAAAGCCCAGGTCCAGATAGATTCACTGCGGAATTCTACAAGAAATTCAAAGAAGATTTAATGCCAACACTCCTGAAACTCTTCAACAAAATTGGAAAGGAAACAATTCTCCCTAACTCATTCCTGAAAGTAAACATTACTCTAATACCAAAACCTGAGAAAGACCAACCAAAAAAGAGAAATACTGACCAATCTCCATAATGAACATAGATGCAAAATTCTCAATAAAATTTTGGCAAATAGAATGCAGAAAATCATCAAGAAAATTATACACCATGACCAAGTGTGATTCATTCCAGGAATGCAGGGGTGCAGGGTTCAACATATGCAATCCACCATAAATGTAATCCACCATATCAGTAGAGCCAAAAATAAGAACCACATGATCATTTCTACAGATGCAGAAAAAGCTTTCGATAAGGTCCAACACTTATTCATGATAAAAACCTTACAGAAAATTGGAATAGATGGTCTTTACCTCAATACAATAAAAACCATCTATGACAACCCAACAGCTAGCATCATATTAAATGGCCAAAAACTGAAAGCCTTTACCCTACAATCAGGCACAAGACAAGGATGTCCATTATCATCACTCCTATTCAATATAGTGCTGGAAATACTAGCCAGAGGAATTAGACAAGAAAGAGAAATAGCATGTATGTTTGAGTATGTAAAATAGATGACCATATTGCTGAATCTTTGTTGGATCTTTGAGCAGAACTGTTTGTAGTCTGACTGTTTGAATATTTACTATGTACCCTTTAACTTTGTAACTTGAACAACTACATCTAGGATGACAGTATGTAATTTATAAATTACTGACTTCTTAGTGGGGTTTTTCTCATTCTCTTTTTTCTATCTTTCTTTTAGAATTCTGTATTGTTGCTACCCTTTCTTCTGTTTTGTTTTTTCTTTCTCTTCTCTTTAAATAAAATTTTAAAAATGTATAATTGCTATTGTAAAAAAAGAAGAAATAGGAAGCACTATAAAAGATATTGCTGAATGTATGTTTAGGTGTGTGGGATTGACAACCATATTTCTAGGTTCTTGTTGGATTGTTGAACAGATCTGTTTGCACTCTCACTGCTTTAGTGTCTACTTTGTGTGCTTTAATTCTGTAACCTGAATAACTATTTCTAAAAGAACAATATATAATTTATCAACTAGTGATTTCTTACTGTTTATCTTCTTTTCTTGAAATTCTATAATATTTCTACCTTTTTCCTGTTTTTTTCTCTTTAAATAAAAAAAGAAATAAAAGGAGTAAGGATAGGAACAGAAGAAGTTAAATTATCATTATTTGCAGATGACATGATACTCTACATAGAAGACCCCCAAAACTCCATTAAAAGACTCCTAGGTATAATAAATAAATTCAGTAATGTAGCTGGAAACAAGGTCAACACTCAAAAATCAATAGTGTTCCTATACACTAACAACAAAACCACTGAGACAGAAATAAGAGAAGCCACACACTTTACAATAGCATCCAACAAAATGAAATACTTAGGAATTAATCTAACAAAAGAAGCAAAACATCTATTCAGGGAAAATTATAATATCCTTTTAAAAAGAAATTGAAGAGGATTTCAGAAAATGGAAAGACATCCCTTGTTCATGGATAGGAAGAACAAACATTGTGAAAATGGCCATCCTCCCAAAATTGTTATACAGATTTAATGCAATCCCAATCAAAATGCCATTAGCATACCCCACAGCTCTAGAGAAATGACTCCTAAAATTCATGTGGAACCAGAAGAGATATAGAATAGCAAAGGCAACTCTAAGCAACAAAGGCAAGGAAGGAGGCATCACAATCCCTGACTTGCAGTTATGCTACAAAGCAACTGTAATAAATTCAGCATGGTTCTGGAATAAAAACAGACCTGAAGATCAAAGGAATAGATTAGAAGATACAAATACAACTATAAACTCAGCCACCGTATCTTTGATAAAGGGGCCAAACACATCCACTGGAAGAAAGATAGTCTCTTCAATAAATGATGCTGGAAAAATTGGATTTTCATATGCCAAAAACTAAAATTAGACCCATGCTTATCACCATGTACTAAAGTCTAAATGGATCAAAGATCTAAATATTAAAACAGAAACACTAAATCTGTTAGAAGACAAAGTAGGTAGAAAATCTTGAAGACATAGGGGTAGGTAGAAAATTCATGAACAACAATCAAACCATATGCAAAATACTTCATAGAATCAATAACTGGGATCGGGTCCTATTAAAGAGTTTTTTCACATCAAAAGAAATCTCCAGCATAGTGAAAAGAAAACCCATAAATTGGGAAAAAAATCTTAGTGAATGGTCCCTCAGACAAAGGACTTCTGTCCAGAACATATAAAGAATTAAAAAAATAATCAGATCCCCAAAATTCAAAGACCCATTCCAAAAATAGGCATCTGAGATGAATACACAGTTCTCAGATGAAGAAATACAAATGGCAAATAAATACATGGAAAAATGTTCAGCATCACTGGTCACTAGAGAAATGCAAATTAAAACAACACTGAGGCGGGGGGCGCTGGAAAAACAAGCAGCCAGTTCACCACTCTGGTAAGCAGCTGTGGCCTGACAAGCCGCAGCCACCCCAGGGCAAGAACCACCAGCGTTTCCTGAGCTCCATGCCATGTTGGAACTTGAGGCACTGGGAAAACAAGCAGCCAGCTCGCCGCTCTGGTGAATGGCTGGGGCCTTACAAACCATAGCCATTCCAGAGCGAGAACTATCAGCATTTCCTGAGATCTGCACCATGTTGGAACTTGGGGCGCTGGGAGAACAGGCAGCCAGGTCACCACTCTGGTAAGCGGCCATGGGCCTGCCGGTGCACAGGCTAAGAATCAAACACCCCCCCTCGTTAGCAAGTGGGAGCAGGTGGTCTAAATACCTCTTGGGAGGATGAACATATGCAATGTGGCAAGTAAGGGGCATTTCCTTCTACCATCTCTTTGAAGGCAAATATTTATATCACTGTTTTGCTCAGCTCTGATTAATGATATTGCTCTATTCAATATTCTGTTTTTATAAGTTCAGTATTTCCTTCCATTTTGCTCTACCTGATTGAAAGAACAGCTAATGTGAAGAGAATGGGATGTACTATTGTGCCTATTGCTGTTGTCCTGGTGACCTGCTGTGAAGTTCTATGCTAAATTCACTGCACTGCCTCAGATAGCTTTGTTCTGTCTCATTCTGCTGTATTTTGCTATCTTAAAAAAAAGATAAAGTAACAAAATACCCCCAAAAAACTCCCAACTCCACCAAAGCTGATCCATGGGTCATGGATGAGGAGAAACTCAAAAATAAAGCAACAAGCAGCCCCCAAGATCTGGCCACAGCCATGGTGGAACCCAGGAGGCTGCACAAAGAAGCAATTTGCCCACCCTCTTGGTAAGCACCTTCCTCTGCAGGAGCCAAGAGAGGAACCAGAGAGCAGCCCCCGAGATCTGGCCACAGCCATGGTGGAACCCAGGAGGCTGCACAAAGAAGCAATTTTCCCACCCTCTTGGTAAGCACCTTCCTTGGCAGGAGCCAAGAGGAGAACCAGAGAGCAGCCCCTGAGATATGGCCACAGCCAAGGTGGAACTCAGGAGGCTGCACAAAGAAGCAATTCACCCACCCTGTTGGTAAGTGCCTTCCTTGGGCGTGAGCCAGGAGGAGACCCAGTAGTGTCTCCTGTGAGCTTACTGGTGTGCAGGCTTGGAATCAAACATCACACCCACCCACCCACCTCCCGTTAGCAACTGGGGACAGAGATCTGAGCATCTCTTGGCAGGATGACTGTATGCAATATAGCAAATATGGGAGGTCTCCTCTATCTTCTCTTTGAAAGCAAGTGTTGTTTTCAGTTTTGTTTCATTGTAATTAATTGCTTTACTCTATTCAATATTCTCTTTTGATTGATTTTATAATGTTCTGTCTTTGGTTTGATTTTGCTATACCTAATTGACTAAACAATTATTGTGAAGATAATGAGATATACTATGGTACCTATTACTGTTACCCCAGTAACCTGCTATGAAGTTCTGTACCAAATTCACTGCACTGTCTCAATTGGCTTTGTTCTGTCTTGTTCTGCTATATTTCTACTATCTTCAAAAATAAAAAAAAGAAAAAGCAACATAATTATATAAGGTGATTAAAAAGTAAATAACAACAACAAAACAGATCAGTAAGGTACTGAGCAAGCTGAAACATGATATAACTAAACAGATAATCGACTTAAACAGTAAAAGGAGGAAAAGAAAGTGATCTAGAGGATATCAATGCATGTATGTTTAAGTGTGTAGGATTGATAACCATGTTGCTAAGTTTTTATTGGATCATTTAACAGAACTGTTTGCAGCATCACTATTTGAATGTCCACTTTGTATGTTTTAATTTTGTAACTTGAACAACTATGTTTAAGAAGACAATATGTAATTTATCAACTAGTGATTTCTTACTGTTTTTTTTCTGAAATTCTGTATTGTTTCTACCCTTTTTTCTGTTTTGCTTTTCTCTTTAAATAAAATTTTTTAAAAAAATAAAAAAAAAACACTGAGGTTCCATCTCACTCCAAAAAGAATGGCCAGGATAAAGAAAACTACCAACAACAAATTCTGGAGAGGCTGCAAGGAAAAAGGAACTCTTCTGCACTGTTGGTGGGAGTGCAACTGGTGCAGCCACTGTGGAGGTCAGTCTGGAGGTTCCTCAAAAAGCTGGGATTGGAAGTCCCATTTGACCCAGCTATTCCACTTCTGGGCATATTCCCAGAAGAACTGAAAACATCATACCACAGTGATATATATGCACCGATGTTTATAACAGCACAATTTGTAATAGCCAGATCTTGGAAACAACCTAAATGCCCATCAACTGAGAAATAGATAAAAACAGATATGGTACTATTCTGCTATAAAGAATGATCATATTGAGATATTTATAAGTAAATAGATGCAACTCAAGACCACACTCATAAGTGAAATAAATCAAACTCACATGTATATATACTGTATAGTCTCCCTAGTGTAAGAAATGGTAAGAGTACATAAGATAAAAAAACTCAATAAATTCAGTGAAAGGATAAGAATCTGCTTAAAGGGGAAAAAATAATATCTCAGGGAAAATGAGGAAAAATAAAAAGGAAGGGAAAAGAAAAATATCTAAAATTATATAAACACTTAGGATGGCTAAGATGATTGTGCTACAAACTCTACAAGTTCTTGGAACAAAATAGTTAACATTCATAGGATTGGAACAATTGTGCAGATTACTGTACAGTGATCTGAGGAACTCTTGAAGATCATCATTTAAAATAACAACCCTAGTTATGCTTATACCACCTTGTTTTTTTGTTTGTTTGTTTTTTAATTTTTTATTTAAAGGGATAAAACAGAAAAAGGAGAAATATTACCACCTTGTTTTGAAGGCCTATAATGTCAATGTTCTGGGCTGTTTGCTATTGTTGTTTATATGTCTTTTTTGTTTCATGTTTTTCTAGGAATGTGTTTTATCTTATTTTGTTTGGTTTTTCCCTATAATACAGAAAGAATAGGTATACATGTAGAGACTCAGGCATGCATAGAACTTCTAAACAGTTTATGAAAATTGATTATATAATGCATGATAAAATGAGCAGCTACTTTGAAGAAAAAGAGACACTAAGAAAAAGAGACCAGTGCTGATTCCATAGCATCATGGTGTGAAATTCAGAAATACTATTATTCTTTGTTCAGAGTGATTTTAGTCTGTTTTGTTTTGTTCATTCAACATACATGAAGGCATGGGCAGCCATTTTGAAGAGAATGAGAGACATTATGGCAGCCATTGTTGACTTCTCTATTGTCTGGTCTTGAAGCCCTAAAATGTTTTCATCATTCTGTTGTGATCAGTTTTATACTATGTTGTTTTGTATGAATTCATTGTGTGTGAAGATATGGACAACTGTTTGGAAGAAAACAAGAGACAATATGATTGACAGTGAAGATCTCCAGTTATCTTGCTTTGAAACCTGTGTCTCTTACATTGTTTTCTTCTGATCTGTTTTGTTCTGTTCTGTTTTGTTTAATTTTACCCTCTTTAAAATAAAATTTTAAAAAAGAGAGAATGGAATCCCTGCCTAGGAACCGTTCCCTCTCCACAGGTAAAAATAACATGGGGTCTGAAAGCTCTGCAGCCATCGGGCAGTGCATCGGCCGGTACCTCAACACACGCAGCCCCGCCGGGACGCTGCTGGCTCGCTCCAGGAGCACCAAGCCATGCCAGAGACTTGGACCACCTTGTTAATGCTTGGGCTAGAAAATATAGGAAGTGATCATGGCTTCCAGGACAACAAAATGTCTTTCAGTTCTAGTGACCAATAATAACATAACAATCCAGCACAGAATGATTACGACTCCAAGTAAGAAGTTACAGTCATGATCCAGATATTTAGACCCTGGACAATAGACAAACTATTTCCAGCAAATAAAACTGTGGCTAGCCTAAGTGGCCTGGGATCTTGACCCTAATACAGTGGCCCCACACAGAGCCTGTGCACCTTGGTCTGCTCTGACTCCAGGAGATGAGAAGCAACAGTCAAGGACAAGGTCAAGGTCAAGAGACCCAGGACCAGTGTGGCTCCTTCTGCCAAGAAGCCTCGGCTGTAGCTAGAGGATCATTTCTTTGTCCTGCTTGCTCTGTAAGTACTATGTCAAAATGCAACCGCGGCAGACTCCACTCAGAAAGGGCCTAGCTTGGAAGTTTTTTCTCCTTTTAATTTATATGTACAGAATTGTCTGATTGGCTCAGACAATAAATACCATTGTTTGTCTCTTCCCCGACTCAAGGTACCCCAGACTGAACCCAGAGGCTTTACATTGAGCTGTATCCTCAGCCCTTATTTTGGTTTTTTTGTTTTTGTTTTTCATTTTGAGATGGGTTCTCACTAAGTCACTAAATTGCCCAGCCTGGGCTCAAGCTTGCACTCCTGTCTCAGCCTCCCGGAGTGCTGGGGTTACAGGTGTGCGCCATGTTGCCTGGCTTACACCATTCCTCCATTTAATTCAAATGCTTCCTATTCCAGGAGGAAAGTAATACATGACTTTAGACTCCTTCAAATCATTTGGTTGGAGAAGGGAAATCTTTGAGTTGTTCTCCTCTGTGCTTTCTCCTTCCCTTCCTCCCTTGGGTGGTCCTGGCTTTCCCAGAACCCAACCTCAGATGCTTCCTAAGCTGCACGTCTCCCCAGCACCAAGCCATCATCAAGTGTGGCTAACTCCAGCCGGATGGAGAGCGACAGGATTGGAAGCACTGTCTCTCAGACCCTTCCTCCAGCACCATTTATCTGCATCTTACTAGATGGAATATGCACTTCAGGCTGTGCACCTGGAGAAATTTTAAAATTCCAGTACTGCAGGGGAAAGAGGGATGCTGTTACCACTTCTCCAAGAAGGCAGCTCCTGCCTGCAGCATGGTACAAGCTCGGCTGTCCCAGTCCTCAGAGCGCCCACGAGATGCTTTAAAGACAACAGCAGTGAGTCTCACCCTTGACACCTGGGTGGTTTAATCATGGGCTTTTTCTCTTTTACTTTTTATTTTAGATTAATAAGAGTTCAATACATGTAGGCATGCAAAGTTCATGCAGGTAAGGACTTCAAATGTCATACCAAAACGCTACCCAGAAACTGACATGCAAGTAAGTGTTGAGAGAATTCTAACTTGGCTAGGATATATGGCCATGATCTCTAAAAAAGAGTGTATTATCCAGTCTTCCCAGTCTCTACACACTTACTTTTTAAAGACTCTTCTTTCTTTCTTTCTTTCTTTCTTTCTTTCTTTCTTTCAATTTGCATTGCTTTCCATGTTTACACACAACTATAAGATAAAAACAAAACAAGAACTAGATTTACAGGCATCAGAATGTTGGTGTCCAGGTGCCATTGTTAGCAGAAAGCTAAACTTTAATGACCAAGTCTCTAGCAGAGTATAGGATTATGATACCCAACCAACTTTTGTTAAGCAGCATCTTAGTACCAAGCACTAAGCTCTGCCTTCAGGATTACCACTGTGTCCCCATTTCTTCAACACTGGGGAGAGATAGTAGCAGTTGCTCAAATGCCTTTGGCCAGGCTGCCATGATCTGGATAGGACATGAGTGTGTCCACAAGAGTGCATGTGTTGGAAGTGTGGCCCCCAGTGTAGCCACGCTAAGAGGTGGCAGAACTCAAGAGATGGGCCCTAGTGCAACCCCTGGCAGGTACCAATAAATATTTGCCCCATGACTGAATGAACTGTGAAAATCTGTGACTCAGATTTTAGACTGCAAAAAATACAAATGGTGTTTTTTAGTCAATTTGGTGACATATGGTATTGATTCTAAATGTGCTTTGTTAAAGTGTAAGCAAGCATCATGATAGTGACACTACAGAAGTAATTCTGCTACCAGAAGATAATTATAGTAATGCATTGCTAGACACATTTGCTAATTCCTGACTATTAATATATTTTAATCAGCCTCTCATTAAGCTCACGCAGGAATTTCTAAATGTTTAAGTTACCAACTTTCTCTGTCTCGGCAGCAGTACCACATCTCCTTTAGGCCCAGGCAAGAGGAACTTTACCCTAAAGCCCCATGCTAGGTTTGCCCCACTGCTGTCTCTTCCCCTGGGGGAGGTCTGCAGGGCCACAGGATGTGCACACCCAAAGCCCACCCATACCCCTGTCCTAGCCTGTGTTCTGAGTACCTGAGACCTCCGAGACTGCAGGACAAACACCCTAGCTGCCTCTGGGAGCTGTGCAGCATGGCTTTCCAAGTTCCCTCCTCCAGAGGGTGGAACACCCACCCCTATAAGCCTGGAGGTGGTGTGTACAGCAGGGAGGGAAGTCCATACAAGTACCAGCAGGACAGAGCTGGGGCCAGGAAAGCGGGCTACTCACCCTCGGCCACCACATACCACCAAGGAGTCCAGAAATTGTACTCAAAGCTGCCTTCTGGCTGCCAAGAAGATGTGCAGAGTGAAAGTTACAGCTCCGTTGCTTGACGTAGACCTTTGGATGGGAAACTGCATTTATATTTGTTCCCATGGCTTCCCAAATATTAGGCAGTGAGCCTTCTTCAGATTCTTTCTTTGCAATTCAAATATTCAAATATACTATGTTTAGTAAAGTATAACAAGAGAGAATCTGCCCATGGAAGCCTTTGAATTTTATGTTCTCAAACTACCAACAGGGGTCGCTGTTACAGATGAATAGGTACTTATAAGAGAACCTACACAGGCTGACAAAGTTAATTTATGGTAATCCTATCCATAAATAACAATAAAGTGTTATTGAGCATGGGCTGAGTATAGCACCGAGTAATTTGCATGCATTATTTCATCCAATTCTCAAATTTAAGATGGCACAGTATTCTTTTTTTTTTTTTTAACAGATGATGAAACTGAGGCTTCAAGAAGTTCAGTAAGTTGTCCAAGATTCCACAGCTAGGAAGAAGCCATCCTCCTTGTCTGAGCTAAGCCCTATCTGGCCCTCAAGCCTCAACCTCAGGTTTCTAGTGGCAAATGTTTATTCTATTGGCCATTGAGACAATTAACTATTATGCCCACTAATCCTGATATGTCAACTTGATTGAATTAAGAAATGCCTAACATATGGGTGAAGCACACTGCTGGGTGTGTGCAGATGGGTCACCTGATGGGGTCTATGTCTGGTACCTCACCCCTTCCTCTCTGGCACTGTTCCCCACCTCTGCTTCTTGGCCACAATGAACTAAGCAACCTCGCTCCATCACATGCTTCCACTCTGATGCTCCTACCTTGGAGCCAGCCAACCATGGACTGGATCCTCTGTAACTGTGAGTCAAAGTGAGCCTCCTCTCCTGTCAGTATAGGTGCTGGGTATCCTGTGCCAGCAATGGCAAAGCTGACTAATATAATGACTTTGGGAAACAGATGCATCCCAGCACACACAGAGAGAAAAGGAAAGGTTCTTTGGAGTGAAGGACTCTCTTGGAATCAGGATTTTTTGGTCCCAGAATCATGGAGATTATGAGGAAGCATTTGAGTTCAACAGACTAAGTCTAGCTCACTCTTCACTGAACTCCAGACGAAATCTACTTCTTTTTGTTTGCCAGTTTAGTTCAGTCAAATCTATATTTTTTTCAAAAAAGGAATCTGATGTAAAATATAGCCAGCAAGGGAGGGGAAAATTAGAAATTACCTCAAAACTAGTAATACGTGTTGGTTAGTGTCCCTGACCTGAGAGAAATAGGTAAAATTCTCCCAGAGGCAAATCACCGGATGAAACAGTTTGGAAAGGAGCAAGAGAGAGAGAGGAGAGCCCCTTTTCTCTCTGCCTCCCCACTCCTTTCCTTTAATCTTCAAATGCAGTGACTGAATATGTTTACTTTTAGAAAATAGATTCAGGTACAATCATGACATCTGCCCTCTGTGGAAAGAGAGAAGTGAAAATGATATTTCATTTTAAGTCCATGTTTCAGTTCAACCTCACCCTTCTCCTCGTACAAAAGCATGAAGGGCACTCAAAAACTCTTACTGGCTCTTGTTTCTGTTGCCATGACAACAAGCATCTACTCTGAATGGACACAATGAGTAGGTAAACATGCTCCAGCCTACTGGAGACATACATTCCCACCGATAACCTGAGGTTTCCAGCGTGACTGCCTCCTGAGTGTAGTAAGTGGTTAATGAAGTGCCTTTGGGAAACCAGTTCTCTCAGGGAGCTGAGCCATGTGGCTAAGGGACAACACTTTCAATGCAGCTCTTTACCTGATGGGCGGCAGCAGGTGGAGCTCACAGAGATCACTCTGTCACTTCTCTGCGGTGACTAGAGTACAAGGGTCTTGGAGCCAAACTTGAACATGTGCTCAACCCATTCAGGCCTGGCCCACAGTCAAGGCACATTTAGTATGGAAAACAAAGCTAAGAACCCTGTATTAGTGCTTTGTTTTCTTGAAATACTGTCACTGTAATAAAACACATGAGGCTGAGTACTTTATAAAGAAAAGAGGGGTTATTTATCTCATAATTTTGGAGGTTGAATGTCTAAGACCAAGTGGCTCTCTCTGTCTTACCTCTGGTGAGGGCCTCCTTGGCTGCATTACATGGCAGAACAGCAGGAAGGAAAATGAGCACGAGGGAAAGGGGCATGTGTGTAGAGCGTTCTCACTTTATAAAAACCCACTCTCAAGGGAACCAGCCAGTATCCCACTAGCACGACTTTAATCTTGTCTTTGGTTCCCCCACGACCTCACTTCCTGTAGGAGGCCTTGTCTCCAAGGCAGTGGTGTCAAATCTACGGCATACGTGCTGCAGCCAGCTATTTATTGTCACTGAAAACTTCAAAAGGTTCACCATCACTGTCCTAAGGGCTCCGTCACCTCCTACACCGCCACACTGGAACCAAGCTTCCAGCCCGTGAAACTCTGGGATACACACTCAAACCCTACCCCGTCCATAGTACGCCCTTGATAGAGGCTAAGTGTCTGATTATAAATCAAAAGTTAAATAACCAAGTCCCCCTCTCAGCCTCCCTCATAGTGGCTGTACTGTTCCACTTGATCCCACTCAACATTTTTTTTACATCCTGTTATGTACGAGACATAGGAGTCTCACAATGAGTCACGTCAACATCTCTTTGAAGTAGGTTCCATTATCCCCACTTTCTCCGGGAAAACTGAAGCTAAACATGTCCTTTATTTGGAACACTGATCTTACATCCACGCAGGTAAGAAGAGAAGCTGCCTCTTCTGGTCCAGGCTGTCCTGGGAGGCGGCTGGTGAGCAGCCCCCTCGCTGACTCACCGCACATTGATCTGCATGAAGGAACAGCTTGGCCTTGGCCCTCCTGTGGCTCCACATTGAGGCAATTCAGAGCACTGAGAAATAAACAAAAACGCGTGTAATCACGAGCTCCGCAAAGTGCTGTTAAGGAAATAGTGACCTAAAGAATTGTGTCCTCATCCTTATTAAAAATTCTCTCCTGCAGGGTCTTGGGAGAAAGGCAGAGCCTTGATGCGCAGGCCTGAGGATCTACTGGGGACCCACTTTGCAGGTGACTAAGACCAGGAACTTGTTCTCAGTCCACCGTGAAGATCTGGCTCTGTTCTGACCTAATTGAATGACCTAGAACAAGCTACTTAAAACTCAATAGGTTTCACTTAGCCAAACCCGGCTCATAACATAATGTGCGTTTCAATTCCCACCTTCCCTCCCACACCCACAAGTCCTCCCAGGTGCTGCCTTGATGGCAGTGAGAAGTGGGAACCTCTAGAGACTGTGGAGCTGGTGCCACAGAGTGCCACAGAGTGTCAGCTCCACTGAGTGAAAACACTTCTTTGCTCCTTCCCCTCCTGTCCTGTCCCACACACCTGGCTGCCCACCAGTCCCCTGTCCCTTGGCACACTCATTCCGCACTCTTTTGTTTTGTTTTGCACCAGGAATCAAACTCAGGACTTTGCAGTGGCCAGGCAGGCACGGTGCCGCTGAGCTGTGTCCCCAGCCCTCACCGTGTACTTTCATCCCCAGCAGCTGGCACCTGTGTCTAGTTCTTGGTGGCCTGGCCTCTAGCACGCGGAGCCCGCTTTGCTGCGTTGGTGGGCTGCCACAAATCTATGAGGAGCTGCAAGGAGCAGCCCTGACCCCATGACTAACAGACACAGAGAGCAAAACGGCAGGCTCCTCGCAAGCTGATGGAAACAACTGCAAGTGCTCCCCACTGTGGAGCCTCACTGCATCCCACGAGCTACTCGGCCTCTTCCCCTCCTGAGTCACACTTCCTGAAACCTGAGGAGAGGACTTCCTAATCCATCCACTATTTTCACACGGGTCTATTTCCGGGAAATCAGCCTAAGACAGCACAGTGTTAACTGACCGAGCTCTTGATTGAAAAGAAGGCTTAGAAAGACTTGGGTGACAAATGACCCAGTCTCTCTTTTTTTTTTTTTTTGTGGTACCAGGGATCGAACTCACGACCTTGCACTTGCCAGGCAGATGCTTATGCCACTGAGCTAAATCCCTGGCCCGAATGCCCCAGTCTTAGCAAGGCTGGAAACACACAGCTTTAGTCTTCTCTGAGACTGAAGAGCAGCTACAGGCACTTTGTCCTTCTGCATGAAAGACGGGGACCATCAGGGAGGACAGGTGTACACACAGGGACACATTTGGGGGCAAGACGCACTTGCTGGGCACAACCACTCCTGAATCAGCCATCAGACCTGCCACTGTTGCTTGATCCCAAGTGCAGCGAAACCAACTAAACAGTGGTGCAGAGGCCACTGCCGGAATGTTTGGTGGATTTCTTCCCAGGAGAACTGTTTGCGGACGCATAGATACAACTTGGAGACACACAGCAACAGTGTCCTCACTGCCAGGGTGACTTGCAATTAGACTGAAGCATCCCTAGGGTTTTACTGAATAAAAACTTAGTTCACTTTAGAGATGATTTCAAGAGCAGCCCCCTTTATCATGACTTGTTCATAAGGCCTTAGACAAAAAATCTTTATAGTCACAGCATTTAGAGCTTAATGATAGTCTAGCCCAATTTTTTCTTTTTAGTTTTATACATTTCCAGTTTTTCTATAATGGAAAAACGGATGCATGCATGCATAAATAGGTGGATGGTGTATGGATGGATGGATGGATGGATGGATATGCATGCCTATACATGCTTTCTATGTGTATGCAGGTATATGTAAATATACAGATATAGAGATTGCTTTTATAATTTAAAATTTCTACATTGGGCCAGGCATGGTGGCGCATGCCTATAATCCCAGCACTGAGAAGGCTGAGGCAGGAGGATTGCTGCAAATTAGAGGCCAACCTGGGCTACACAGTGAGTCTAAGACCAGCCTAAAATGCATAATGAGACCCTACTTCAAAAGAATAAATAAATAAATTCTAAATAAAATGTCTAAACTGGGTTGTTTTCAAATATATAGATATATTTAAGTTAAAATAATGGTATTATAGGTTATCAAAACATTTTCAAGGAGTGAGATTTAAAGCTGATAGTTGGAACATATGCTGACATACTCCTTTAAGAGCAATTTAAGAAGAGCCTTTAATAGTTTATAACGCAGTGCATCTACACCTGTAAAATGACAGTAAAGATACCTATATGCAAATATGAACATTTGATACTATTTACTGGTGGGAACTGAACCCAGAGCCTGCACACTGGGCTGTGTCCCCAGGCATTTTTTAATTGTTTTTGTTTGAAAACATTAAATCTCATTAAATCGATGTTCTCCTGGATGCACTCAAACTTTCCATCCTCCTGTCTCAGGCTCCCAGAGACCTGGAATTAGATGCATTCGCCACCACACCCAGCTGTTCTTCTATTTTCTATTAAATTACAACATACTTTAATGTATGTATTGTTCATAAGTCCGATAAATTTTTCCTAACTGATCCCACCCATGTAACCTCACCCAAACACAGAAGCTACACATTATGGGCACCTCAGAGTGCAACAGGGTTTGTTTGTTTTTTTTAATGGAAACATTAATGTCCAAAAGTAAAGAAAAACTTAAGGTGGGACACACTGAATGAATCTCAAACAATGAAGCTGAGCATCTAGAAATCCCAAAGGCCACAAGATGAAGCAGTAAATATGAGATCTCTGTGGGCCACAGTGACACATTCAAAAGACACCAGTCCCCTCCCTCTGAAGAACTGAGGGAGCAGAGGTGTGGGTGAGGGGACTGGAAATCACACAGAGCCACCACTAGGAGGGATGCTAGAGAGAATCACACAGCAGAGGCACTCAGCAAACACGGAGGTCAGGCCAGGCATGGTGGCACATGCCTGTAGTCCCAGTTACTCAAGAGGCTGAGGCAAGAAGATCCCAGGGAGGTGGAAGGTAGCCTGGGCTACGCAGTGAGTTAAAGGCCAGCCTGAACTACCTAATGAGACCCTATCTAAGAGAGAGAGAGACAGAGACAGAGAGAGAGACAGAGACAGAATCAGAGGGGGCCGAGGCAAGTCATGCCATGCATGGCAAAGAAAGTAAGGTCTAAACTGATACGTCCTTTGCCCCCGAAACGAAAAGCTGAAGGAGAAGAAGCTAGCACAGAGTGAGCAGCAGATGTGGGAGGCTGTCTGCTGAGAAGGGAAGATGCAGACCTGCTTCTCCTGTGGCCGAGAAAAGACAGACTCAACCAAGGAGTGTCACACAGTGAACACAGATGTCAAGCCAGATTATACCCAACCTTAACCAACTGAGATAGCCAACTATTATAAGTAAACATAGCTCAATTTATAAATAAGCATAGCTAAATTTAACATGAGTCTGAGAAACAGATCAAGAGCTCAGGAAACAGTTCAGAGGCCAGAGAAAAAAGCTTCCAGATAAAAGAAAGTCATACCCATGACATCCCAGAATACAAACCTAATACTCAGAGTAGGGCTCTTAAATCCAGGATGGGGTGGAGCTTTCTCACCCAAAGGTCCAGGCTTTAGGGGTGAACCAGAGAACAAGGTAAGGGTATCCACTAGACAGTCCCGGTCTCAAAGACAAGAGTGACCCCTGGAAGAAAGAAATCTCTCCAGGCCTTCCATGGGACCAATGTCAAGCCCAAGTTACTGTCCTTGAAGGCTTCTTGGGTTGGGTAGGGCCAAAACTAGTTTGTGCCTCCTCTTTATACTGATTCATTCTTTCTTCCAACAGATAATTCCTGAGTCCCTACCAAGAGCCAGCCAGTAGATTTCCAAGAATATGACAGGGAAAGTGTTACAGAACTGGGATAACACAGGCATCTATGTCAGGAGGCTAATGATTCTTTTTCATAATTCTATATTCTTTTCTTTCAGTGAAAAATGTACAAGTTTTGGGTCCCACATAACTGGGCCTCAGTTCCATGAACGAGCCCCATGAGGGGCAAATTTCCTCAACAGCATCTTTCACGTTTCATCACACACCTCTGTTTATAACTGTCTTGCCCCAGAACCCCGAGGCCCTTCATGTTAGAGATGTTTCCAATTTATTTTTGTGTCTCTGATGTTCACTGTATGCTTATTAATTAAATGAATGAATCACAAAGGGGTTTAGTTAACTTCTAAGTATCCAGGTTCTAAATAATCCATGGTCTTTATGTTGTGAGAATGTCGTTGATTCCCTTTTTTGCTTTCCGTCCATCAAAGTCCTTTTGAAAATCCCAATCTGGGCAGGAGAAAAAGCGAGGGACTGCTGGTCCTGACCTAGCCTGGGAGTTAGGGAGAAAAGAGTCTTTCTGGGCCCAAGTGAGGTCCAAGCAGCAACAGCCTCAGGCAAGCAGCAAAGGTCCTGTTGCTGATCCAGAAGGAGGTGGAGTCCTGGAACAAATGGTCTCCTCCAGACAGAGCTCTCAAGTCTCAGCGGCTGGTTATGACACAAATGGCCGGGCCCTGCCACCATCGCGAACCTGTGACTCAGTAGGTCGCACATGCGATTGATTCCAGGGTCTCCATAGGGCTTCTTATTTGCATTTCCGATGAGTTTCCAGGGAATGCTGATGCTCCAGGGACCACTGCGTGCACCACCCTTGAGGCTCACTCCCGGCAGTGCACGGGCGCCACCCCCAGGACCTGTAACTATGCTGATTTCCAGGCCCCTCCTACCCTGATGTTAGGGTTGACTGAGGCAGTGCAGTCTGGCCATTAAGGTTTTCTAAAGTACCCTTAGGTAACTCCACAGTGCAAGGAAAGACTGGTAGCTCAGACGTGAGAAGGGGTGCAGGTCGTTAACATACACTTCACCTCACAGGAACCGGAGGCCTCTCCAACCCTGCCCTTGGAAAACCTTGAGGAACTTACAGGAACTTGAAGACTATTAAAGGATCCTGGTCTCCAGACATCCTCCTTGGACATCTACCCAGCCTCCCTTGATGCAGTCGGGCTCTGAGGAACCCTCTCTGCATTTCAACAGCCCCAACTACTAACGTGCCAACCAGCCGCTGCCCACATGCACTGCATGGGACCCTTCACACGAACTGGTGGCCTGGAACAGCCTGCCCTGCCCTAAGACCCACAGTGCCCAGTGGGTGCCTTGCTGGGGGCCCAGACTTCCACCTCTCCAGCTCTCTGACTTGATCAGTCCCTCCTCCATGTTCCCAGAGTCATTTTTTACCTCATCTTTCCCACTGTATTTTTCTCCCTGTCTCGTAATTACCTCGGTGCATTTCCATATTAGTAGTAAACGAATGCTTTGTGAATGAATGTTGAACAACATCTTATTAAGATCACTTACTCCTCCTCCCTTTGGGGCAAAAGAATTTCCTACCCTTCCTATTTTTCATTCCATTTCTGGATCTAATTGCTGAAGGCCTTTACCTTTTTCATAATTTAAAGGTAAAATTCAACTTGGTAAGTTGTCATACTATAAATTCCAAAACAACCAAAGTAAACCCAGACAATCTGAATGAAATCCCAAAATACAGCCCAAAACCAAGAGCTAAATGAAGTGAAGTAATTACACAAGGAAAATGAGAACTTTACTATTGCATTACAATCCTGGTTTTACCTAAATGAAAGATTAAAAAAAAACAAAAAAACAGCATAGAAGAGCAAAATGACTTAACAGTAAAAATCTAAGCCCCAGAAGATCCCAGCAGCCTTGTGTTCTAAACTTAGCTCAGGCACTGGGCACCATGTGAATGAGTCACTGCCCTCCTTGACTTAAATCATCCCTCTTATAAAACTTGTTAAAGAAAGACGTCACTGCAAATTAGATGTGGTGGCTAAGTTTAGCCTTCCTCGGGACATAAATATTGTAACTGATGCGACTGCCACCATTTTTGTTTCATGACTTATATTGGGGCATGTGCTTGAATATGTGTTTATGTACATACTGCAGGTCGAGATGTTCCTTCTGGCTAGAGATAGATTGCATATTTATACACATATATATGCAAATATCCCCAGAAAGCACCTTGCATCGAAACATCGTTGAGCTATTTTAAGAGCCAGCATCATGTTACTGACAAATGTCCAGAATTTAGTCCTCTGACTTGCCCCCAGCCTAACCTCTATGAACTGACTGTTCAGAGAGAGGTTGTGTGTGTGTGTGTGTGTGTGTGTGTGTGTGTGTGTGTGTGTTGAGAGGGAGACAGGAAGACCTGCCCTCACCCAGCCCCTGGCTTCTCCTCAGACAGTGCATTCACAGTGAGCCATGCAGGCAGCTACCATCTGCTAGAATATGGGGAGCAGTCAGGTCTGTCACCCAGAAATCCTCTCCATGGGCTCCCAGAGAAGCCTGAGGGTCCAACCATCACCAACAGTCTCTTGTCTTCAAGAATCTTCTCAGTGAGCCCCTCTGTTTCACCTGCACAGGGATACTGTGTTATCTGGCAAAGGTTGGCCATTTCAAATCTGAGAGACTGGAGAGGTTAGTTCATCTGATTAACCTACCACTGCCCATTGACTGCCGTCTAATTACCATCAGGATCCTGAGGAATGAGAAAAGGGAGGGCCACCTCCAGAGAGACTGCACAGAAGCTGAGGCTCACTTGGAAGGAGGAAGCTAGAAGCCAGCAGCCAGCCAAGGGTCCTGGGCAGCCAGCAGCCAGCCAAGGGTCCAAGGGCAAGCAGCAGGTGACAGGAGCAGGGACACAAGAGGCCAGGCAGGTATGACCAAAAGGCTAACTGGCCCATGATCAAAACTGACCGCTGCATGGAAATTCATACTTTTCAGAGAATTCTGTCATCTAATTAGAAGCTCACAAGTTCCCAGGGAAATAGGTACTGTTATTTTCATTCTCATTTATAAGCAAAGAGCATGCGATTCTACAGAGTTAAGTGGCTCACCCAGGGTCACTCAGCGACTGAACAGTGGACTGCAAACCTAGGTCTTCAGAATCCAGCAAGTCTTTTCACCACAGGTTTCTGCCTATGCGTATCAGGCCAAGCAGCGGCTGGGCCACATTTTTCTGGGCCCCCAGTGCACACAGGTCATGGTTATGCCCACCCAGGGTCTCTGTGTACTTTGGCCAGAGCTGACCCACAGCACCTAGCACTGGCCAATGGGGAGCTGGTGTACCCAGAAACACAGAGCGAATGGCTGAAGGGGAACTTAAGGTGGAGGCAAATGTTAAGACAGATAAGGGAAGTATCCCTGCCTCCCTAAGCCAGAAGAGTGCAGGCTCACATCCTTTTGGGATTCAAAGATTTAGGATCAGAGAACAGAAGCTCTGGGTGAGGTCTGCAGGGTAGACATGGCCCTGGTGATGAGCCCATACCTTGACACTGCCATCCATGTGGTCACTGCAGTGTATCCATAGTGAAAAGCAGCTCAGTTTCTTCTGACAGTGACCTCTGGATTCAGGCATCTTTTCTATTTCAAAACTGCACCCAGCTGGGTGCAGAGATGCATGCCTGTAACACCAGCTATGTCCTTGGGAGGCTAAAGCAGGAGGACTGCAAGTTTGATCCCAGCCTGGGCAACCCAGCAAGATCTTGTTTCAAAATGAAAAATACAAAAGGACCGGGTGGTAGCTCAGGGGTAAGAGCACTTGCCTAGCATGTGTGAGGCCCGGGAGTCAATCCCCACTACTGGGGAGGAGGGGGAAAGTGCTCTTTTGTGCCTAATTTAAATGTTTTTCCATCAGCTATCTTAGATCTGCTCAAGAAGAGATAATCAGTGCCATTTAAATAATGTATTTAATGTTTTAAAGTCTACTAAGAACTCCTTCAAGTTTTTTCTTCATTAAAACAGCCAAGGCATCTTTGACATCTCCTCAGACATAAAACTTCTTCTCAGGTCTTTAATCAATTCCACTGCTCGTCTGCGATCACTTTCCAATCTTAACACATTCACCTTAAGACATAAGGACCACAACACGCTACCCTGCATGTAACACTCCAAGGAGCAGAATAATAAAAAGCTGGCTTCCTAGCTCCTGAAAGAAGGTGACCCAATGAAAGTTAGGGTCACATTCATGGCAAGGTCTCGCTGATACCCAGCAGCCCCTCATTGCCGGCATTCGACACGCGCTCCGTCTGCTGCCCCTTCCCTGGTCTCCAGTGGCCTGTGTTGAGAGATTCTGCAAGACCTCCGTGCTTACCCTCTCTGAACAGCACCACTAGAGAACAGAGATCCGTGGAAGCTGGTGAGTCTAAAATAGGCTGAGAGCAGCCCACTCCCACTGTCACCCATGTCTGGAGAGTCACAGAAGCTGAGACCAAAGAAATGTTTGACCCAGCACCTTAGCAAGGAACAAGAGTTTCACAGTGCACACAGGTACAGTGAGGCTCCTATAATTGTAAGTAGCCCACGATGATTTACACGCAGATTTGTTATAGAAAGGCAGACACTGTCCTCATTCACCAGCTCACAGATTCCTTAAGTAGAGAAAGCGAAATGGAAAGACCCAGAGGCACCCGGAGAAGGTCACGAAAGTGAGCATGGCAGGGCTGGTGTCCTCTTTCGTTTCCCCTTTTCATGAGCACATTCAACCAAGCTCTGTGTTCCTTGACAAGAGAATCTGCTGCCACCTAACTTTTCCCTTTTTTCTCCCTGAAGCAAAAACAAGGTTGTGTACAGTAAAAGTTCCAGAAATGTTCTAATAAGGAAATAAGACTGGAACCCCAGCAGCTGAGAGTTAGGCAAACAAGAAAACAAACTCCAGAGTCAGCGAAGAGCCTGCCGATGCTGCCAGAGGCATTGCTAGCCTGGCACGAAAGACAGAGCACTCAGTAGAGATGCGCTGGCTTCTCGGTGCCCCAGCCTCTCCACCTGGAGGGGCCGAGGCCCCACTGGCAAATGTGTATTCTGTTTCAAAGCATTATTTCCACACTGGTATTGTTCCTCACTCTGCTGATAAGGTACAGCCTTGTGCAGAGCTAGATCGTGCTCCATGGGCCACTGCCCTACCCAGCGTCCAGCATAGGCCCCAGGCCACTCTCCTGCTCCTGCACTGACTTTACTCCTCTGAAATATTGGTCTGATACCCACATTGTCAGTTAGGTAACCTAACGTGAACATTTCACTAGAATGCAGCCTAGAAAGCCAGTAAAATTAGTTTATCCAATTGAGTTAACAGTTGAAATCTATTTTTGAAAGGATCTTCCATTCTTGACAATAAGTAAGTCTGTTAAAACACAATGAGAAAAAAAAAAGAGAGCCAGGCGTGGTGGCACATACCTGTAATCCCAGCACTCGGGAGGCTGAAGCAGGAGAGTTGAGCATTCAGACTCAAGACCAGCCTGGGCTACAAAGTGAGCTCAAAGCCAACCTGAACTATGTAGCAAGTCTCTGTCTCAAAAACACAACACACACACACACACACACACACACGAGAATGAGATTCCTGTACTCTCATGTTCAGTGCGGTAATCTTCACAGTAACCAGGATATGGAAATAATCAGTCACTGATCGACTCATCAATGGATGAATGGATAAGGAAGATGCAGTGCGCTATTATTTGACCATAGAAAAATAGATGAACCTTGAGAATGCTATACTAAGGGAAGTAAGCTGGTCCCAGAAGAGCAAATCCCACACGATGCCACTTCTGTGAGATATCCAGAGTAGTCAGCCTCACCAAATCAGAAAGAAGGGTGGCAGATGCCAGGAGCCAGGAGCTATCGAAGTGGGGAGAGGTTCCCAGGTATAAAGTTTCAGTTATACACAATGAAATCCCCCGGAGATCTCCGTACAACATTGCATCCATAGCTAACAAACTACGCTGTCCACTGATGGGCTTGTTAGCAGGGGGGATGTCATGTTAGGTATTTTACCACTGTTTTTTAAAGATCCTACTTTCCTCTACTGCAATGTCAAATTGAAGTGACAATAAAATTATGTGAATGTCAGTGGGAATGCAAATTAGCACAGCCACTGTGGAAACCAATATGGAGGTCCCAAGAAACACTAAATTTGAAGTTTCACTATACTGCTCTTGGGTATACGCTCAAAAGAATCAAGCTTGGCATAGTGTAGGTGCTGTATACCCATGTTTGTTACAGCACTATTCACAACAGCCAAATCACAGAAGCATCCTGGAGCCTCCCACCAACAGAGGAATGGCTAAGGACAACATGGCATTTATGCACAGTGCCGTAACAATTCAGACCTAAGGGGAAAGAACAAAGTCATATCCCTTGCAGGAAAAAGGATGGGACTGGAGATTATCACCCTGAGTGAAACAAACAAGACTCGGACAAACACCCCATGTTTTTCCTAATATATGAATCCAAAAAAAAAGGGTCAAAGTGAGAGGAGAGAGATGGTTAACACAGAAGAAGGGATCCAGGGGGAAGAGAAAGCGAGAAGAAGGTACTGGAGGGATGGAGATGATCGAAGTATGCTATATGAGGGCATAAAAGTGTCACAGTGAAACCCAATATTCTAATATGCACTAGCAAAGAACAAAAATCAAGCTCATACATACAATGAGAATAGGACCCTTAGGAACAAACATGGGCTTCCGGTGCGGGCTCAGGCCAGGCGTGCTGTGATGAACGCTCCCAGGTTCAGCTTCGTGGGTGTGTGAGCTGTACCTGTGCTCGGAAGAAGCCCACTCTCCTGCTGCCATATTGAAATTTAATAATTTTTGGGGGAAAAAAGGTCCCTCATTTTCATTTTGCCCTGAGCCCCACACATTATGTAGAACTGATTGCATCTGTCCAGTCACCAGGTCACCCCGTGTGACTGGAAAGTGGTGGTGTCCCATCCGTAACCTGCTCACCACGGAGCAAAGGTTATAAGACAACCAAAAAAGCCAGGATGTCAGACACAGGCGTCTTGCTACGGGGCCTTTTTGTAACCCTGTGAAGTAACAAAGGTGGGGGTTTAGGATGTCACAGATGAAGGTAAAAAGAGACTTGGAAATCCGTTAGTTCCGGCTTTCCTCTACCTGACAGGACCTAGCCCTGGGCAGGCAAATTCCCACTGCTGCTCTCCCACTTGCATGTCCCTCTGAAGGACTGGGGAGATGGGGAACCATGCTCATCACTGTCCTCTGTCACCGTCCTCCAGCCCAAGGCCCTCTGATGATATCCTGTGCTACCAAGGGATCCTCTGTACTCAGCACCCTAATGATAAATTCTAGAATAGATAGGTAACCAGTACACATATTCACCAAGCCTCCAGCTCAGTTCTCTAGAAGATTTCTTAGAATTATCTAAAAGAACCAGAAGAAAGAGATACTTTCAGATACCCGAGTGTTTTTACAACCATTAGGTAATCAGGTTGTCTGTAATATTTAAACAAATTACATGAAAAGGAAAAACCATAGTCTAAATTACAGAGATAAGAGTAACTAAAATTATATCAAGGTATAATTGATAACATCTTAATTTATAAGTTTGTTTACTTTTCCCTCCTAAGGTAGGATGGCTTTCATAGTAATATCTGGGATATAATTTACTTGTTAAGGTAGACTACTTGTCTACTTTAATCTTTTTAAATAAAAGAACAGTAACAACCCAGAAAGTTCCTTACTACAACACAAAGATCTCAGAAAGAAAAGGCAGGGTCCTGTCTCCATTTCTGATGATAACAGAGAGAATGTACTACTTAATTTGTGCAAAATCTGGGGCCTTATTTGGCCATTTCAATCTTTTTTCCAATATCCTTCATCCCTTCTGCCAGCCATCAGCCTGGCCATCAGCACATTGAACTAGTTTGGGTTATCATTTCTTCCCCTCTCCTTCCATCTCTCTAACTGAAGCACAATAATCTCATGAACAGAAGACAGAATCCACATATGGATCATCAGTTCCTTACATAATTATAAAAGTTATGTGACCAAAATGTGTCCCCTGAAAAATCATAATCCCAAGATAGATTCCTGCTCATTAATGCTAAAAGCATTATTTATCTCTCAGCTCACTCCAGACCAAGCATCTGGCTTCCACGTGCCAGAAAGTCTATGACAGGAAATAACCAGACTGACTTTCTCAGATCAACCCTATTTACTCCCAGCATGGAACATCCAGAAGAGGTCTTAGCAGGGGATCATCCAAGGACATTCGTATCTACCAGCAAGAGGGAAAATTCTCAACCATCCAAGAAAGCCTCCTGTTTGTCTATTGTTTGAATGCCTGCTTTTTTTAACTTTTCATGAAAGCTTAAATTCTGGAAGCACCAAAGTCAATAACAGTCAAATATACCTGGAGTCCTCAAGCAACCCTAAAGGATTTGGGCTTTGTATTAGTGGCCTAGATTTTCTTGGAAAACAAATTCATTCAGTCAATCTAGAACTCTCAATGAGCACCTACTGTGAGTATGTTCCATATTACTATTTCTGCCTGTCATCTGACAGCATAAGATTTACCACATGTTTAGATCAGAAAAAGAAAAGGAAAATAATTTGTTAATAGTAGGATAACCTCAGCAAACTTTCGACTAGATTATCCAGCAGATGTTTGTTCCTGTCCAATTCCTCCCTTGTATCTATTCAAAATCCTTTATGCTAAAACTTAAATAACATTCTTTCCTACTGTCTGTGTGGGAAATAAACATTCACCAACATCCATGGACTTAACTTCATTTCACTGATTGAGCACTCATCATGTGCCAGAGACCGTAGGCCCTCACACCAAGAAGTGGAATAATTTTGCTCTTCATCCTGTCAGGTAAACATTCAGTGAGAATATGGAAAAATGCGGCAGGAAAACAAAACAAAGCTAGTCCTTCCTTAAGGTTAGCAGCATTTCACTGGGAAAGAAAAAAGCACTCTGGAGAGACGGGCCACAGATAGAAGGTGGCAGGTGAGAACAGGAAATCATCAGACATCCTAAAAAAACAACAAAAACATGCTAAAGACTTTGGAATCCGTCCAATGGCCAGAAGACATCATAACACTTTTTCTTTCAAGCCCGTGTACAGAGGAAACATAACCAGCATCTTATTTAGACTAATCAGTACAGAGGCAGAAGAGACTGAGTAGGATGGAGTAATTACAGCCAAAATGTTGAGACAGTATTACAATTGCAGCCAAAAAGGTTATGTGAATGTGGAGCTGTGCAGAAATGGGAATGAAAAAATTCATAACACTAAGTAATAGGGTACATGCATGGAGTAAAGGACGGGAAGAATATTCTGACATATGTACATTAGATAGGACTATTGGGATGGCCCAATAGCAGAGAATTGAGATGATGACCCAATATCAGAATAAATAATGATTTCATTTGGGAGCACTGAGTTGAGGATGCCCACAAGACATCGAAGTGACTGTGTCACTCAGGTATTCAAGGACCATAGTACTGGAAGTCATCAGACCATCACACAGGTTAGAAAAGATCATCCAAAGTAAAAGTACAGCCCTAGGAAAGTGACGAGGAACCTTTTAGAGACTAGAAAACATCCATCTGTCTTGTAAAGTGCTACAGGACAAACATTAACAGAATTTCCTGAGAGCTCATCAGAGAAACACTCAGTGGAAGCAACAATAGCACGAGATGAAGGCGGAACATGCGGCCAGTGAAAACTACAGGAGATTAAAGAGACCGCAAAAAAACCACCTTCCAAATCTGCAGGGCCATCTTAACTTCCGGACAAGTTGTAACTAACAGTTAGAAACCTGTAGTGAGTCATCAATACAACAGTGAATATGGAAGGAAAAAACAAGACAGAAGCAAGTCTGAGCAGACGAACATGTTCTGCACCCACTCTTTCCAGCCACGGAGAAACATCAGTGTTATCACCTTAATGACTAGGTGGAAATCACAAAACACTCTGTGGGATCCCTGAAAGAAACCTGGAGAGATATTGGTATTCAGAATGTAAAAGGATCCACAAAAACAAGAATAAGATCGTATCATTTTCAGGAAAATAAATGGAACTGGAGACCATAATGTTAGGTGAGATAAGCCAGACACATAACACTACATACCATAGGGCTTATACAAGAAACCTAATAAATAAATAAAGATAAAATAAAGAAGAGATGGTAGAAAATTTTTAAAAAACAGAATTTTCAAAGATAGCATTGGAGGTAGATGAGGAAGGAGGGAAGAAAGGAAGAAAAAAATGCACAATGGTCAAAATATGCAATACCCAAGTACCAGTTCCCCAAACCTAACATAACAATTGTTTCACAAACATATAGGGAGGGAACATATAGGAAGCAGGGAAAATGATATACGATGGAATTATGAAGACACTGGATTTGGTGATACAACTGAATACAAACAAACTTCAATAATAGAAGAAACACAGCCAGAAACTGAGATGGAAATTTGAAGTTTAAAAAAAAAAAGTGTATGTGTAGGAAGAGGTGAAAAAACCCAGGATGTTTGACTTGGTTTGGTTTGGTTTTCAAAATCCAAAAGGCAGGATGGGCTGGGCTTCTAAAGCATGAAGCAAACACATATAAAAGATGGAAATAAGAGCCACTTGGAAGGGACACCCACAGGTGCTCACCACTTATAGTGGCACAGAACCACAACGCATCCATTTCCCAAGGCCCCTCAACAACCAGGACATAATACACTCCTGACCCAAGCTCCCGGAGTGTGACAGTAAGAGAGGCAAGCACGGAGGGTCACCAAACTGACCCAAGATGGGACAGACAAGGAACAAAGGAATGGCAGGCCTGGAGCCCTGGAGGACAGGGAGACACTGGAAGACTAGAGCCCCACTGAGTTGTATTTTGGGTTGTTTTTTATATAAAAAGAAGAAAAAATAAAACAGAATTTCCAAACAAGATAATAGGAGAGTAACAATAATTAATTAGTTGTAACGCACGTTTCTTAGGTATCTAGGGAGTGGCAGCAGTAGTTTGTTGTCAGAGTATAGAATTTCAAAACAGTCTCCGCGTAGAGTCCTTCAAAGGCACCGCAGTTTGAAGATGTAATAGAGGGGACAGCAAAAGACAGTGAGGCCACCTCAAAAGCCAGCTCTTCCTCTAGTTAGAAAGACTTACTAGCGATCACTGCTAGGTATACTTTGTAAATAATGAAAGGTGAGGGTAAAACCTTAGCAGAGGCTGGGGAGACTTTGGAACACTCTGCTGTGTTCTGATGATCATAAGCCAGTGGGAATTACTATGTGCACACGGGTCCTAATTGGAACAAAACCAAACAAAACTAGCTTAAGCAATAAGGGCATTTATCAGCCTAATGGGAAAAGTCCACCGGTTGTTTTGGCTTTGGTTTGATTAAAGGGCTCCACACTGCTGTCGGGGACCTTTCTTATTCTGTCACTGCTCTATCTTCCGTGGTACTGGTTCCCCATGAAGCTAGTTTTTTATATATACAGTGTGTTGCACCACACGCCACATTGTTTAGAAAGAGAAATAAACATTCTTCTTGGATCCAGGAAAAAAATATTCTCTCTAATCCCACTATCCTAAAAGAGATCACAAACCAGGTTATGAACCAGAGTCAGAGGATTCAATTATCTTCATTAGTTATATCTAGAAATAGCCTGGTGTAGTGGCACATGCCTATAATCCCAGCACTCTGGTAGGCTGAGGTAGGAAGATCACAAATTCAAATCCAGTCTGGACAGTGTAGCAACTTAATGCAACTCTGTGTAAAAATTTAAAAATAAAATGGCTGAGGATGTAGCTCAATGCAAAGGCCCTGGGTTCAATCCTCAGTACAAAAAAGAAAGAAAGAAGAAAGATAGATTAAGAATCCCCATAAAATCCATTCCCTGTATGAGGAAAGTGTAATTAAGCAAAACTGAGAGTAGTTAAGAAAAAGGAAAATGCCCACAAATACACATGAATTATTTCATGATGCATAGGTAATGGTCCATCCTGAATTAGGGTTCTATAATGCATAACAAAGGCATAAAGAAGAAAACTAATTTGGACTAGATGACATCACCTACAATAAAGTATCGCTCCATTATGTCCTTTTTCTTGTCTATTCAAGTTGCATTTCAGTTGATGGGAGAAGTTTCCTCAGCAGCATAGCTAACCGCTCTGTTAATTATCACTTTGAGGTCAGTCCAGTCCCAGGCTGTGTCTCGCCATATCCCTCCCCTTTATTCTTGGAAAATGTATTATTACTGCCTTGACACAATGAATTCTGTTTAGTTTGAAAATACAAACCTCCTTCTCTTCATCAGAATGAAAAAATAAAGGCCTGTGTGGCCTGAGCCTACTGCAACCTTTGCTTACATGTGCAATTAAAGTTCATTTTATCCTATGGCAGAAACATATTTAATTAATTTGCCTTTCTTTCCTACATAGCAGCTTTTCCTAAAGGGAGATGGAGTTGCATTCATGATGAACATCTAATTAACAAGTCAATTTCACTTCCTATACGTGTTTTGCAGCTATCCTATTAGAACATGAAGGAAATGTCATAGTGAATTCTGCAAGTCTTCTGGTTAATTCATTTATTCAGGAAAGATACATCTGCCAGGCAAGGTAGCACAACTGTGAACCAAGCACTCCGGGGAGGCTGAGGCAGAATTCACAGCCTAGGCAACTTAGTGACTTAGAAAGACCCCATCTCAAAATAAAATTACAATGAAAATGAAAAGGCTGGGGGGTGTAGCACAGTGCAAAAGTCCTGAGTTCCTACTCCCAATACCACACACACACACACACACACACACACACACACGGCAGACAGACAGATATTGCTTATGTTTCCAGAAGTGACATGGGCATCAAAGTGCAATATATCATCATGGCCTCCAAGAGGTCATCTAGCCAGGGGCAGGCCGTGCATTCATAAAGCCGCTAACACAAGGGGCAGAATAGTGTAGGGCTAAAGATCAGAAGTGGCAATGCAAAAAGGAAGGATCACAGGGAAACATGCAGGGGTAGACAGGAGAAAGTGAACAGAGCAGTGATGCTGAGAGGCTGAGGGAAATTCCTAGAAATAATGGCTTAAATTGTTGGACCTGACAGAATATAGATACTGATAGGCACAGGAGACACTCTTGGTCTGAGGACAGTGGGGATTACTGGACAGCGAAAATTAAATATTTGCATATCAAAGCCTGATAGGAACCTGTACTTCTAAAGAACAAGGATCTTATAAGAGAACAGGGAAGACTGACAACCAAAGAACACTGAGCCCTGTGACAATGGGACTATTCTGGAACATCTCATCAGTGGATACTAAGGAAGAAATAAAACCATCAGGTTGAAGACAGAATGACCAAATCCAGAATGACCAGTTCCAAACCAGTGTAAGAGGCCAGGAACAGCAGTAAGGGGAGCAAACATCTCCTTTCTGCAAAAAGCACAAGGACAGAGAAGAAAGCCAGCATGGCTTTGGTTTCTACCAGTGTGATGCTGGTAGAAACAGTAAGACCTAATTCCAGGCCATCAGAATGTTCTAGTGAAATCATCTGGGAAACACTTTGAAGTTGGAGAGAGTCCATTAAAACCAAATTGGGGTATGATGCACTCAGCAGCTCATTTTTGGATCCCCAGAATTAATACCAGCTGCACTGGTTGTCTATCACAGCACTGATTTCATGGTCATGTCATTAAATTTTTTGCACTCAGAGCATCACTCTTCTCCCAGAAGTGTCTTTAACATAGAGGGCTAACCAGAATGTATAAGCGAGATAATACTAATAAAGACCTTTGTGACTTAAAAAAAATACCACAATTTTCCAAGAGCCTAATGTCCATTTTGGGAGAATATGGCTTATTGGTGTATTTATTATTGTTTTGGGGGAGCATGACCACCTGTTTAATATGAAAAAATATCTAGCCCAGTATTCCTATCTATTACCAAATTCTAAATCTACATGGTCTCAATCTTCAGTGCATGTTAATGGAGTGTTTTTGTTGAAAATGCATATCCACTGGTTCTGACCGAGCCCTACATTCTGCAACACTAAGTTCTCCCAGAAATGCATTTGCTGGAAAAAAAATTCTACCTTCCTTTCAGGTGTGTGTGGAGCTGTTTCAACTAGCACGCCTGGCCCATTTCAAAGGTTTGATAAATGCATGTATGTACTGGATCAGCGTCTTCCCAGCCCAAGTATCAGTAAGGCACATAGTATCACTTCTTTGGCTCCCAACTACATGAAGTTTTTCTATGAAAAACCATGATTTGTGTTATCCCACATAAGAAAATAGAACAAGTTGCTCTGTATATGAACTTCCCTTGATGTCAGCCAAGTCTGGGGCTTATCTTTATTATCTTGACAAACTTTTAGTCTTCAACTAAATAAATTCTTCATGTTTCCATTTACCATGGTAGGACTCCATTGGTGACAGGTAAAAATGGAGAACAATTTCAATAAAACCCAGTGTATACATGAACTGTATTATATTCATTTTTTAACTTCAAGTAAGATTTCTAGATTGTGGGCTCTCACTATATGATTCTGGGCTTCAGATACTGAACTAAGTTCTAAAAACAACTTTTGACTCGTTGCTGACCCTTTAGTACTACTGGGACATTTATTGATTTATTAAATGAATACATCCATTTTTTTAGGATAAAAATTGGCATTTCAAATTCAATGATATGACTTCTAAGTGGTTTTCAATACTTTTTTTTAACCCAGAAATAGTCAAGGGTTCCAAAAACGCACCACTGGGCAATCTATGGGAATTTTATATGAAGATTTTGCTTTAAAGTTTGTTAATATGAACTAATAAAGCATATAATGTGCAAATTATTTTTCACATTTTGTCCTATGAATCAAAGTACATTTTCTTTTAAAGTGTCTAATTAACTCTTAATCTTGCTTTTGCTCCTTCTATCCAAAACATTTTAGTCAGAGATACCTTTGCGTATCTCTAACACATTTAAAAGCTTCAATGGATTGTTTATATCATTTTATACAAAATTTTATCAAGACCCACTTGGCATACAGTTACTTGTACAAGAACAATGTTAGGTAGCTATTTCAGAAGTGTAACTAATTCTCCAGTACTGTCTGTCACCACTGTCTAGGAATTTTCTACATACTGAGCAATGTACCTATATACACTAGGGAAGTGGAAATTGATCTAAACAGTGTGTCATATAAATGACACCCGTGTCTGTTTATGAGCTTTATACCTGTTTGGCATCTCCATATGAGTGGCCACTTTAAATTTTTGGTTGAATCCAGTAACCCATCAAGCAAATATTAGAGTACAGCTTATGAAAATACATGGAGCCTTAGATATATATTCCAGACATGAAATATCTTAGGATTGCTAAAGAAATATAATACTTTCAGATTTTAAAGTAGTTATTTCTTGGATATCTTTTTTCTCCAAACATTAGACCAAGTTGCATTGTTTACAAAAATTTATTCATACAAATGTTACACACTTTATATAACAGTTATCAAAGTCCTAGTTATAGATATCATGTGTGTAATAATACTTGGTTAAGATGTTTTTATAATCAGTTGCACACAAAATAAGAGCTTCGAGACTAACATCTACCTAAATTATCACTATATCATAACTCTGCTCCAGTGTAGTAAGGCTCTTGGCATTTCTAAAAAATATACAAAAGATTAAACTGGGTGATCACTGTAAAATGATTGCAACTAGCCACGGGAACACTAAATTAGACTTCATAAATAAAAGGTTAACTAGAGCCGTATTTCACCACGGACAGCTGACACAAATACAGAAAACTCTGCCCATTATCCAAGAGACAAATAATTAAGACTAAAATGCAAGCCGATGTGTTGCAGCATTGTAGGGCCACTAAATAGCCATCTGTGATTCGTGGCGATTTAAAAGGCGAAGAAAGGCACTAAAGCTGCAAACTGCAAACTGCATCCCGGGTCACACTGCCTGAGGAGACTACAGAATTAAAGAAAGATTGATCCTGCGTCCGGGACTCAGGCACAGAGCAAATGCCTCTTTATTTCACCGTTCGCAATGTGATCTCTGGCAGCATCCATCCCTGCCTGGGAATGCAAATACAATTCTGTTTTCTTTCATGTATGATTTCATACTGATCAAATCCATAAAGAAAAAAAGAAAGGTCCTTTTAATTTTTACACATTAGATGCTTAAATTTTTTTTTTTGTCCCCCACAAAAATTTATGTTCTGAAATTTGGGAAACTGGCTGGTTTATCTGTTGCTGCTTGATCTGGTTGCTGGGTGAAGGTTCTTTGTTTATAGAGATTATTCTATCTGTTCAAGAAATTGACAGGAAACAGACATGCTTTCTTTAGCCAAGGAAAGATACAAGGCTGGCTGGTGAGAGCTTGCTTACCTTGCTTTTGGTCACAGATATCAAGATAGTACTCATACATGGGAAGATGAGGTTTAAATGGTTTATCAGTAAAACTGAGCAACATGTGACAACTACACATTCTATTATGACAAAGATTGGTTTTATGAAATAAATTTTACTAAGCAATAAGCCAGAATGTAGAAAAATACATTTTACCTACAAACTCAATAAACAAGAAACAAAAGGTTCATTTTAGTGCATAATTACTCACTGGTAGCTACACAGGAGTTCCTAAGCTTTACAGTAGCTGCTTGCATCAAACAACCAAAAGTGAGAAGCATTCACAAGTTTAAAAGAAGCAAATGAAAAAAGAAATGGTAAACAATACTTAAACAGCGCAGGGGGATAGGAAGGAGGGTCTCCAGAAAAACCACAAAGGAGAACGGTGGCTTTTTACAAAGCAGGGCTCAAAGGGGAGGATCCTGGCCACTTCACAAGATGAGAAGCGTGGACAGCACTGAGAAAAAACACATTGTACTTTGCATCCATTTCCAATACCCAGCGCCCCAAGTCAGACAGGCAGCCAGCGGACTGCACTGCAGAGCACTGGACTGGCCCCCAACTCGGGAATGGGGGTGGGGGCAGCTCCGACCGCCCCTCTCCAGGGTCCTCCTCTTCTGCCTCTGCTCTGCCTCTTCCAATAAAACTCCATTTCCTTCATTTTGTTCCAATTGCCCTAACCTTGGGATCGTACAGTCCCCGGTGAATCCGGAAGTACAGGAAAGAGAGCTTCCTCTCCAAGGCTCCCTGCTCTGTACAATTCCTCAACTCCTCCCCCAGGGAGTGGCCTGAATTCTGGGGAGAAGCATAATTTGAATCGAGCTGTTGTTTTATTAGAATTTCCTTCTGGGCTGAGAGTCTGAAGAGAGACAAATACACATAAAAAAGTAGAATCAAAGAAAGCAAAAGTATTGGGATTGCCACCCAGCCCGTGGGACGTGCCCACTGGGGAGGCGGGGAGGCAGGGACTGAAGGGCCTGCCCCAGGGGCTCACTGGGAGAGAAGCCCCCCGGCCATTCTGCAAACCACTCCTCAGAATCTCCCCAGCAGGGCGTCATTGTGTATGTACAGTAGCAAATGGTCAATATTAACATCTTCAGCCCTGTTGCGGATAAAAATACTATCCTTTTAATTCCAGTTTACAAAAATAGGACTAATATTCAAAACAATGATTGTCTATTTTTTTCTATTTACTTTATATAAAAACATAAACAGCTCAGGCTAATTTTCAATCCTTGTGCACGCTTTGTATGAACTGCTCTCTAATATATATATATACATATATATATATATTCAATCTGTTTATAAGATAGTATCAATAATTGATCCACAAAGTATATCTGTGCATTCTCTAGTGCTTTGTAAAAAGAAAAAACAATTATTATTATCAAAATATTCATTTAATGGCTTTACTTCATACATAAATACATGTTTGGATAGAACACACGAGCGATGACTGGTTTGGTCAGCTTGGAAAACGACTTTTCATTGTGTCAGGGTTGTATACACAGGGTAGCTGGTAACTCATTGCTACAAAAAAGCTATTCGGCGTCCTTTGTTTTTAACCCTTTGTTTATACCTTTTCCCCAGGACCGCCGCCAAGTATTTCTTGACAGCCATTTGTTTCCGGTAGCGGCTGTAGCTGTCCGTGAAGATTCCGTCCGAGTGGCGCTTGGAGAGGGGCTCCGAGTCATCGTAGTCTTCCTCCTCCGCGCCGCCGCCTAGGTCCCCACTGCAAGAAAAGCACAGGGTGACCCGGAGGGAGACACCAGGCAAAGCCCTGGGGCGCAGGCGGGCCCCACCTCACCAGTGCCTTCGGGGCGGGGACCGGGCGCACGCTGCGCCCAGCGCCGCCTTCCCGTGCCAGGGGCAGGGCTGGGATGGAAACCCCTCGATTCTCCCTGCCACCCAGGATTTCCTGGCACCCAGAGCGCCCAGGACGAGATCTGAGAAACAGACACGGGATTTCAGCCTGTCTCCCAACACTGCCTTGTAAGATCTGACCATCCGCGCCTTGCAATAATGTGTCTTCACTGCTCCTCACGCCACCCGCCTCCCCCGACCTGAAAAGCAAGTAACAGGAGGGTCCTAAAGACCACGCTGGCTGCTGCGTGGCGCTTAGATCGATCCTGCAATTCCTGGCCCGACACCAGCACTCCTTCCCTACGCCAAGTTGGAAAATGTGATAATAATACAAGTCGACAGTCTATGGGCAATATTTTTCAACGCATGCATTATTCATTGCGAAAATGTAATCTGGTTCCCCGTGGACTTTATTAAAACGCTGCCTTTTGCTGAGACAGGTTTCACACACGCTCCAAACTCTGGGTTTGTCCTAGCGTGAACAACAACAACAAAAAAAAAACCTGTTGGTTTCCTTAAGAGTCCAGATTTCGTGTTTTGTTTACTTCGGTTGGAATTTATAGCAACTCCAACATCATCCTCCCCCAAAAAATATCAAGCTTAGAGGAAACGACAGCAAATCCTCCCGAGAACCCTGAAGGCTATGAATGGCCGGAGAATGAGGATTGTTTTCTTTTCATTCAAAAAAAGATCAAAATCCCTGGTTTCCTCCCCATTCCCTCTCACCGGGTCTCGGGCTCTCTGAGCTTCCCTCCAGATCTAGAGCAGCCCTTCAAAACCTCCAGCCGCGTGGCCACCGCCGCGCCCCGAGACCCCGGGCGCAGCCACACCCTCGGCCACGTGCACGCAGGACGTAGGCGCCGCGCCGCCCGCGCCGCGCGCCATCACGCGCCGTTAACTCTTTCGCTAACTCTCACCCCACGCCGTTGGCCACGAGGGACTGCAGGTACTTCCGGGCCGACAGCTGATCCAGCACTCTGCGGTACGCTTGGTCAAGGATCCCGTGGGCGACATCTCTAAACAGGGAGGCAAAGTGCACCCAGGGTCCCGGCCTTGCACCCCACCGCCACCGAGGGGCGGCCGGGACCCCAGCAGCCCTCCGCGCTCCCGCAAGGAGATGGCCCCGCCGAGGGGCGCTGGACTTGACAAGTCCTGGGAAGTTCCGGAGAACGAAGGTCCGGGTCCAGAGCCAGTCTGGGACCTCGGAGATGGCCCGGGAGGAGGCCGGGCTCCGGACCTCCCCGGGCGCACGTTCCTTCACACTCCCGCCGCCGACCTTTCGGTCCCCGCGCAGCCACCAGGTCCTCCCCATCCGCCCGCTACTAATTTTTTGTCGTTCTCAGGATCGGGCCAAGAAAAAGAGAGGCTCGAGGACTTTCACAGTGACGGGTCACCCTGCCCTCCCGCCCCGCGGTCCCCCCGCGGCCGTACCTGCGCTCCGCGGGGTAGTAGAGCGCGTAGGCGTCCTGCAGCGCGGAGGCGGGGCGCCCTGCGCCCGGCGGGTCTAAGTCGTAGAAGTCCTGCAGCGGGTTTCCGTCCTCGTCGTACGCCTCGTCCTCCGGCCTGCGGGGTAGGCAGAAGGAGTGGTCACTCAGAGCCCTTCCCCACTTCTGCGAGACCCAAGGAACTGGGCTCGCACAGATGCACTTTCTCCACAAAGGCTCCCCCACGAAAAACTTTTCTTCCAGGCCGGGGTGGGAGCAGAAATTCCCATTCCTCAGGGTGGTCGCCCACCCCGCTAGTGGGGTAGGAAGGTTGCCTGCAGAATCGCAGCCTCCACGCGTTCTGGGAAACCAAGGAACCCCTGACCCCACACACACACTCCCCGGCTTGCGAGCCTCCCCAGGTAGCGACGGGCGGGCGCGCACGGGAAAGGTCCACCAGAGGAGACGCAGACCGAGACGCAAAGGAGGAGGCCTGGACCAGCAGAGGGGATAGGAGGGTGGGGTGGGCTGCGGCCAGCTCCGGCAGCCACCAGCACCCGAGCCCGGGAGCCCAGGGGAGCCCTTCCCCGCGCAGATGTAGGTCACGGAGAACCTCCAGCTTCTATTTTGGGCGGGAGAGGATCTGGCAGGAACAATGAATAATAGATGCCCCTAGACTTAGCCGGTTCGGCGGCGGCGGCTCGTTTCTGCGGAGTGCCTGCGCGCTCCAGTGCCTCTCGCCCAGGGAAAGTACCAGGCACGCGGAACTTTGAGAACACCGAGGAGGAAATGGGAGGGCTTTTAAGTACAGTGAGTAAATAGATCAAGCCAGTGCGTTGGCGAGGTGGAAGGACCCCATCTCAACCCCAGAGCGGAAAGAGAGTGAGCCCTGAGTGCCGACCGATCTCACAGGAGCCCGCACCTACTGCCCAAAGCACCCTTGCACAGGACGGAGAGAAGTGCGTTAAAACACAAACCACGTCGGAGAGACTCGCGATGCAGCCAGCACAGTGACGGGCCGTGGGCAGGCTCGCGTGGTGCTTTGTACTCCCCTTGTCTGTCCCGCATCCCTGGAGAGGCCACAGCAAGGCCAGCGCATCCCTCAACATGCCCCAAACTCATCCCTTCCTCGGCTTCGCACCTCAGCCCCGGCCATGGTGCTCCAACCCAGATAGTTCCGGCCACTTTCTGTCCTACCCTATGCCCAGACGCTGGAACCCTAATAGAGAAGCTTGAATCCCCCATTGTAATGGTCCTCCGGAGGCGATCTTTACTGGGCACGGCTCGGAGGAGCCCGGATACTTGGTTCTGCGCACTCCAAGCCAGCGCCGCGGGCTGCCCCGCGCGCCTCCACTGACCGGCACCCTGTCCCGGGCTCTGGGGCTGCGCTGGAAAACGCAGACGCGTCGACCCCTTAGGAACCAGAGGCTAAGGAAAAGCCAGAGTTCCTCCGTCCTGAGACGGGCACCGCTGTCCTCTGGGTCCCGCCAGCCAGCCAGCTTTCCCTTCCTGCTGTCTCGCAATCATCTCTCCCCTCCCTTGCAGTCTCATTCTTGTGCTTCCTTCTCCCGAGGCGCTTTTCCTTAACCGTAGCCGGCCTACACTCCTCCTCCCCAAGGCAGTCCGGGACGCAAAAATGCAGCTGGAACCCGGATCGCTTGTAAGAAAGCTCTTCAGGGGGAGGAAAGCGAATGAGGTGAAGAGGAAGGGCGGAGGAGAGAGAGACCCCGCCCCAAAAGCCCAGAATAAGCTGTAACAAAGCAAAGTCCCAGGGAGCCACACGCTAGGCGCCCAGCCTGTCTCTGGGAGCTGAAGTTCTCTGAAGTCGTCCTAAGAATTGGTAAAAGCATCCCAGCCGGGGGCTCAGCCTGCCCCCTCCCTGGGGCCCGGCTGGGGGAGGGGAAGTTTCGCCAAGGTTGGAGGCTCACTCTCTCTCCCCCGTCCCGGCTGCTTGGGCCTCAGAGAGTGGCCCCGAGGTTGACGATCCTGCCCTGCCCCAGTTTAGCTACCCCGGGCCCTGGAGCAGCCAAGACTGGGAGATGCGCACGAGAGGCGCAGAGAGAGTGGCGCTTAGTAACCTGTGCCCGGGGAACGGCAGGAGGGCGACAGTGAGGAGGTATCCGGCGAAGGGAACCCTCAGCTCAGCCCAGGCGCCCAGAACCTACCTGATCCCAGGGAATCGGAGTCCGGCGGCTGCAGGTGAGCAGTAGACACTGCTGTGCATTATTATCCCATAGACCAGCAGGGCCAATCTCGCTCCGCTGCACATGGTCATTCTGCGCAGGACAGAAAAGAGGGCAAAGCCGTGAGAAAGCCCCGGGCCTTCCAGCTTCCCACCCCAAGAAACTCCGAGAGCGGAGGAGGGAGCGAAGCTCGGCTGCTGCGTGCTGCACACTCGGCGTCAGCCGGCGCGCGCCCTGCCACTTCTCGCTCGCTTTAGTCAGGAAAAAAAAAAAGTGTATGAGCCCCCCAGCGCCCAGTAACTAGCCAGACCTGGCAAGCGGGGAGAAAGCCAACTCGCACCCTGACGCCGATGCCCAAGAGGGAAGGAGTGCAGCAGTCAGGGGGGTCGTTTGCGTTGGTGAGGTTTTTTCCCCTTCGTATTTCAACTCTTACCGCTGCTAGGAGGGATGGGCTGCCAAGTAGGACGGCGGCAAGGGCTCCGGCAAGTTTCTGCGCCGGAATCAGAAGCCGAGAGGCATCACCATCTGGCGTCGGGATCTGAAGGGAAGAAGCCGCAGGGGGAGCGGGAGCAGCGGGCGGAGCCGGAGGACTTGTTTGCTGAGGCCTTAGGATGGTGTTCAAAAGTTTGCGGACGCACGGAACTAGAAGGAAGCGCGAGGTGGAGACCAGGAAGGGGGTGAGGAGCGAGGGAGAAGGAATAGAAAGAAAGAGGAGGCGACTCGCTCAGGGGAGGGGGAGCCTAGTGGCTGTTAAGTCCGCTGGGAGAAAAAAAAGCAAGCGATTAAGGGAAAGCCAGAAAGTCAAAGGAGAGGCTGAGGAAGGGAAAGGAGAGGGCGGCAGAGCGCGGCCGGCCTCTGGGGCAGCCTGGCCAGGCAGCTAGCTGCAAGGCTCCGCAGCTCCGGGTCTGTTCTGAGGCCCCTCTGGCTGCGTCTGAAGATGCAGCTTCTTCTGGTGCTGCCGGTGCTTACGGAGAGGACCGGCCTTCTGCTCGGGTTTATATATGCAGTTAGCAGAAATTCTGTCCGAACATGGTTGTAGGAGCGGTGTCCTCTTTGTCAACATCTGCCCGCGTCTCGCCTTGAAGTACAGAATATTTTGTTGCACTGTTGCGCTCCGATTTTTATTCATGAAATGACTTCCCCCTTTTTTTTTTTCAGTCACGTAATGATCGGGTATCACAAAAAAAGACGTCAGCATCCAAGTCCCTCAAGGAATGTATTAACTATTCTGTCCTCTAGGATGATAAGATCCGGAGTCATCGCCTTCTCATAAACACCTTTCACTCATTCAATCCAATTTTTACGAAGTCTAATTGTTTTGATGGTTTTTCAATGTTACCCATTCCTCAAGGACGGGTAAAGAATTTGTAGAATTTCCAGGATGGTAAAAGTCATGTTTTTAGCTATCTCCATAGTATTTCTCTTCCTTATTTTTTTTTTTTTTCCATCAAGCCCTACCAATGAAAGCTCTGGTCTCTGGAATGAAGCACCATCAAGCTCTCCTATTAATAAATTTAATTTAGATCTAATTTCTTGCGTATGTTCTTTCAGATGGACAGTTCAATGTGGAAGTCGTTTTGTTTTTAAAGGGAAGTCTTGGAAGACTTTCAGTAAATCTCTAATGAGTCTGGCAGTGGTTTAGAGTCTGGCTAGGAGTAGATGAAAACAAAGGCTGCTTCCAGGAGCGCGGGCCTGTGGAGCTGTCCAGGCTCCTGGTGCTGAACTGCTTGGGCGCAGATGCTGCAAGCATTGAAAATTGTCACTGGGTTAATTTTCACACAGCCCCTAAATCTGAAGATTTGGCAGTGATACTGTTAAAATGGCAATTCACTGTCTAACTCACCTTGCTGTTCACATTTCTCCCGCCCTCGTCGCCTATGAATGCCCTAATGCTGAGGACAGCATTCAATATCTCTTGTGAGTCTTGGTGTTTGGATCTCTGGATTTCCTGTTTGTACAGCTTCACACTTTCTGTTCCTTTCACTGATTTTAAAAAGTGAAACTATGACATCATGTTTTCCACAAGAATTGAAATTTTAAGAATTTGGGGGTGAGAAGTAGGCTTTTTACACTTTCTTTATAAGTTAAATTCTGTTTGGGGAAAATACAGGCAGACTGAGAAAGCAGGATTCCCAGTACAAGTTCCTTTGCTAAGGGTTTCTAATGGGAATCCCTCCCTTGGGGTTAGTTAAATTATTTTAACTGAAAATGACATGGGAAAGGGAACATAACGGGGGAAGACCATATCCACCCTGAACCTTACAAGTCCCCAGGTAATTCAAAGAGAGTCATAAATGTATGCTCCAGTAAACGATCTTGGCTCTATTTCTTTTAAAAAGGAAATAGACACATCAATAACCATTAGTATGCATTTTAATTATTGGCTCTTACACAAAATAGAAGGGATGTCAGTTAACTGAGAGTATTTCCTGTTACTATGATTTGAATCTAATATTTAAATAAGCAGTATTAGTTCCAAATACTTTTTCCAAGCCCCATTTCTCCTCAGTGCTATTCCCGCTCTTTGAGATGAAATGCTTCCTCCAAGAAGGTGAAGTTCTGCTTATTCCATGAATCACCCAAAACCACCCACCACTTCTTAGCTTCCTCCTAGCCATGCTTAAGTTCCTGGCTTCTGTAATGCTTCAAGTCACATCGACATGGGATGTACCTCTTTGTCTCCACTTTGTCTCTGTGTCAGTGGATCGAGCTCGGTTGCAGTGTGTGAAGGTGCCTCTGCTCACACACACAAAGAACCTGCGGGGACAGGACTAGATCATCAAGCAGTGCTGCCTTTCTTACTGTGGTGCCTAAAGCTATGACCTGCTGTGACTTTCCTGTGTTCTGCCTCACATCACATCAAAGGTGAATCCCGTTAAAATCCTCTTTCCTCCCATGCAAATTCCAGAGTTCATTCTGGAGAAATATTTGAAAATTTCCAAGACTCTTTGTGAATTCACCACTCAACTTTAGTAAAGGGAGCCACCATGTGGGGAGTTTGTTGACTTCAAGGCCTGTGAGAGGGGAAAAGCACAAACCCTAGTGACTGCCAGAAGGGTAAGCTGGTGACGCCAAGGGCCCATGGAGCAAGAACTGTTTCTCTGGCTGACAAAGGCTGCACTCCTTGCTCTTCTGAGATGAGGTATCCTCAGCACCTCAAAATCTCAAATCTCCCAAATTGGACCCTGCTCGCTGGAATGAAAGACTAAGCAGAGAACTGGAGAGTCTTGATCCCTGAACTCCAGAACATTGAGACCTATTATCTACTCCTTAGCACAACCTAAAGATCACCCAGACCCACCCCACAGCTGCTTTGGGACTCAACTTCTGGCCGAAGGGACCATTGTACAGGTATCCTCTTTACCACCAACAGGCTCCAGTCAGGCTTTTCACATTCTTGTAAATTCTGTCCCAAAGCTGGGAATCCCAGGTCCAGGACAGGTGGACCCTGGAGGGGAGGAGGTGCTAGGAACTGAGCATTGGCCTAGGGATTTGAGAACTGGGGAGTCTGGGGCTCCCTCCACCCTTGCCTCACCAAACCATTGGACAACCACTACAGTGCAGACCCTTTCTGCTTGCTTTTGTATGGAGAGTGAAGTCTCAAACCCCACAACTCCACACACATATACTCCCCCTCCAAGAGACTAATTTGCTTTCTTATCTCAGGGAGGCCCCAGTCTAGTGCTGATGCAGTCGGGGCAAGGAGAGGGGTTGGGTCTAGGGATCCCCAGTGTGATGAAGAGGAGGCCTGTCCACACAGAAGGCCAAGCATGAGACTGACACGCACCCTGCATGCACTAGCAGCTTCAGGGAGGAGAGGAAACCACAGCCATGCTTGTTAATTAGGAAAGCAATGGGACAACCTGGCTTAAAAAGCAGGGCAGAGCCGGGGTAAGGACCCCAGGAACCACCATCTAAAGCACCAAGAAGAAAGAGCCTTCTAAACTTATTTTGTTCTTGCCCAGTTTCTCTCCCAAAAGGATTCTTACATCCTCCTGAGGTGACCTCCAGATCAATCACCTGTATGTAATTTTTTTTTTCAAATGTGCAGGTGTGTGGCTGGGGTTAGAACTTTCTACTCCAGATGACAAACAAGAATTTCAAGTCTTCTTTCCAGCACACCCAGTCCTTCCCCTCAACCTTTGCAAGAGGTCTTCCCAGGCTGGCAAAATTTATTTCCAAAGCAAATAACATTGTTAGTTGACATCATGTTCAATTAGAAAAGAGGAACCCAGGACACCTTCTGAGCAGAAGGTCCACCCAGGTCCCCCTGAGTCAGAGTGAGAAGCCTCCTGGGGCTAAACCCTGACCTACCAGGAAGAGGCTGTCAGAAATATGTGTTGGAAATGATGAAAACCTTGACTTTCAAGTCCCTAATGCCTCAGCTCCTTTTATCCCATTAGTCTTTCAGATGGGAAAACAATTTTTGACGGGAAATGGCGAATGCTAACTAAAAGTCAAAATAAGACTTCCTTGAATTGTTTTTCCCAACACAAGTGCCTTTCTGATATTCAAGTCTTGGGCCTTGGATGAAACACTTCATCCAAAGAAATCATTAGCCTTCAGAGAAGTATATTTTTGTATTCAGACAGGAGAAATACATCTAGAATATTTACTGAGAGTCAGAATTTATAGGTGGCTTCACATGGCTAGCAAATACTATATAGTATTTGTATTGTGTTGCCCTACCAGGATCCTGCTCTTTGAACCATCTCCAGACAGGAAAGTTACACTGTTACATGAGAATCTCCATCCTGTTCCTGCCTTGCAAATCAGTGGTGAGTGATGTGATCTTTGACCTTTAAGATCAGTAAGACAGAGCTCTCAGATCAGGAGACTCCCATGACTTTCCTTCTGTCAGCGTCCCCTTTCTTGGCTATTTAGGGTCCTACCTTGTATTTCACCATCACTGCCTCCATGTCTGACCCCATCAGACTTTTTTAGCCATATTAAAAAAAAACAGATTATTTTGGTGCTGTGACACATGCCTGTAATCCCAGCACTGGGGAGGCTGAGACAAGAGGGTTACCTTGAGTTTGAGGCCAACCTGAACTACATAGCAAGACCTGATCTCATGCCAAAAAAAAAGTTTGCATAAAGCACCCTCAAACATTCCTAGTATAAATAATACTAAACCAAGACTGGAAAAAGCATGCATTCTGATTCTATTCAGTACTTTGCACAAGAAGCCAGCTCAGCTGAGCCTTTTTGGTGAGCAAGGTTGCTGCAGAGTATTATCCTAATCTCTGAACAACAAAAATGAATTATAACACTGTATTCAGTTTCACTCTAAACTGGTTCTCTTCTGACTCTTCCAGAAAATGTGATGACTAATGACTCACTTCGTACCAATTACACCTGTAGGGAAACCCAGATGTTCCGCCTCAGGACATCATGCCCATTGCTGACTGGACTGACTGCATCATGTTCTTCTGAACTCACCATGAAGGAAGCAGCGATGAGCGAACCCACAATGTGTCATGACTTCTCTGACCTTCAGAGGCCAATGCCTCATCACTCTGAAAACAAGCAGAAATAGAAGCCTTTCCAAACCACACAAGCTAAGCCACTCCGTCTGAGCCGAGAACAGAACTGCATATTCATAGGCCAAGGAATTTTCTGGGTTGCTTTAAGATACAAAACAGGCAGTCAAGAAGTACACACTGGGATATAAACTGTGCTAGAGTTGGGGTGATATCAAATACCACATACATATGACTATTCTAAGGCCTAATTCTTCAAAGGTACTTGTGAACAAAATGTATACTCCAGACTTCACTGCCTGTCACCGGCAAGATCTACCAAGATTTCCAGAACAAGTCCTCTCACTTCAGTCTCAATCCTCTGTTCCTGGAGGGCTTAACTGCAGGAGGGAAAGCTTGGAGAATATCCAGGAAATCCTATCTCCTAATGAGCTTTTGAGACAGCTTCTGGAAATGTTGAAAGAGGGATCCATGTGTAAAATAAAACAAGGCTTTTTTGTGCAGATCAAAAGAAGAACTGTGGATTCATATTTTCCCAAAACTCTGCCCTCTGGGCTCAGACTGCATTTGTAATAATTTTGTTTTCCATTATCCCTGTTACTATTGCTTCTGCACCTGACACCCCTGTGCTAGAGATCAAAACTAGGGCCTCTAAATGCTAGGCAAGCATTCTACCATAAACTGTATCCCCATCCCATAGTTTTAAAGTAATCTTCTTTCTCTAAATATATACAAGCACAATTTCCTCTAAACCTATTATCTATATGGAATACAATTATTTGTCATGGGTTACTACTTAAATTTTTAATTATTATTTCTTTAAATTATTTTGAATCTTTTCTTCCAAAGGAGCCACACATAATGTTGCTACTGCCCAGTTTATAACAGCAAAAACAATAACTGTTGAAAGAAAACTTATCATGCTAAGAGTTTGAACTGGGATTCTTCCTACTCACAACAAACTTCTTTACAGACATTAATATTACTTCCATTTCACAGTTAAAAACTGAGGGTCAGTTATACATAGTGGTGTATACCTGTAACCCCAGCACTCAAGAGACTGAGGCAGGAAAATCATTGCAAGTTTGAGACCAACTTGGGCTACAAAGTGAGTTCACGGTCAGGCCAGCCTGAACTGCATAGTGAAACCCTATCTCAAAAAGACAAAAAAAAAAAAAAAAACCCTGATGGTCAAAGAAGTCAGTAACCTGAATTCAGACTTAACTTTCAATGACTCCCAAGAGTTTTATTGGTCATAGTATGTGTTATTGTGTTATTATTTGTGTCTGGATGTCCCCCAAAGCCTCATGCAGTCATGGGGGCAGGCTTCTAAAATTTGTGGCTGATTCATGGTCCAATGCCAGGATTATGGGTGTGAGTGCTACACACACCCTAGGGTGGGTAGTCTACATACAATAAAAGGGACAGAAAGCATGTTCTCTGTGCAATCCTTCTATTTTGCTGTTATTGCTTTTGCTGTCTTCTGCTGCCATGAACTGTTGCCCCTCTGCTATAAGCCATCCTGCCTTGGACCCAACAAATTATGGACTGAAACCACCACAAGTTGTGAGCTAAATAAACCTTTCCTTCTTTCATTCTGAGTGTTGGATATTTTGTCTCCACAACGAGAGAAAAGTAACCAAGACAATATGTTATACTGCTTTACATAGTTATTGTCTTCAGAATTGTTATAAATATAAATTACTAGTTAAAATCAGTTTCTTATTGATTTTCCAATTCAAAAACCATGTTTAATGTAATGGAAATCAACTGCTATTAACATAGTTGAAACTGCCTTAGACTAAACATCACATAGTTTCGTCTTTTATTTTATAGAATAAGTATGCCTCTTTTAAAACGTACAGGCACTGTGAATTTAGCTCAGTGGCACAGTGCCTGCCTGGCAAGCACAAGGTCATGAGTTTGATTCCTGGTACTGAAAAGATTTTAAATATAAAATAAAATAAATATTAATGGTATCCTATGTCTTATCATTGACATATATATACCAAACTGTTCAAGAGGTCAAAAATATTGCTGTGCCAAGTCATTTGAAATGATTTCATACTTGAGAACTCAGCAAAAGTTTCAGTGATGTGTTTAAGTATAAAAAAATTCAATACTTCAAGTTCATCATTTAATGTCCATTATAACATCATCATATCTTATTAAATCATCATGAAATTCAGTACTACAGAAAACATATGATTGCCAGTGAGTCAAGACTTTGTGAGTCAGGTAAGATGATGTATATAAAAATGTTTTACAATAATAGATCCTAAATGAGTAGTAGGAAGGAAGAGAAATCAACATTTATAAAACTCCTTCTCTGATAGCAGTGATATTCTCTGTATTAACCAACATTTTTTTCATTTAACCTTCTCACTGCCCTGTGAGATAGGTATGGTATTAATATTATTATTTTTACTGATGGATAAACTGGGTCTCTTTTTTTCCCACTAAAAATAGTTTAAGGACAGGAGACACAACACTGAGGGGCGCAGGTTGAGGTCCCAGCAGCTGCCCAGAGTCTGCATAGGCCACCTCCGCTCCCTGCCCATCCTCTGCGGCCCTCCCTACTGGAGGATGGTGTAAATCAGCACCATCATTATCCCCACAGCACGCTGAAGATGCCAAAGTATGCCCTGCAGATTGTTGACACAGAATGACTCCGACAAGCACCGTGACCATGCCTGACTTGCACCCGGCATCCAGCAACAGGTAGGGACTGTGACAAGGTAAAATGTGCAGAAAGGGAGGCCAGTCTCTCTCTGGAAGTCCCCGTTCCAGCCTCCCAGGCAGCCCTACAGCAGACAGCAGACCTGTCTTCTGTGGCCCCAGGAGCAGGTACCTGCTCTCCATTGTCCCCACAGCCATTGGCCAAGGTTGGATTCAGGCCAGGGGCTGTGCCAGGCGGGACTCGTGAACTCCCCATTTGTAGAGACCCTTGCCAGGTAGGTCCCCCTGCCACCCCTAGAGGCCAGCCCAGGAGGCTATGAACTTGCACTTGTGGTAAAGAAACATTCCTGAATGGAGCCAGGGCACTGAGGTGGCTGCCAAAAGGGAGCTGGAACAAGATGAAGTTGCCCATCATGATGTGAGGTTGCCCAGGGCATGGACAGAGAGAGCAGAGGTGAGGGCCAGCAAGGAGAACAGGTCCAGGTTGCGGACTGCACAGGTAGGACACAGCCGAGCAGGACACAGGTCCAGAGGCTGGTGTCTGAATGTGCAGGTGGTGGTAACAGCCAAGCAGCAGCACAGACAGGGCCACTGTGAACAGCTGTGGAGGTCCAAGGGCACAGTGCTTAGGTCCTCATTGCCACAGGTCACAGAGGTGCCAGGGTGAGGCTGGGTAGCAATAGTGGCTCACCAGCGCTGCCATAGGCTGGTGTCATACAAGCTCAGCAGGGGTCCTGAAGCCCTGCCTGGTGAAGATCAGGTGCTTCAGGCCTATATCTGACACGCTGGCTCCTGTGGGTCACCACACCAGTTCTGCCACCACCACTGGGGTCCTGCCAGGTCTCCTGAGGACCTAGGAACTTCTAGAGGACCCTCAGGGAATCCAGCCCTCTGGACACTTCCAATCACTGCTGCTGCTTGGGCTGAGGTCATCCCACCTTTGCAGCACTTCAGAGGACAGCCTGGCCCTGCAAGCTCGGTACACCCCCTCTTCTAGTGCCAGGTGTGATCTCTCCTCCCTGGGCAGTGTGCTCACCCTGCTCTTCGATGGAATCATTTTCCTTCTGTCCTCTTCCATCCCAGGCCATGAGGGTGGAGCTCTTGATTTCCGGACCTCTGGCTTTCTTTCTCCGGCCACAACCAAGCCTGGTAGCAAGGACTGGGGCTCAGTACCTGGTGATACCCATTGCCTCCTGGGGCCCGGCTCCTCCAGGGCCTAAGCTTCGGCTTAGCTCCAGCTCCAGGCTGCTTGGGCTGAGGCTCTGGACCAGGCTGATTAACTTGGTCATCGCTCACAGTCAACAAATGAAAAACTCAGCTTTCAAACCCAGGACCAACCACTGCCAAATTCAATGCATTGCTCTGGCCTTTTGAACTCCCTGTTATTGCTACAGAATTACCATTCTTTCTAAGAGGAAAATAAGCACAGTTTTTTTTAAAAAAAGGCATATAATTATCTAACAGAACATCAGCTTTAAGGTCCCAGTTCTAACAATCATTTTTGCTTGTTCCCTAACATTTTCAGATAAATGAAGTTTATAAGTATGGGTAAGTATCACTTCCAGTAATATTTTAAGAGAGATAAGTAATGAATAAGCTCCACTCATGGGCTTTTTAAGTGGATACAGTTGCAGCAATTAAAATAAGATGGTGTTGATGAAATAATAGATCATAGGAATAAATATACCAAAGTATATAAATATAAAGAATTAAATACTTGTGTCTAATTGCCAATAAAGAGGAGAATCCTGGGACAACTGACTGTCCCTGAGAGACAAATAGAACATTGCCGTTTCATATTCTGGAACACTGAATACACCCCAACAGATTAAAGAGATAAATAAAAAAATCCACAAATACTAGAAAAAATATAGGTAATTCTAGAATTATAAAGGAAATTTTAAGATTTGTAACCAAAATTAAAGCATAAAGGAAGAGACTAATAAAGTGACTAAAACATTTTTTTAATTTCTCTGTATTAAAAAAAAAATTCTCATGCCAGGCATTACAGCCATATCTATAGTCTCAGCTACTTGGGAAGCTGAGCCAGGAGGATCACTTAGGCAGCAGGAGTTGATAACCAGCCTAAGCAATGTAGCAACAACCCCTGTCTCAAAAAAAGAAACAAAATCCACAAATAAATTTAAATAACATACATGTAAACTTGAGGGGAAATATTAGCACAAAGAATTCAATTTTCAAAATATAGAGTACTTATCCATAAAGAAAATACAACCACACATAAATTTGGGTTGGTAAGAGACATAAACAAGTAATCTACAACATTAGAGACATGAATGTCTAATAAATTTGCAAAACTATCTCTAAGAGAAATTTTCCAAATGAAGGCAATTTTGCCAGTATCCTTCTCTTTTACTGGAAATTATATAATAGTGTTCATTTGTTCATATTTATGTATTTTAAATTTATTCCTTTGATTTACTAGAGGTAGCATGAATTATCACACAAGTATAAATTAGCATAGATATATAGATATAGATCTATATAGAGTCCACCCAAAACAGTATATATATATATGCACTTTAGGAAAAGAAAAATAGTTTGATGTTTGTTCAGTAGATGGTGTTACCCTCATATGGAGGACTCTAGAGGATGTGATATATTACAGAAAATCACTGTACTGCCTGCCCATAGAGAAGAAATTGAAAATGCATTACAGTAATCTCAATGAACAAGGCTACCCAAGCAGCAGTTCACAATACTAATAAATGTCTGGAAGCTCACCGCCACCACTTTGAGCACCTCTTGTGATTGTAGACGCCAAAGGCAACTTGTATTAATCTCATGATGTCTCAATAAATTTAGTATTAAAATATTTATACAAGTTTTTGTTTTTCTGAAGTATGTATACATTTTTGGCAGACTGTATGTGTATATTTATAGATATAGATACATAGATACACAGTTTTTGTTCCTGTGCTAGAGATAGAGTCCAGGGCCTCATGCATGCTAGAAAAGGGCAAAATCATCATTTTTTAATTTAACAAATAGGAATGATTTATTATAATCTACTATGTTACATTGTGAAACATGCTAGGAAACACACCCTCAAGCACTGCTGGCAGAAGTAGTATTGATCCAACTTGTCCAGGGAGCAGTTTGTCAATTACGCATAAATTTAACCCACTGATTTTACTTCTATGAGTTTATGCTCAGGAAATAAGCAAACATGAATCTGTCCAAAGATTAACTACAGCCCTATTCATAGCACCACTGTTTATAATACAGAACATCTGAAAGCAACTGTAAAATGCCCCATTACAGAGAATTCACTAAATTTCTTTTAGTATATCCCTATAAAGAATTATAATTTCTATGGTTGAATGATGAAATAAAATGATGCTGTAAAAAAACCTTTAATGATACAAGATGTTTATAATATGTTATTAAAAAGACAGAAAACAAGTTATAAACCCACAGGTACAATACCACTTGTGTAAAAATAAAACATATATGCCCATGCACCCAGAAATGTACAAACCCAAAACAGTAAAACATTCTTTGCTAGTCTTGGAATTATGGAGGAAAACCTGAGTTGTGTTTATTTTCTTATATTTTTTTGTTTTTTTCTTAAATCTTTTTAAATAAATATTTTCATAGTAAAAATTAGGAGATTCATCTTTAAATGCATGTCCAGTGAATGGCTTTTCTTTATTATATTTATATTTATTATATTTCCTGTAAAAGTACACTTTGTTAAAGGTTCTTTTGTTTTATACTGAGCTGAGATTCTTCCCCTTATGCTGAGCTTTGACCTCCACTTAGAAGGAAAGTTAAAACCAAGCTGGTCAGTAAGAGGAGGCAGAAAACTAAATCAACATATTAAAGGACCTTTGGGGATGGAGGAAAGAGCAGAAGGAGAACCAAGCAACACTGCCACCAACAGTGGCCATTTCCACTGTATATATATTGAATCATCCAGTGTGCAAGTCATCACTGATAAGGGTAATTGAATGTGTTGAATCAAATTCATGTTGAATGGGGTTGAGCTGTATCTTCAAGTGTAGCTCATTCTATGTTATTCAGAGATGGGTCATGTAGCTTGTGGATTTCTTTCAGGACGTGACTCCAATTCTGTTGCCATGTTTTGTGAGACCAAAAAGGTCTAGATATGTGATTATGTCTCCTGGATCCCTCTCACCTCCATAAAATACATCCCTCTATGTACTTCTGACAGATATTGATGTCAGGGCTAGAGACATCTAGCAAGTGGTAAGCTGTGATGCTGGGTATTTTATTTGAGGCTACATGGGTTGAACTGTGTACCCTAGTGAACACTAACTGATATCCTATGTCCCAGTGTGTCCAAATGGGAATGTTACGGTTTATACATTATGTCAACTTGATAAGTCTAGAAGCTTAACTAAGGGATTCAGCAGCTCTACATCCTGAGGCGTAGAGGCCAAGCCATTACTGTTCTGGGATAAACAGTGTCAGTCTGAGAAGGTTAGAACTTTAACTGAGTGACTCAGCAGGGGGCCAGGGTCCCTAGTTTGTAACATCCTCTGCCTGTGCAAGAGGAGGGCAGGCAGAGGGTGTGAGTGCTACACCCACCCAGGGGAGCAGCCTGCAGACAGTACAAGGCAAATGGGGGGCTGCTGGCTCATTCTTCAGAGGAGCTCCAGTCTTCACTTTCAGCTTGGATGCCAGACATGGTGACACATGTTTGTAATCCCACCACTTGGGAGGCTGAGGCAAGAGGATTGTTGCTAGTTCAAGGCCAACCTGGGCCACAAAGTGAGTTCAATGCCAGCCTGCACTACATTGAGACCCTGTTGAAAGAAAGAAAGAAAGAAAGAAAGAAAGAAAGAAAGAAAGAAAGAAAGAAAGAAAGAAAGAAAGAAAGAGGGA
>PVLA01003392.1:0-215588 GCA_004027455.1 Hydrochoerus hydrochaeris
TAGAGGGCCTCCAGCAACCCCCCTGGAGTCTCCACCCTCGACTCCATATTGAGCATTACATAAAAACATACACATGTGAACTACACAAATTACAATTATCAGTACAAAACATTCCAAGATCCCCACGCCCAATTCCCATATGCGGTGTCCTTTTCCTGGAGAAGCGATTGTCACAAGGTGTGGATGGACTAGGACGCGGCATGGACAGAAAAGGGCGCCACAGGTTCCCGTCTACCTGTTTGCCCGGGTGTCAGAGGCCTGAATGCCATGGTTAAGGTCCGCATACCGGGTCTACCAGACCAGTAACCCGGTTAAACCACATCTGCGCCCACTGGCTGGGAGCTGTCGCTTCCCACAGCTGAGACCACTGGGTCTCAGCGACCGTCCCTGAAATGGGAATTCGATTCCCTACATCACAGGGCTGCTGGGAAGATGAATGATATCACTACACAGGCCCCTGGAGCCCACTCAGTGGGAGCCAACCCCACTCCGCTTCTCTCCTGGGCTGTGGAATTGGGTCACTGTTTACCCCCTCAAAATCTCCCCCCTGTGGCTGGAAAGCCCTGTAAACTAGGGAGCTGAGGCAGGCATTCGGGGTGGGAGGGCTGCCTGTTTCGAGGGATTCGGGGGTGGAGGGATTGAGGTAGGTCTTGCTGTGGATTTCAGGCGGGCTTTAAACTCACCGCGTCCCCCAGGCTGGTCCTGAATTCACAATGATCCTGCCTCAGCCTAGTAAGTGCTGAGATCACAGACCTGTGTCATCACGCCCAGCTACAAGGTTTGTTAATGAGCAAGCAGAGAGATGCTGTTTGCAGAGAAAAGAGAGAGAGAGTGAGAGAGAGAGAGAGAGAGATCTTCGGGTCTTTCCAGTTTTAATTGAGGCTGAAATGCATCCCCGCTCTCGGCTGGGATTGAGGTGCCCTTGAGTCCTGTAATCTAACCTTCCCGCTCCCCCTGAAATGGCCTTGATGGGGTTTCTCTTCCTCAGGATCAACAAACCCAAAGCAAAACAAGCTAACTACACAAGTGTCATCAGAGTGCTGCACTTGCCTGAGTGGGTGGGAACTGAGGGGAGCCCCACAGATCTAAGGCCCCTGGCCTACGGGAAGGGACACCAGACCCACGCTCAGGTGAAGGGCACTGCAAGTCCCCCAGCTCGAAAGGGCAGCTCCAGGGCCCCCACCTCCTCCTGGGCCCAGGAGGAAGGTGGGCGCTGGCTGTCCTGCAACCCCAAAAGAGCTGCAGATGTCAAGCCCTTTCTCCTCCCTTCTGCTCATGGGATCCCCGCTTCCACCTCCCTCGGAGCTGTTCCGGGGCCCCCTCTGCTCTGACTTTCATGGCTCTCCTCTGCTGGGTTTCTCTGCCCAGTTCCCCTCTTAGAGAGCGGCCAGTCTCACAAGCCTCAGTCCTGCAGGCACAGCCAGCAGCAGGAAGGCTCCAGCCCAGGCTTTACTTTTCTTTCCAATCTATAGCGAGGTCTTGCATTTTCATCGCAGAAGCCTGGAGAACCACCCTCGCGTGTAACTGTTAATGCACTGACCGCACGTTTTCACCTAAGCCTGCCTTTCCCTGATCTCACATTGTACACATAGATACGCATTTTTCACCTCTAATGAAATACAATGTATATTCCTACTTACTTAAGTCGTGCAGAGCACGGATACGTGTGTCTGCGATGAAATGCTTTGCCAGCTTCAGCAGCACCTGCGCTGAAACTGAAATGAAAATGAAGGAGGCCGCGCGCCGCCGCCCTCAGTGGCCCGGTGACCTCCTTGTGGAGAGAGCCCTGCAGATCTGCTCCCCTGGCCAACTCCAAGTGCACACTGTCACCCTTAGCCACGGTCACCGTGACGGCGGCAGGTCTGCAGCGCTGGCGCCTGGGCTGACACCGCCCCCGTCCCTCCACCCCAGCCCCACGTCCACCCTGGTGCGCTCTGCTGCTGTGAGTCGGCTCTTTTAGATTCCACCTGCAGCGAGGTCGCGCAGCGCTGATCTTTCTCACCCGAGTTACCTCCCTCGGTGCGATGTGCTGTAGGTTCCTGCACGCTGCTGCAAATGGCAGCATCTCTTCCTCCTCCTTTAAACACTGTATCAGTTTTCCATGGTGCATATAAATATACACGGGTAGGGGGAGCTGCCATCCTCTGGGAAGCCAGGAAGGAGAGAGGAGGGGTGGGCAGGAAGAGGGACCCTTCTAGGCCACGCCCCCAGCGCCCCCTTCTTCCAAGGCCCCGCCCCCTGGCTGCGCAGCTACAAACTCATCCGGGGACTAACTCACCTAGGAGTTAGGGCCCCCATGACCCAAGACCCGGTCGCCTCTCTACCAGCACATGAGGCTTCGCACCGTCTAGGTAGAAGCCGTGGGGTGTAGGGCCGTTCTTTAATCTCTCAGCTACCAGTAGGGACTTGGGCTGCCCTGGAGGCACCTGCACGCATCTCTCAGGCCAGGGCTCCTCGTGTCCTTTGTAAGCAGACTCCGGACTGGGATTGCAGGACCGTCTGGCAGCTCTACGTTTAATTTCTGAGGAATTTCCATGCTGGTTTCCATTAACGGCTAAAAAGAAATACAATGCATACTCCAGCCCACAGCGTGTAAGCGTTCCCGTTTCTAAGCGGTGTCTTCTGACTTTGGTGACAGCGGCCTGCCAGGCGCGAGATGAGATCTCACTGTACGGTTTCCATCTGGGTTTCCTGGATGGCTTGGCACATGATGCCTTTCTGTTTACCTGTCGGCCACTGTCTATTTTCTTAGGAAAATAGCTGTTCAGTTTCTTTGTGCATTTTAGAATCAATGTTTTGTTTTGCTTTGCTTTCTGGGTAATTTTTCTGTGGAGTTACATGATTTCCCTCCACGTTTGGGGTACAAGCCTTTTACGTTTGCACGCATTTCCTGTTGTTCCATAGGTTACCTTGTTGTTTAGTTGTTTCTTTTACTGTGTGGAAACTCTTTAGTTTAACATATAGGACCAAGTCCTTATTCTGCCCTTTATGGAACTGTAGAGGTGGGGACTCTTGCAAGCACAGAGTCATGAGTTCAATCCCCGGTACCAAAAAAAAAACAAAAAAAACAAAAAAAATAGCTAAAGCTCTACAGCTGTAGAGGATGAGAAAACAGCTAGTGCCCGAAAACAGCTAAGTGCCCGTATCAAAACCCGAGGACGCCCAACGTGGTGGGTGTCTCTGGGGCACTGATGAGCAGGACTCGACCTGGCAGAAGCGTGGCTGTGACTTCCCGGGCCCATTTGGGGTGACACAAGGACTCCCCAGGACCACAGGAGAAGCACACACTGGACCTTCTGCTCCCAAAAAGACACACGTGTGCAGGTCCACACACGCTTCCTGCAGATCCAGGAAAGGGCAAAATCATAAAGCGGGCTGAGATATTTCATCTGTGATTAATTACCTGAGAGAAAAGAAACAAATTCCCCAAATAATTAGACCAGGGTCCCGGGCCTGGCACAGCCGGTCTCCGTGCGTCATCTGTTAGTTATAAACGGAGCCGCAGGGGCCTGCGGGCTGGCGCGGCAGCCGAAGAAAAGCCTCTGTGTTTACATTTTCTCCTTCAATGCTGGTATGAAAAAATGACAGAAGTGTCCAACTCCACGGGCACCATCAGATGGGCTCGCTCAGTCTTCACAGCTCTTGGCACTTGTTGGCATTTCCTGTCCCCGAGGTAAAGCCATCAGGAGAGATGCTGCGGAGACGGAGGCAGAGTGTCCCAGCCCACCTCCACCCAGCCCGCCACGCTGGCTCCACGTCCCGGCCTGTCCCCCGCCCCGCCACGAGGCCCTCAGCCCTCCAGCTTCCACTGTCCCAGCGTGTCTCCCTCCCCACCGACCCAGCCTCCTGTGGTCACATACGTCGAGGTATTCAGGGGCTGGTCTTGTTGAACAAAACTAGCACCCACTTCTTGGTATTTCCTGGGTTCCCAGGCGTGTGCTATGGTATATGATTTAATCAACTTAATTCTCACAACAAACCCGTGAGGGAGACTTTATTATCTCCAACCTGCAGAAGAGAAACTGAGGAGGGAGCTTTCGTACCTTCCTGTCATCACAGCCAGGCCTGTCACAATTTCGAAACCCACAAACCCATAATAACTAGCCATGCTGTCAGTGTCATGAGACATTATTATTGCTAATAGTTAATGTAGCAAAGATAAAATGAATAGTGTCCTAAGACCTGAGCTGTCTGTGACTTGAGTTGTTTGTCCTGCACCTAATAACCAAATGCAGTTTCCCCTGAGGATCGGCCAGAGTCTCTGGCAGCAGCGACTAGCTGTACCAGGTGGTGGCTTTCCACGCCCAGCACCCTTTCAGCGCTCTCCCGCCCCACTCTCTGGTAACGCTCCCTGAAACCTGGGAACCACCCTTCCCGAGCTCTGGGCTGGCAGGGGCTGTTACCTCTCAGTGAGAAACCCTGATGTGAGATTTGGAAGGTGGACAAGGCGTGGCCGTGGGTGTCTAGGTGCCCTCCTGAGTGCCATCCCTGGGTGGCTGGCAGCCCTCCCGGGCTTCCTTGGGAGAAGCAGTAGCTCCAATCTTTGCTCCCACCTGCCGCAATGGTTTTATAATCCACTGTCTCCTTAAGTTAAATTTATATACCTGCGATGGCTCCCATCTTCCCAGCTGACACGTTATCCAAGGTAATGGCCCATTAATCATAAAATTAAAGCAATTAGAAAGCTAACACAGGCTCTGGGGCTATAGCTCAGCGGGAGAGCACTTGCCTGGCATATGTAAGGCCTTGGGCTTGATGTCCAGAGAGACAAACAGACAACAACAATTAATATACATTGATTACCCGCTTTATTCCAGACACTGCTTTTTGGTGTTGGAACAGCAACATAAATAAATAATCTCTTCTCTTGAAGAATTTATGCTATTATACTTCTAAAATATTCATTAAATAAATGACTACAGACCATGATAGAAAGAGTAGTTTAGGAGCACTTGTACAGATGGAACAATAGAATAAGTTCGAATCAGAGGACGAGACATAGCTGAGTTCATATTGCTTCTGTAATTTCCTTACTGTGTAGCTTTGGACCATCACTGCAGAGCCTCATAACACATAACCTTTAGTTTCATCCTGTGGAGGCAAAATGGATTTTGGACTTGAGTGAACCAAAGCTAACCAGTCTTTCATGGTTATTGACATTGGGCAATATTTTCCAGGCATGAGATGGGTTTTCTAAATACCAAAATTAGTACATAGTGACAGGAAGCAAAATTGTTCAGTTCCAGAGCATCGAAGCATTTAATGACTGTGGCCTAGAATGGGATTTTTTTTTTTTTAAATCTTAAAACGTCTAAGGACATCTGTAGTCTCTGGTCTCTAACATGGCTTCCAAGATGGCTTCCAAGATGGCTTCCAAGATGGCCTCCAAAATGGCACCCAGTGATTCTCACTTCCTGGTGTTTGTGCCCTTGTATGGATTCCTCCCACAGAGGGCTGACCTGTGGAGCACACTGGGTGTTGCTAAATGACTGTCTGACTTGAGCACTGCACCACCCATCTTGCTGCCTCTTCCCTTACTCTGTGGGTTCAGTTACCAGGTCATGAGGACTCTGAGTGGAGACTCATGCTGAGAAGCTAAGGCCTCCTGCCCACAGCCCTGAGTGGGCCATCGCGGACAGGACTCTTCCAGGCCTCCTCAAACCCTCGGATAAAAGCAGCCTGACCAAGAGCTTACGTGTAGCCTTGCATGGATCTTGAGCAGAGCATCCCAGTCAGCTACTATAAGAACCCTACCCACAAAGACCTTGAGATGAGAGTCACTGCTCTGGAGTTTGGGTTACAGATCAGCAGATAACTAACGCGGAGTCCAGATAGTCCACTCACGGCAATGCCTTCAGTGTCTTGCTCTCTCCCCTCCTGTAGCACCCCACTCCTGGGTGTCTCTCACCTTCTACCTTAACAGGACTCTTCCAGCAGCTGTTCCATTCCATCAGGTTTCCTTCCCACAGCCACCACCATGGGATGAACCTGTCACATCTTCCCAGAGAACAGCCTTGCAGGGATATGTGTCTTCTGTTTTCATTGCTTTTCTCCTGAGTCTCTGCCTCTGCCACTTTTACCTTTTCTATTCTCAGAGATGGTAGAAGGGGAGTGGAGAAAGATGGTAAGTGGGGAAAAGAGAAGGCATTGCTCTGATTAAGTTCATCTCACTGCAGTACACCCTGGGTTGCTGTGAGAATTGAACAGGGTGCTACATATACAGAACCCAGCACACGGCTCGGTTCCCTCCTTTTTTGTCCGAGCCCCACCTCACATCTCTTCAGCCGTACAGAACCCTTGGAGTTCCCCGTAATTCTCCACCTCTTTCCCTGGCGCCTTCTGTGCCCTATGATAAGAATGCCCTGTCTCTTCGTCACTCTCTGGTGAGCTCTTATGCTATAAAATCAGCTCAAGTTTTAAGTCTTCAAGAGCCTTGTCTGCCCTGCACACCGCCGCAGGCACGAGACCCACCCAGGGGATTTCTTGGCTACCTCAGGCAGCCGCAGAGCAGCCAGAGTGTGGCCAGGATGAGGGGAAGAGAGTAGGAGATCAGGGACTGGCAGGATCCCGACCTGCTCCAGGCGGGAAAGGCCGGGAGGGAATTAGGGAGAGAGCGGCAGGCGGGCTCCAGGCAGTGAGAAGGGTAAGTTCAGGGACCAACTCTAGAAACGCAGGCTGTGATGAGCTTGCTGAACTCAGAGGAGCCTGGAGGACAGCAGGTTTCTAGGGCCAGGGGGAGGTGACCGTGAGCCTACCGAGCTGGGGAGAGATGCAGGTGATGTCACCACCGGGCGCCTCCGATCAGCCAAGGCGGGAGGGGGGGACCCGTCTGCGCTCCTGCCCAGGCCCCAGCCCCTCCTGAAGGCCCCTCCTGCACTCTCTGGAGGACCTGCTTTCCTAAAGGACTGGCTCCTTAGTCCCACATGGACGCTGCACTCATCCAACCAATCTCCTAGCTTCACACTCATGTCAAACTTGGATAATCATGTCATTATATTCTGTTACACACTTGTCTCTCTTCCTTATTGTAATCCAAACATTGTAATCCCTTTGCCCGTCTTTGCTGTCTGGAAAGTTTGTATTTGTGATCCCATTGAAATGTTACTGGAATTCCAGTGAGTTAATTCCAATCTACCACCTGCAGTGTAACCCACGGAGAAAATAAAGTCACTGAGACACGTTCATTTTTATGGGCAGTAAGGAGTCCTCAGTCCAACCCAAGTGAGAGCCTAACCCAGGATCTTTTAATTCATGAAAACGGGAGTGGCTCGAGGATGGGGGTGGTGAGGATGGTGGGAATTACGTGAGTACTGTGAGCTGAGCTGGCCAGGCGGCCAGAAAGCACCTCTGCAATGTGCAGAGAAAAGGCCGTGCAGAAAGGCCAATCTGCACAACTCACCTGGGGCAGAGTTTAGATTTTAGGGGCTGTTGCTTCAGTTTCTGACATGTAAACCTTTGGGCCCTGGGAAGTCGTAGCCTCTCATTCTGAGGCTCGAACCCAGTTGGCATTCCTGGAGCTATGTGGCTCTGCCATCCCTCCGTGCTCAACCATTCAGAGGGAGACATGAGTGAGGAAACAGGAAACTGTCAGCTGGCTTCAAAGATCACACATCAGGACCTCAGCTGGCCCTATTTACACTGCTTAGAGCCAACTGAAGGGAGAGGGAAATAGCTCAGCCAGCTCTACATATACAAGGAGGCAGAGCCCGGGTTAACTAAAGCAGAGGGGATTGCTCTGCACTCAAGGGGAGCCGTCCATATGGTCTTCCACACTTCCTCTCTCAAGAGCAAGAACTGTGTCATGTCCATGCCCAGGGTCCCAGCCCCTAACTCAGCTCTAGCAAAGACTCGGGCTAGACAGTTTGGTCAGTGGCCCAGTGGTCAAGCCAGGGGCCCAGGCTTGGCTCGTTGCCTCACTGCAGCGTCTGTGGCAGGTTCCCCAGTGATGCCTGTGTGCTTGAGTCCTCTCCTCTGCCATGGGGCTCCTGGCTGCAGTCGCCGCTGGTTATCTGATGTCACGTGGACTGGCCGTGAAGGGCAGCAAGGGAGGGCTTGCTAAAACTGGGCATCACCACAGGCTGAACCGAGGAAAGCCGGGGTTAAACCCTGCTGTCATTTAAACTTCCAGCCCCCGAAGACCATTTGGTCCCTCATCAGCCACCCAGCAGCTGGCGGCAGACACTAATGCAGAGCTTTTCTCAGTGTGCAGCACAGCTGCGGGTGGGCGCAGTCTCAGCCCACTGGCTGCGCTTCTCAGTGATTGGGGATGCTATCATTTAGCTCCCAGGGCTGCTAATAAATCCCACCTGGTGGCTTCACACAGGGGGTGTTGCCATGCTGCCCACAGGGCCATGGCCCCTGAAGCCTCAGAGGGGACCCTTCCCTGCCTCTTCCGGCCTTGCAGGCATCCAAGGGTTCTTCAGCATCACCTCAAAATTGAGCCCCCTGCTCAAGCAAAGCCAGGGGCCCCAGAGCAGATGCCTGTCACTCTGGGAACAGGTGGCAAGGCCTTCCCCCACCCACAACACACGGGCACTGTGGAGAGGAAGAGCTCTGTACCCCAAGAATCAAAGCCAGGGGTCCAGGTGACCAAGGCTGGTGGGCAACAGAGCAGACAGTGCCGTCCCCGGGGGGCAGAGGAGCCCTGGTTTCAATCCCCAGCTTCCGGTTTCCTCCCAGAACGGGTTCTGCCTGGAGAAACTCTGTGAGTGTGGATGAAGATGTGTGGCTTTGGAGCCCAGCAAAGGACACTTCAGGGTGTCGGTGAGGGTGTCGCAGGTGTGGCGGGGGACTTGAGTGACAGTAGGTCTCTGCAGTACCAGAGGAGCCTGAGAAGTGAGAGCAGCCAGGGCAGGTCGGCTCCCCTCTGGCTCTCTGCGTTTGGAAGCAGGAGGGTCAGGGGACATGCTTGGGACATTCTGAGGTCACCAGGAATTGGCACAGAGGGCCAGGGGGACACGGGACGAACGTAACAGTCTCCTGTAGGTAACAGCACACGACGCCTTAGGATGGAGCGCTTCGGCCAGAGAAGTAGCATTTGTTGAGCACTTGCTAAGGTACAGGCCCTGTTTTCACACAGGAATTAACTTCAGTAACTACCTTATAGTTAGCATCCCCTTTGGAACAAGGAAAATGCTTGCCCAAGGACTGGCAGCCAGTGGGTAAGCACGAGACCTGGGTTTGAACCCCGGCCACCTGGCCTGGAGCCTGGGCTCGTCTTGCCTGCACGCCACTGCCCTCCACGCTGGATCGGCTGGAGGAGAGGTGGAGGAGAGGACCGGGTGCTCTTCCTCACAGGCAGGGTTTTGAGGGTGACTGGGTCATGGAGGTATGATGCTCAGAAGATTAGTCCACTGTGGAGTTTATAGCTAAACGTGACGATGGGGGGTGAAGCCTGGTTAGAGGAGATGGTCATGTGAGCACGGCCTGGAAATATATGTGTGTATATCCCTCCTCCTCCCTCGATCCCGCTCTGCTTCTGGTCTGCTGTGCCACGAGCTGTTTCCCCTCTGCCATGCAGCCGCCTTGGAGCCAGCTGACTATGGACCGAATCCTCTACAAACTGTGAGCCAAAATAAACCCTCCTCCTTTAAGCTGTGCGTGTCGGGCAGGCCCTGAGGGTTAGCGTCCAGCCCTGTAACCGCACGGGCAGCAAAATTTGGGCAACAAAAGTGAACAGACCCTACTCAGAAGAAGTACAAATGGCCAATAAATACCCGAAAAATGTTCAACATCACTGGCCAGCAGAGAAATGCAAATTAAAGCAACACTGAGATTCCACCTTACTCCAGAAAGAATGGCTGCCATCCAGAAACCAAATAGTAATAAATACCATTAAGGCTACAAGGGAAGAGGGCCGCGTTACACTGTTGGTGGGACTGTAAACCAGTGCGGGCACCATGGAAATCAATTACTGGTTTTATAATTGCAATAGAGATCCACTCAATAGCCTATAATATAAAATCAAATTATTCAACAAAGACCTGTGCAGATTCTTCAAAGAACTAAAGCCAGAAATGCCACCTGCCCAGCTCTCCCCTCCAGGCATCTTCCCCAAAGAGGTAAAAGTGCATATGACAGTGGTTCCTGCACAGCCATGTTTGCAGCAGCACAGCTCGTAAGAGCTAGATCCTGGGGGTGGCCTCCAGGTCCACGTGGTGGGCTAAAAACTGGTGGTCAGTTTAAACACCACTGAGCATGGAGGCCCCCAAGGACGGCGGCCAGCATGAAAGGAGACCGGAGAGGAAGAGCAGCCCTGTGGGTTCCCCGAAGTGTTGTTCCTGGGGCCATTGGTTCTCCTCGAGGCGCTTGTCATACCCCTAGACATGAACTGGGCTGTCATCGTCGGAGGAGCTCTGGATCTTGTCACTGAGAGTGGCTGTGGTTCACTTTGGGGGAGCTCTGGTCCCTACTTTAAGTATCGCTTCCTGGCTCTGCAGGGGAGATGTGAGCTGTTTAATCCCCAGGAGAAGCTCGTCACGCTGGCTTCCTGATAGGGACTCTGCTGTTCTCATTGGCGGAGGAGCTCGGGACCTTGTTGAAGAGCCCGGGACCTCATTGTCACTGAGGATGGCTGTGGTACTTTTCGGGGGGCCCCTGGTCTGTTTTGAGTGTTGCTTCCTGGCTCCAGTGCAGAACCCTCAGCCTACCGTGTAGCACAGTTCCTTCACCCCACTGGCTTCCACCGCTGACTGTGGGGCTGCCCCAGCGCAAATGAAACACGCTTGCATGAGTCACTGTTGTGGGCTCTAGGCCTCCAGCTGGACTCAAGGAGGGCCTGTCATGAGCTCTGGGTCTTCAGCAGGACTCATGCAGGATATTTCCAGGGGACCCAGGCCCTAGGCTGGACACTCTAGGTCTTTAGGGTGTGGACACACTTCCCGCACTTTCTTTGTATTTGACCCCAAGGGTTAGGGTTAGGGTTACTACTATAAATTATGCATCCTGTATTGTCTTTCCTGTATTGTCTTGTTCTCCTCATAACCCCTGACCACAGCAGTCCATCAGCAGGTAAAGGGAGTGTGGTGTGTACACCATGGAGTCCACTGTGCCACAGAGAAGGATAAACCTGAGCCACCCTTGGGGAAATGGAGGCCCCTTGAGACCGTATGCTGAGTGGCACAGATCAGACACAAAAGGCTACCTATCACGTGGCTTCTCTTCTGTGAGAATCCCAAAAGCATAAATAATTAAGCAGCAACACAGAAGCACGATGATAGGAAACAGGGAGACGGGTCTATCTCCCCACTTTCTATCACTGTGCGTGACGCGATGGGGAAGTGGAAGAAAGGAAGCAAAAGGATGTGACACATCCGACCGCCAGCTCCCGTGAGGGACAGAGCAGTCTGAGCCCTGGGACACCTCATGGGCCTGGCCTGCCTTTGCGCCGAGCTGGAGCCAGGACGAGCATGGGGTCCCCTGTCTGGCCAGGGTGCCCCAGGAGGCTGAGCAGGGCTCACATGCTAGGGAGGAGGCGCCCGCCTGGCTGCCCGACTCTGCGCACATGGCCCCGTGCCGCCTGGCCCTAGAAGCTGCCGGGCCCGGTCACCTCCAAGCTGCGTCTTTGAGGTTGGCTTGGCTTTCAAGTCCGGCCTCACCCAAACCCTTGCTTGGCTCGAGTCAGGCCCAGGAAGCATAGCCGCAGCTGCAGCCGCATCCAAATATTGACCACGAGCTCCTTGAAAACCATGAGAGTCTTCACCACGTGGCCCGGCTCCGGGGGAGGGGACCCAGGCATTGGAAACCTGCAACCACAGCCACCGAACACGGAGCCTGGAACTCCTTAATCAGAGGAGAACTTACCAAGACCTGCACCATCAGAATCATCAACCCGCTTACTCCCTGAGCACCTGATTTGTTTGACTGCCTTCTAGATCTTGGATCAAGATGAAGCAGAGCCCCTCCGGGTCCCTGCGGGGAGGCTGGGGTGGTCGCTGTCTCCCAGCTCTGTCCCCTGAGGAGCCTGAAGCCTGCACGTCACAGTCTGAAAGCTGCAGGCCGAGGTCCCCGGGGAAGGGAGGGGGAGGGAGTGAAATCCAGGCAGCCTACATTGACCATCAGCCTCAGTCTCCTAAAATGCAAAGTCTGAAGCCCACTGGTCATTCACTAGAAGATTCTCAGTGGAGGGGCCAAGTCACAGCCTCGCCCACCGGACCTGCCCCTCCCAGAGCCCGGGCTCTTCGCCCATTCACGCGCTGCCTGCCACCCACAGCCAGCGTCCTGGGCTTAGTGGGCCCTTGCTGAAGCTCTGACCTGCTTTTCTCTGATGGATGCTGAACTCCAGCAGGGGCCGTGGGTGGCTCCGCGGAGAGGCCACCGGCCACCAATAGGAGGCGCCACGGGGCCAGGCCTGGAGCTCAGAGCAGGAGCCCTGGCCAGGCCTAGCAAGCTCAAGGCCTGGGTTTTGCCCGTACAAATCAGTGGATCAGCAGAGACCCCGCACCTCCTTCACAGAGAGGGGCTTCCACTGCTGGGATGGGGGCAGAGAGGCGAAGCTGGCCGCCACAGGTGGGCTCATCCCTGCCCTTCGAGATTCTTCTACCAACTGTCACCGCGCCCCACATGGGGCAGGCAGCAGCAGAGGAAAGCAAGGCCTAGAAAGGGTGACCAGGTGCCCGGCTGGTAAGAGCCAAAATGAAGTGGTAAACCCAGCTCACCCTAATCCCTAAACCAAGACTCCCAGCGCTCCTCCTGCCCTGACACCCCTGTCGTGAGTCAATGATGGGGACGTGTGTCACCATCACAGGGCCCAAGGACAGTGCCTTCACCAGTGGCCAGCTCACCCAGGGGAGGCCGAGGCTCCTTTCAGCAGAGCAAGCCAGAGGAGAAACCCACTGTGTGGAAGTTCCTCTGTGTTCATTCTTGAGGGGGGAAGCACAGGACGCCAGCCCCCCACCCGCCCCGAGCCTAAACCACATGAGGGGGACCGTGTAATTTATCATCTGGATGGACACTAGTGAGTGGAGAGACGCTAAGCTGGAATAGAGGGGCCCTCTGTCCAGGAGAAGCCTGGGCGGAGGGTCGCCTTGGTAGCACCAAGAACGAATTTGGGAGACCGCTGTTTTCCAGGGAGACTCACCCAGCTGAGACCCGACCACCACAGTCGGACTTCCCGGATGCCCCGAAGGCTGGCGCTGCGGCCTGGGCAGGGGACGGTCCGTGCAAGGGGACCAGTTCGGAAGCGCTGGACAGCGACATACAGCTAACATCGGCATGTTCCCTCTCTGCGTTTAGGACAGTGGAAACTTTTTACAAGCTCTTCGGAGACAGCGCTCTGCTCCCCAATCCCGTATCCATAACACATCCCAAAGGCTGCGGGAGCCCGAGTTTGCGGAGCTGGCTTAACGCAATTATCCGAGACGGATTATCATCCCGACTCGAAGCAGGGGCGCTTTCTCTTCATTCTGTGCCAAAGGGAATTTCAGAAAATGAGTTCAAGCTGCTACCTCAGCAGCAGGGCAACAGAGTCCCGGGGTCCCCGTGAGGCTGCCTGTCCTTAGGGACACAGCACAGTGAGCCACCCCGTCACTTTCCAACACTTTCTCCAGCCTGACAGGTAGGTGACTTCCAGTCTCGGTCCTGAGATTCTCCTTGCTCTTACCAGGTCAGAAGGGACTGAGAGGGGAAGGGTCCCAGTGAGTCCCCTGCTGTGCTGCAGGAGGCGGGCTCCCCCGCACCTGCCACACACACGGCAGTCTTGGTTCAGGAATTAGGGTGAGCTGGGTTTACCACTACAAATGGTGCAAATTGAGCATTTTCGTGGCAGTATAGTACTCCATTGTGTGTAAACGCACATGTTCTCTACCCATCTGCTGGTAGATGTCTGTGGACCTCCTTCGAGGTCTAGCAATGAAGAATTGTGCTGCCAAAACACGACTGCGCCATGGGTCACTGTAACATGCTTACCCAGAGAGCACGGCCGCCATCAAGAAACTCAGTGGTAACAAATGCTGGCGGGGCTGTGGGGGAAAGGAACCCTCCTCCACTACGGGTGGGAGTGTAGACGGGGAGAACCCCTGGGAATCAGTGTGGAGAGTCCTCAAAAAACTAGAACTAGAGGTTCCATTTGAGCCAGCCTCCTAGGTATCTGCCTGAAAGATCTAAAGACATCCATTCCCATTTCAGTGATGCGCCCTCAGCTTCTAAATCTCTACTTATTTCAATACGGCAGAGGGTGGTAGGTTTGAAAGGGGGGCATAATGGTCTAGTTTCAGGTTTGGAGAACGGGTTGCTGAAGGAAGGGCACATGGGGGGCACCAGCAGGAATCTCTGCAGTGTCCCCAGGGCGGGGGCTGTTGTCTCCTGTTACTGGGACTCAAGTACACAGGAGGGAAACTGAGTCACAGAACGTTTGCCAGACTGCTTATTCATAGGCTGCTGCAGTTTCTCACAGATACCTTCCTCACTGCCCTCATCCTTAGCTGCCCCTCTGGTGCCCACTGCACCCAGGGACCCTCCTGCTGTGGCCCTGCCCTGTCCCCCACTGACCAACTTCCTCCTGATAGGACAGGGAGCTCCCGGGCCTGCTGGTCCCAGCCCCCAACAAGCTTTGAAATGAAGATGAAACCATAAACTCCGCTGGAATCCCACAGCCTCCGCGCGGTGGAAAACAGGGGCCAGGCCGCAGGAGGCGGTGAATCTGCCACTTCACAAGCAGCCTTGGAATTCTCCACTGGGGACCTGGGGACAGGTAGGAAGCACCCTCTGTCTACTGGAGAATCGGTCCCAGGCTGCTGCCAGGGCACGACCTATATCCCCTGCCTCAGTTTCCCCCCCGGAGCCTCAACAGTGTCTTAGCGCTTCCCGCAGAGCCTCTGGAGAAGATGACTCCATAAATGTCTGTGAAGAGATGAGTCATTGCCCTCACTGGGCAGGGGAGACCCACAGGGGGGCCGCTTTCCCCCTCCTCTCCCTGCCTCCCTGCTTCCCTCTCCTCTGGCTTCCTCCCTCGTGTAACTTCCCTTCTTAGCAGGTGAAATCTCTGCCCCTGACACTGTGGGACCGGACTCTCAAAGCCAGGCCCCACCTAGAGCGGGGACGGCCAGGAGCCCCCAGCCAGGGGCAGCCCCTGGGGCCGAGAGCTGCAGAGCTGAGCTGTCCTGTGGCTTCGGCCACCCCTCCTGGAGTTATTTCAGGGCAAAGGAAGACTACAGCGAGGCCTCCTCCCCGTGAGCCTCCAGGCTGAGCTGTCGCTGCTACCCACCCCTACAGGTCACACCCAGAGTCCCCAGCATCGTGAACCCGCAGTGACAGAGAAAGGACGACGGGAAGTGCTGTCAGTGGTCCAGAGTTTCCACCTGGGAACCGAAGAAGCCTGGAGAAGGCCAGGACGCCCTCCGTGTCCCCTCGCGGTGGACTCACATAGTGAAACAGGCAAATCCACGTGTCTGTATTTGCCTAGAGAAGGAGAGCGGGGGAGGGGGCTGCTCCCTATTATCCGGGAGGAAAAGCCTGCTGGGTCTGTGGTCACTCTGGGGCGAGGACCAGCTCTGAGAGTAAGAAAAACATGGAATTTTACCCAGGACACAGTGTCTGCAGTTATCCCTGTCCCTAAGGGTGACATGAATGGTGACTTTGCCAACCCCAGCAGCGCTGCGTGGCTTCTGGTGTGACGTGGCAGAGGTTGGGAGCCAGGTGGCTTAGTTCTGCCTTCTGCCAGGCTGGGCAGATCCTCCTCAGCTGCCCAGGGTTCTGACTGGATTGTCCTCTGTCCTGGGCTGGGCCAGGGTTTACCTGCAACAGCTGCCCGTGTGGTCAGTACATGTGCACCACCGGTGCAAGGGACCGTCTGTCTGCCCTAGGTCCTTTGACAAAGAGCCCCTGTGCCTGGGGCCGGCCAGGGTCTCCTTAGCAGTGCTCCCTTCACGAGTGACCGCCGAGGCAGGAGTGACCTCCGGGGGTCACACCCTCGGGGACAAAGCCAAGCACAGGCGACAATTCTGTGAGCTTCACCCCAGGGCTCTCTGCCTTCCCGGCCTTTCGGGCACCTGCAGGACGCTGTAGGAGCATCGCAGATCCGCTCCGGTCACATCGGGTTCCACAGAGCGCAATTATCTGCTCATGGGTGGGTACAGAGCTCGCCACCTCAGGTTGAGGTGCACGGAAGTAACGGGGAAGTCACCTGTGGACTGGGTGGCCCTCCCGGATCGCTGGCGGGTGCCAGTGTCATAAACAAGCAAACTGAAATCAGTCTTCAGTGCGTGGGAGGCGCCAGGACCTGAGGAAGGTCCAGACTGAAGATGCCAACAGCGGCACCCCAGGACTAAAAGGTCCAGTCAACTCGCCACGAGAATTCCAAGCAAGTTCACATCAGTCATTGTTTTCCTTCTAAATCGTCCAGGCTGTTTTCTTCAAAAATGACAAACAAAATGTCACTTCTAGCCCCAGTGACTGTCAAGATCCAGTCATGGGGAGCCCCAGCCAGGCCCTGCCCCTCCTGTTAGAGGGTGAGGGTCGCTGAGTTCTGCCACCGCAGGGCAATATCTGTCGGGAAGCGTTTCCCTGGGGACCTCACTGTCCTGACAATAGCAGCGCAGCTGGACACCACGCACAGTCACACACCTGACACGCGTCTCCACGCTCTCCCACCGCTCTGGGCTGCGGGCTGGGGTTTTGTGTTTGTTTGTTTGTTTGTTTGTTTGCTTCGGGTTTGTTTTGTTTGTATTTAGACACCCAGCTCAGCTTTCCGTGTTTTCCTTACTGCTATTTTTTCCCAGCTTCATCAGCTCGCCTTACCCAGCGACACTGCCGCGTCTTTGTGTGTGAGGGTAACGCTTCGTTTAGAGAATTTCAAGCAGAGATTTGTTCAGGTTTGTATGGTACCAGGCAGTGCCGCCCCTGGTGCCTCAACGTCGAATGGAAACAATCAGACACGCGAGCTTCAAGTGGAAGCAGTTTGCGCACCCGGTACTGGGTGCACTTTGTCCTCGGGGTTACTGCTGCTCTTTATTTCTTCAAAACTGAACAACACTGAGCTTCTCTCGCACTCCAGAAACAATCGCCATTGTCAGGCAATCAGATAGCAGCAAAGGTGGGTGAGGCCGTGGGGAGAAAGGAGCCTTCTACACGGCTGGTGGGAACACGGGGATCTGTACCGAGGTTCCTCTAAAGCTGGAACTAGAAATCCCGTTTGACCCGGCGAGCCCCCTTCTAGGTGACCCCTGAAGGTCAAAGACACCCGACTGCAGTGAGGCGCACACTCCCATGTCTGTAGCAGCGGGACCCCAACAGGTGGATCTTGGAAGCGGCCTGCGCGCTCATCCGCAGAGGGCTGGGTAACGACACGCTGCTCTGCGCGAGGGAGGATGAAGCTGAGTCGCTTGGACGCGCCTTGAGACCAGAAAGTGGAACAAACCAGACACACAAGCTTAAATGTCATGTTTTCTCCAACAGAAGCCCAAGTATGAAAAAAGAGCAGAATAAAAGATAATAGGAAGCAGGGAGAGAGATCTTCTTGGACGGGAGGGGACAGAGGCGGAGGGACAGAGGTAAGGTTTTCAAAGAAGCCATGTGGCTGCGCGCCAGCCCCCGGCGGGGTGCAGTTACTTTGTACCGCAGGCATGTACTAAAAAAAAAAGTGAAAGTTTGCAGGAATACATTTGATTACTTATTTTTGTTTTAGTTTCCTGTTGTTTTCAATGTCAGATTGGGAATCTTAAAACTTTTCTTTGATTTGATTTTTCAACAATATTTGAAGATTGTCCTTTCCATGAGAATTCTGTCATAGGCCGGTGCCACTGAAAAGGAGAGAAGCATCTGTGTTCTCCATTTTAGGACAAGAAAAGCAACAGTGACACTTTCACAAGAGAATTCGTCTTCTCCGGTTTCGGCAGCGAAATTAAAATGTTCTGGTTCAAGAGAAGCAGAGGCCCATTCCTGGGGCTCCCTTACCAGAGGTGCTGTCAGTGCTGAGGGCTGACTTTTTTGGGGTCCTTCTGTCTGTTCCCATTGGCACACAGGCCCCTGTGAGAATGGGGAGATGAGACAGCGGCCAGCAGCGGCCAGCAGCGGCCATGAGGTCACAGGCCCACAGGACACCCGCACTGGAAATTGTGCAGAGGGCATTTCTTTCTCTCATGGTGCAAACAGGCAGTGGGTGACAGTTGCAGGTTCTGGGGCCTGGATGTGCCCCCAGCACCATTACCAAGTGACCGAGTGGCCCTGGGGATCTAATCTAACGTTCTATATTCCGAAGACATGGAGACCCATGAAGACGCATGACCCCCGGCGTCACCTGGTGACTAGCAGAGCTGGGAACGGAATCTTCTTCAGTGAGGAATCAAAATCCTTTCTCTTATGCTCTTTAGTCATTATTAACGATGGTCCAGGACTGAGGGAAGGGACACAGAGTGGGCCCTTCCCATGAGGACAGGCAGTTTCTATGGCATGAAGGAGGGCCCAGAACAGCTAGGGACAGCCAGCAGGACACGTCCAGAGAGAGGCCCGAGGGCTTCGCACAGAATGACCACCCTGCCACCATCTCTGTGGGATTTTTGAAACTGTCCCACCAGGCATCAGGGATGAAAAGAAGAAGACACCCAACCTGGCAGCAGCCCACAAGAGGGGTCCCCAATTCCCCTGCTACCTCTCGGGTCCTGCAGGCTTGGGAGGTCTTCAGAGCCGCTCACTTTCAGCACCTTCCACCCTGAGCCAGCGCGGGGGTGCTCTGCCTGTGCCCGCGGGGAGCCTTGACCCCCAGGACCTAGAAGTCGGTCTGACTGCGAGGTGTGAAGGGGGCTGTGGGGTCCACTGCCGTCTTGCTTTTGCTCTTTGAAGTCAGATGAAGTTTATGGCTCCTGTAATTCAGAGTGAAAATTAGGGGTTTCCAAGCTGTGGGGCAGGGAGGCCCCTGGGAATTCGCAGCCCGGGCCTGGGGTGCTTTAAAGGACTGGGGAAAGCAGCAATGGGGTGAAGGTGGATTTTACCTGCCCCCTATAAAGTGCCATGAGGCTTTCTCCTGAGCAAAAATGCGAAATGATGCAGCTGGCTGAGACGCTGAGAGAGCCGCCGGGGGCAACAGATCCCAGAAGCCAGACCGGGTCCCCCCACGGGGCGGTGAGCAGGTGCAGCTTCCCGCCAGGCCGGGTGGGGGGTCCTCCTCAGTGCAGCCCTCCCCTTACCTCAGAATTCAATGACTGGCAAAGGTCAGGGCCGTGGGACTGAATGAAAGGAAGGGAGTGTCCTTAGACCCACTTGGCAAGGGCAGCTGTGTCCTGGCCTGTGGGCACACGCACCAGCTGGTACATAGCTCTTCCCTTTGCCAGCATGCTCACATCTGAATCTCAGCACAGGACCGATGCTCCATAGACTCGCCAGGCTGTGTGTGTCTTAGGGGATGTGCCTTTCACACAGGTAGGTGACAACAACCAGAAACAGCTTTAATACACAACCAGGATGAGAGCAGTGCTGCTTCGCTCGTTGTTTTCATAGCAGTGTCATCATGTGCTGGACATGCAAGCGCTTCCCTGCACGTGTTCTAATGGGCCCCTAACACTCACCAAGGTTAGGAGCCCAGCCCAGCATCTGCCCTGCAAGGTCTGAGCTGAGATTCCGAGAGATCTGCTGAAACCACACCCCACCCTGCTCGAGGTTGCTCACCCCGCAAGTCGGGACTGTTCAGCATTAGGGATATGGATTTAATAATACCACAGGACAGAAAAGAAGACAGTAGAAGGACCTGAATAAAGGGGAAGTCTTGGCTTGTGAGTCATTTGTTTCAACGTGCATTACGGTCTTCAGGGTCATGATACAAAGTTGACTTCTAACCTTAACCTTTCATCTGAGAAAGAAATAGTCCCTGGGACCCCTGCTTGAAAAGCAGATCTGAAGGAATTGGTTCCCTGGGCTCATTTCAGTGTGCTCAGCCATCTAGGCACCCAGAAGCCACTGCAGCCATGGTCCAAAGTGGCCAGGCTACTGCTGGCAACAGACCTAGGTGTCTTCAAAATGAGTTTGGTTTTACCAGCATGCAGAACACAAAAGCTGTGGGGTCAGGGAAGCTTCCACCCAGATTTCAGACCAGGCAGTCGCCCCGAGAGGGCAGAGCATGAAGCTGTGAGGGTGAAGCCAGAAGAGCAGTGAAGTCAACAGGAAATTGGAGGTGCCAGGAATGAGGAGCATCTGCTGAGAAAAATCACAGACAGTGAGCAGAGCCAGCCCAAGAGAGGCCAGGAAGGCCGCAACCAGCAAGTCTTGGGTCTCACAGACCACGACAGCTTACCCCAGATGCCAGACATAGAGCCACAGAACTTAATGTCTGCACATTGGGATTTGGTCTGGTTTTGTCTGGTTTCTGTCTCCTCCTTTTCAGAATGGGACTCTTTGCCCTGTGCCAGTGTATGTGGGCACTGTCCAACATTCTTTTTTATTGTTAGGCTCACAGCTAAGGGTTAGCCACGAGTCTCAGAAGAGGCTTTGGACTTGGACATTTCAGCAATGCCGAAAATATTAAGACTTTAGTTCTTAAAGATGGAGCAGATTCGTTTTGTATAATGAGCTAGATGAAGTGCTTTGGGCACCAAGAGTAGAATTCTATCACTTACACCCAACAGTCTCACGTCCCGAGGTGGAGCAACTCACTGGAGTGAGGGCGGGAAGGGCGTGGCCGTGTTCCCACCATCTCCTTTCTCTCTCTGCATCCTGGCTGCTGGGGATTGGGAGCTTTCTTACACCAGGTTAAGACTGAGAGCTTTTCCACCAGGTCATTCTGCCAGGCAGCCATTGTACCATGGACTGAATCCACCAGAGCAGTGAGCCAAATTAAACCTCCCACCCTTCACATTGTGGGTGTGGAGCATTTTGTCTGGGTGATAGGAAAGCGGACTAACAAACCTGAAATTTATAATTTCATGATCCTCTCAGGAGAAGGTAGATTTAGAAAAATTAACAGTTGGCTTATTACTCACTTTAGGCTCGATTGTAGCTTGTGAGAGGAAAAAAAACATCAGAAATCGCAGAGCTGGCCGAAAAATTAAAAAACAACAACAGACAAATGTGTATCCTTAATCTTTCAGTAGCCTAGAGCCTAAAAAGAGTGAAGGAAGCATTAGCGAACTGGCCCAGTGCAGAGGAACAAAACAGAACTCAGTCTCAAGTCAGGCAAGAGCCCAGTCCTGAGGAAGCGGAGCAGTGTAATGACCTCACACATACCCAGTCGCTGCCGTCTGCCCGTGTCCCCACATGTTGGTCCCAACGCACTCTGACAAGGCGCTACCCCTCAGGTGAAAGCGTTTAGGATGTCGGCTTCCCACCTGTATGGGCCCCTGTAATCCACCTCGCCAAGCGGGTAGGGGCCGCAGAAGGCGGCTGTAAACAGTTCACGTCAAGCAGGTTGAGACCTGGTGCAACGGCTCCAGAGCTCCGCCAGGGATGGACAGTGCGCGCCTTCCAGCAAGGACTGGGAGCACCATGAGGGGTGCTCCCGGCATTTTGGGCAGCCGTTGCCTGCCAGGTGGAGACATAGGTTAACTGACTTATCCCTCCTGGTGTCCTTGCGAGGCAGGTGTTATGGATGTGACGATCCCTCTGCTCAGGGGCAGGAGCTGAGCTTGTCGCGCCTGAAATGCAGACCTCGGGCGCCGGGGTTGCTCCACCCCACGACGCTGCCCGCGAACATGCTTCATCTTTTCAGTACACACCGAGCCCTGGACGCGCATCAGTCACTGATCGTCCACATCCTGGTCTTCCTGAGACCTACCGGTACCTGTGTGCTGGGGATTTCAGGAGCAAATGGCCTCCAGGTTGCAGGGGGAGATCCACAGGGAGCGGTGGGCACGGGCGGCGCCCCTGAGGTCCCCTCCTCTGTCTTCACCCACAGCTCTGCCATGCAGTAGCCCTGTGGCCGGGGCAGGTTACTGGGTTCTCCGAGCCTGCGCCTCCTGCTTTGTGACACAAGGATGGTAACTGTGTCTCCCTCATTAGCTTCTGTGTGCATTAAACAGGAAATTCTGCAAGTCACTTAGAGCAGTTGAGAAATGCCCAATGAATGTTACATTCTTATGGAAAATAAACTTCATTGTGGTTGCTGGAGTTACTTCTTTCTCCTTGCTCACCTTTTTCTACTCATTTTTTTCTTTAAAAGTATTTTATTTTAAAGAGAAAAAGGTAAAGCAAAATTTCACAGCACGATAATTAGGGATAACAATGGTATACACGTTGCATATTGTATGTATACGCATATACATATAGTGTTTCAGCTTTTCACACTAATGAGACGATATGATGTTCACACATATGTGTCTTATTTATGTCACTGATGAGTATGGCCTCAAGTTTATCCTTCTTTTTGGCTGAGTAGTACTCCATTGTGTAAAAATGCAAGATCTTTTTTATACATTCCTCAGTCGATGGGCATTTAGGTTGTTTCCAAGATCTGGCTATTACAAATTGCTATAAACTTGGGTGCACATATATCACTGTGGTATGATGGTTTCAACTCTTCTGGGAAAATAACCAGAAGGGGAATAGCATGGTCAAATGGGACCTCCAATCCCAGTGTTTTGAGGAACCTCCATGCTGATCTCCACAGTGGTCTCACTGGTCTGCATTCCCACCTTGCTGACCCTTTAGGCTGCTTCTGTGTATTCAGATTTCAGAGACTGACAGTAGGATCCTCTTGGCCCTCATCTGAATGTTCCTGGTCCAGTTACACTGAATTGGCACCACGCAGAATGTCGATTCAAATCCTAGCACAGAAAAATAGATTCGAGTCTGATCTCTGTCTACCCTGGAACTCTGGCGTTAAAACCACCATGGCTGGAGTCACAAGGCAGCCTTTTCTGAGTATTTGTCACAGCCCTGGTTACTGCATGGCTCCTGTAAACGTGCCCTGTCCCTTCTAGAGGTTCTGGGGGCTCCTCCGGAAGAAGGGTGGCCGATACAGGTGGGGCTCACATGTGTCCAGAAGAGTTTGCTGCCATGTGACACGCGTCTTTGTCCTGACAGGCACAGTTTCCAAAGAAAAGCAAGAAATCCAGATTTGGGATTCTTCATGTATGATTTAAACAAGAATTATGCTTTCCAAATCTCGCCAACTAATCAATACTGATAACTAATCAAAGGTTAGCAGCTAATCAAATATACGTCCATAAGACAATAGTTTGTCTGTTGTTGCTGTTTTGTTTGTTTGTTTTTATAGTTTCTGCTCTATTACAACTCAAAGTTCCCATTTGGCTTAAAATTTTGAGTCTATTAACAAAAGAATAAAAACTAGAAGAGTAGAAACGGGCAGTAAAATAAACCGACAAGTATTTAGAAACGCTTTATGGTTTTGAGAACCAAGATCTATTCGCCCGGCAGCAGCACGGCTGGCAGAGCTGCCTCAGGAGACACCGCAGACCATCACCAGCGCAGTGAGGGTGCAGCGGTGGACCCCGAAAGAGAGCAGAGGCGGGAGTCCCGCAGTGAGTCCAGCACTTACTGCCACTTGCGTGTCGCCTTCAGACGGACGTCTGTGCAGACCCCTGCGCGTTTTCAGGCAGCTGTGTCGTGGTTCTTGAGTCCTGGGCGCTTCCCGTTTTCCGAACATTCATTCACTCCTTACCAGATCTACTCTCAGCAATAGCTGGCTTTTATCAGACTGAGATAAAGTCCATCGAGTCCAAGCTTCCTAGGGTTTTTATCAGGGCACTGGACTTTCTCAGATTTTTTCTGTGTCTATTTAGATGGTCTTGTGATTTTTGCAAACCAGGTGATTTTAAGAAAGGTCTTAGGGCAACATTTTGGGATCGAGCAGTTCATGACACAACTAGGACTGGTGGCCAGGGTGATGTGGCATCTTAAAATAACTATATGAGGGCCAGGGGTATACCTCAGCAGCGCAGCGCCTGCCTCACAAGCATGAGGTCATGAGTTCAATCCCTGGTACCAAAAAATAAAATAAAATATAAAATAGCTACATTAGTTGGTCCTCGGTGTTGGGTTGCAGAAGCCAGTGTTTCTCAGAGAGAGTGGCTGGGTTATTTTGCTGGATCTCAGCAAATTTTAAATATCAGAGCAGGAACCTATACATGGTTCATCTTCTAGCGCAGAGAAGTTGTGCCCATTTTGGTCTTACTAACCACTTTGCCATTTCTGTATCTTTATTTACAATACTTTTTACCCTTAGAATATAGTTTTTTTCACTGCATCTTTATTCATTCAACCAGCATTTATTGAGGCCTTGCCATATGGCAGGTACCATTCTGGGCACCGGGGACACGACATTAGGAAACTGATAAAACCCTTGCTTGGCACAGATTATACCCCACTGCAAGGAATGCACAATGAAGAAATAATGTAAGGCCAAGCAGTAAGAAATACATGAAGAAAAATAAGCCTGAATGAGAAGGGGAGTGTAACTGTGACCTGGCAGACAGCAGACGGGCAGAGCAGGTTGGGATCTGGTGAGATCCTGCAGAGCCCCAGGCAGCCGGCGAGTGAGTGCCTCGGAGATCAGTTGTCCACCAGCCTCTGCACACACCGGGAGGAGGGTGCGAAATGCCGGCTCCCAGTTTTTGCTCTTCGTAGATCTTTTTATCTCCCGGATCTTCCACTATTAAAACCCGACTTGGAGACAGCTCACTGTCCCAGCAAGAGCAAAGAGGAAGAGTCAAAACTCTTGGCTCTGAATTGCAAGAGATCAAAAGGGGAGCCTGGGGGAGTGTGGGACATGGTTTCTGCTGTAAACCAGCACGTGGGAACGGCTTGGTGGCGAGGGACCATCACAGGGTGGGGAGCTCTCCGGGCTACAGATGTGGAGGGGACTGGGAAGCAGATCCTTCCTGGGATCAGTCCCGAGAGACCATGTCACCAAGCAGGCATAACTTTCGGGTGACTTTCAGAGGAGGAGGACAGTGCCCAGCTCCCTCGGCACTCCACAGTCACAGACCCCCAAGCAGCAGAGCAGCCGTGGGCATGGAAAGGGCTACACATTCTCAGAAAGCCCTGGGTTTCCACATGGCACAAGCCAGTGGCCCAAAGTGTCCCTGGCCCAGGAGCAGGGAGGACCAGGGGATGAAAGAGGCTTCTGGGTCCTGGAAACGCAGTAAGTGGACTGTGTGTATCCCAGTTCAAAAAACAGGGTGAGACCTCGCCTACGATAGACAGAACAGCATCTTAGACTAAACCGAAAATCCAGACTTTCGGGGTCTACAGAGACATCTGGCACCCCTGAGGCCCCTCCCCAATGTCATGGGTATTCCTTTGCCAGGGTCACCAGAACAAAGCCCAAACTGGTGACCCAAAGTCTTGGATACTTTTCTTTCTTTGCTGAGACAAAATACCTGATGCCCCAAAATGAAGGAAGGAAAGATTTATTCAGCTCACAGTTTGTGGAGGTTTCAGTCTACATTCATCTGGCTCCAAGGCAGGGTGTCACGGCAGAGGGGTGACCATTCATAGTGGCTGCCATAGACACCAAAATTGACAAGAGCTGCGGGAAACCAGTGAAGCTGGAAATTGACCACACTTGTGGAAGTCAGCCAGCCAGGCCCGAGAACAAAAACTGTCTGGGGCAAACTGCAGAAAACAGTGACTCCAGGCCCCAAAATCAGGCCCTTAGGTCATCACACATGCAGATTACTAGGCAATGGAGTGTCATGTGACATTTAATTGCTAGATGTATAAAGAAAAACCCCTGCAGTGAGTTCCTTTCCTCCCATCAGGAGAGAGAAGTCTCCCCCTGACTCCAGCTTTGTCTCTTCTTTATTTTTCTCATTCTCTTCTGGTCCTTCCCCTGGGAACCTCGAAAGCTGTGGCAGTCATGGCAAAGAGCAACAGAGCAAACAAGGAGAGCACAGAGAGAAGACTCTTTCTGTCCCTTGTATTGCATGTAGGCCACACCCACTCATATCCATAACCCCAGCACTGGACCATGAATATTTACAAACTCCAGAAACCCACCCCCATGACCACATGAGGATTTGGGGGTACATCCAGACATGAACCATAACACCCAATCAACAGACACGTGTGGTCACATAGTTCTCGAGCTAGAAGTCCAAGGTCAGGGGTCTGCAGGGCTGGCTGCTTCTGAGGGCTCAGGCAGAATCTGCATGCCACCCTCTGCCAGCTGTGGGACAGTGCAGGAGCTTGCACCAGCTTATGACGTTTCCTAAGAATGCATCGCTCTGCACGGGAGAAAGCCCCCATCCACATCGAGGAGTGTCTGCATTTGCTATTATTAGTGGGGGCTGTGGAAGGGGCTTCTAGAAAGGGGCATCTGTTCTTCACTGCTTCTACTGCTGCTGAAAACCCAGATCTCCGAGGGGCTTTGTGTTGTCTCCTGAGGACACAAGGATGGCAGTTCGGGAACAGAGACCTCCGTGTGAGAAGAAAGCCGGCCGGCAGGGCGAAGCCGGTGAAGCATGAGACGGGAAAGGATTTGCACTGTGAGAACTGGCGACTATTCGTGAATGTGCCCTGACATTCTCATGAACCTACACTACATGGATTGCTCAGAAACACTGCGGGGGCGGGAGAGGGCATGCCCATACTCCCCAAGTAAAGAGGTTAATGTTGCGGAATGTATGTTTCCTGTTCTTTGGGGTGTGTGTGTGTGTGTGTGTGTGTGTGTTGGGGTTGTCTTTTATGAGTCCGCAGCAGGACATAATGTTTACCTTCCTAGGGCGGAGCTGGCACTCGCACAGCACCTCCTGATCCCTTTAGCCCTCCCTCCATCTGTCGGTCCCTTTCCCATTCCCAAAAGATCTGTCTCTCCTCGTCCTATTAGCTACCTTTCCTTTTGCTCTTTATTAATACTTCGGTTTCTCATAGAAGAGAAACCATGTAGTAGTTAAGCTTGTGCATCTGGTTTATTTTACTTAAACTTATGGTCTCAAGTTGCTTCCATCTTTCTACAAAGGACTCATCTACCCTTTATGGTGGAGTAGCACTCCATGGTGTGTAAATGCGTTTCCTCTACCCATTCCTCCGCTGCGGACGTCAGTCCTGAGATGATGCACCCCGCTCTTTCCTTCAGACACACCAAGGCAAACTCCAGATCAACAGAGAGCGCATCCATCAAACGGGCACTAACACGCGCATTCGACTTCATTACGTTACAGTAATCCGACTAAGGGACAGTTCCGTCGTTGGCCACTATTTTTTCCAGTTTCATTACTGTTGTAAATGCCCTATAATGACCACTATCAGTACATTTTATGTAAATGTATGCCCACAGAGATATGTGCGTCTACATGTATGAATTGTGCACACACAAACGTGTGCACAGCTGTGACCATGCACGTGGCCCAGCGGGCACAGACCTAAAGCCCTCTGCCAACTCGTTCCACCCAGTGCCTCCCAGAAGAGAGCGCCTGGTTTGGCTCTTCCGCCAGCTGGGTCAGCGGTACTCGCCTCCCTCGAACCTTGCTGGCCTCGAGTGTCCGCATCTTGGTCCCCAGATCCTGGGGGCCGCGATGCGCCACACAGAGAATCCAGAGCTCGGTGTGCTGCAGCATCACCTGACAACAGACAGCCTGAGCTTAGCAACAATCTGAGAGACACTAACTCACGTCTCTCCAAACCTACTTCTGTCGTTCTTGTCATTGTTGTTTCGAGACAGGGTCTTGCTCTATTGCCCTGGCTGGTCTTGAAATCACTGTGTAGCCCAGGCTGGCCTCCAACTCGGGGTGATCCTCCTGCATCAGCCTCCAAATGCTGGGATTATAGAAGTGCACCACCATGCCCTGCTCCAAATCTATTTAAGAACTATTTATTGACTAAACTGTCCCTTTGCCACTAATGTATTCATTTTCTGCATTGTTACACACCACTGTGTACCATCTGACACTTTCCGGGCTCTCTTTGCTGGATCCACCTGACTGTTGTCCCTGTGCCAGGCACAATTATTTACAATAATTTCACAGTGTGTTTCACATGTGGTGGAGCTGGTCTGTACCCTTGATCTTTTCTGCGTAATGAAAATCCAACCGCATCTTTTTAAAATGCGTTTTTGTGTGTTGCACTGTGGGGGACCCAGGGTCTCCATGCTGAGCTACACCCCAGGACTTTTGATTCTTTGTTTTGAGACAGAGTACTGCTAAATTGCCCAGAGAGGACTTGAACTCAAGCTCCTCCTGCCTCAGCCTCCCAGAGGCTGTGGATGTGCACACCGCACCCTGGCCCCCTGGGTTTTTACCTCTGCTTTAGCCCCAACTAGGTCTTCTGATAAATTCTAGCCATGGGACTTCTCCATCCTGGAAAGCAGAAGCTCCTTGAAGGCAGAGCTACCCAAGCCTCCCAAAAGTCCTCCTCTGTACTGCAGTTCACCTACTCCCAAAAAGACAGAGCAAGGGCCTTTCCACAACTGGCAACCTCAAAATGGGCAACCCAGGCATAGAGATGCACACAGGCCCAGCCACTGGGGAGGCTGACGCAGGAGGATCGTTGCAAGTTCAAGACCAGCCTGGGCTACAAAGTGAGCTCAAGGCCAGCCTGAACTGCATGGCGAGACCCTGTCTCAAAAAGACAAAAAAATAAAAATAAAAACTAAAACAGTGCAGTTGTTCCCTGGAGATATTTTAGGCCGGGATGAGTGGTTTTTCATTTGCTTAAGGAATTCGTTAGACCAAAGGTGTCACTGTAGCTCCTACATCAGGCTGTGCTTCCAGGGCAGCTGGGGATGGAAAACAGAGGCCTGGAGCCCGAGGAGACCTGGCTCTGTGAGGCCAGGCATAAGCCAGGGAGCTGCGCTTCCCTTTTCTTTCTTTTTTCTTTTAATGCTGTGGCTGATTCTGTGACAGTAACACGGGGACATCCCGCTAGCACACGGTCATGAGGCTGAGACCACTGGCCTGTGCTCCTTCTCTCTTTAAAGACGTGACCATTCGGCAGGGTCCTTCCCAAAACCCTTCCAGGAGTTAGAGGGGAGCCGGGGGAGTGGATTTACAGTCGCCTGGTGCTCACCCTGGTGAGGAGGTGGCGAGGACCATACGTTCCCCGGGGCCCTGCTGGATAACCCTTCCGTCCTCACGGCTGCACCCTCACCTCCTGAGCACGGGAGTCACCCCCAGGGTGGCCTGCACCTGCAGAGAGGGGATCGGGCCAAGCTGAGGTATGGAAGGAAGACCCCCCGAAAGCTACCAGCCTCCCCATCTGCCGCTGTGGGAATTTCTCCTGCTGCCAGAGGAACCACCAGAGTCTCACACCCGGACTGAGCTGCTATGCTAGGGGCACCCTCCACCCTCCTCGTCCTCCTCCGAGACCCCTGGGCAGCCCCAGTTCAGGCTGCCGCCATCCCTGGAAGGAGGTGGTGAGGCGTCCTTTGTCCCCTTAGGGCTCGGATGTGTGTGGGCCTTTCTGTGCAGAACCTGGAGGTGTCGCGGGCCGGGACCGGACCCCTGGGGCACCCCAGAGAAGGTTTAAGGAAGAAGCGAGAGGCCTGGTGCCTGCTTTGCAGTCCCTGAACCCTGGCCGCGCCATCCTGCAGCCATGCGACAGCAGCCCTCCTCGCTGTAGCCCAGGTCAGGCACGCGGGCCAGGCTCTCAGCCGCCGTCTCTTTTCTCTTGCTGTCATTTTCCAAGGCTGCCTGGCCACCACCCCAGGCCAAAGCCCTGCACAGGGACAAATGGCCAGCAGCTGCGGCACGGCCAGTTCTGGGTTTACGAGGACATGGAACTGCGTGCATTTCCAAGCTGGGCTTGGAGAAGGAGGGGGGGGCGGGGAGCTGCAGCAGGAAAACTTCTGCGGTAGACCTTGGTCTGGGGGGACAGTGGCAGACCACGGCAGGTCCTGGGGGGTGGAGCAGTGATCAGAACAGCGGAGATTGCCACGTCCTCACAGGACACTTTGGGCTGGTGACAGCCCCCCGGGGTTGTTTTGGATCCCTCTTGTTAGGCATTTTCTAAAGTTTTGGGCCCAAACTGGGCTCTGAAGATCCACCGAGTCACTGCCCTTGGGATGTGGCAGGATTCAGCCCGGGCTGGACGCCATCCCTCGGGCACTTCGGTCGTGTGAGTGTCCCTGAGCTCTGCCCGTGTGACCCAGATGGGCTGTAATAATTCCCTGCGACTCCTCCTTGGGTCCTTTCATTTTTGGTTTCCACCCAAACGGATTTTGTCCCACGGCCAACTTATTTATTATGTGACATTCCTTCTCCCGTCAGAGGCAGGCCCGGCCGCGCCCTGTGCTGGCCCCCCACCCCCAGCCTGCTCTGTCTCCCCCTGAACAAACGGTCCCCACCCCAATTACCCCGAGTTTGTTCTACTCGGCCCCTCCCCTCACCCTCCTTACATAATGCATCTATTCTGTCTCTGGCTGTTTGTTTGCTTCCTGCCCGCTTCCCACCGTGCATATGAGACTCATTTGTGAGGAGAGCTGTTTAGGGTCTGATTTTGTTTCTTCTTTGGTTTCTTTTAGGGCTCTACCTCCATCCTCCAAGTTCTTTTCATCTTGGACCCTCTGTCTTCTCAGGCCCAGCACCGCCTGGTGGTCTCTCCAGGGTGGCCCAGTGTGTGACCGGTGGTTCTGCAGCCACTGTCACCTCCCTGTCCATGCAGCTGGCCCTGGCTTCAAAATCGCGTTTACCCTGGTACAGGCCTTGAGCCCAAAAGAAGACGGAGAGAGATCTTTTTAAAAGTGTAATAAACTCATTTTATGCCTTCAGGAGACTTGGGCTGTCTATAAAAAGTCTGGGTTAACCAGCCGAGCGTGGAGATGATTTAACTGCCTGTTTGGCCCCTGGAGTCAGACAATTGGAAGATTTCCTTTTAATCCTCGCACTCAGAGCTGTGTCCCCCACTCCCCCCGCAGAGCCACCCTTCACCGCTGCGCTGTGCTCTCCAGCAGGCGCTGTGCACTGCCTTCCCACTGGCAGCAGGAAGCAGGGGCCTTGGTGACTTCCCCTGGCACCCACAGGGGTCCACAGGAGGAGAGAGATGAAGCCTCAGCGCTGCAGGGAGTCCAGGCGGCTCTCAGGCTTTTCCAGGAATGCAGGTTCCTAAGGGAGGCGCTGCGAGCGTCTCCCGGAAGTTTTGTTACTCGGCCTCCAGAGGCTGGAAATAGCCCAGCATCAGTGATGCAGTTCTCACCCCAGGGACTCAGCCCTGTCTGGAGAAACAGTCCATCAGCAGTGGTGTGGATAACAAGGCACAGCCATGAAAGTCGTGCCCTGTGCCAGGCAGGAAAATCCTTGTGCCAGGTGTGGTGGCTGGCATACCCCTCTGATCAGGTCAGGAAACCGAGGCAGTAAGATTGCTTTGAGTTCGAGGCCAGCTCGGACTATCCAGTGAGTGTAAGACAGCCTGAACTACAGAGCAGAGCTCTGTCTAAAAAAAAATAATAACATAAAAGCTGCCAGGGAGCTCACATCTAGGTCAACAACCTTAAAAGGAAAGTGGTTTTCCCCAGAGTAGGTTGGTGTCTCCGAGACCCTTGGCGCACGTGATCGGTGGGTACCCTCGTTTCCCTGTGCTCATCCTGGCGGCTCGGTGTGGTCCAAGTTCTGAAAGCGTGGAAGCTGCAGACCCGGAGCATGGGTCTGTGGGACCCCCTGCACATTCTTGGCATCGATATGGGCGAGCTGATTGGTTTCACTGTGTTCAGAGAGGTGGGTTTCAAGGGAAGGGACAGGGAGCTCCGGAGCTTGGGTTCGGAGCGTGGGCCCGCTGGCCCCGTGCCCTTGGTGGAAGCCGCAGGGACACATTTTCAGGCTGTGACCTTGGCCAGGCAGCTAATGCTCCCGGGCCTCGGCCTGCTCAGACCTCAGCTTAAAATCAGAGCACGCGGTGCCAACACAGAGGGCGGCAGGCAGAGCGCTTCCCCGTAGCGGGGTGGGAAACCTCACCCTGTGATTGGCTGAGAGCAGGTACTCAAAAGAAGCACCCTGGTGTGGGGGGCGTGAGAGGGCGAACCCCTAAACAGTGTCATTTCCCCAAACCTCACAAGGATGCCCTGCCCGGAGCTCAGTCAGGGTTCGTGCCAGCCCTGCCGGCAACTAGGACTTTGCCACCTCTAGGTGCTCACCCACTGCCACCACGCTGCCACGCCTGGCGATTTTCATGTTTAGGTGAGTCATTCATAAAGAAGAAAAAGAATCCTTCGTGTCGTCCTAAGATGGCGACTGGCCGGGGACTCAGGCACTGCGCCAGTCTGGCACCATGTGACCCGGTTAAACACCGATTCCTGCTGGGACACAGGGACACACACAGCGCTTCAAGTCCTCACTCCCAGCAGAGAATGACCGTCCTTGCTGCGGGCCGTCTCCCCTCCCCCCTCCCTCCCCCTCTCGGTCCCCTTGCTGTCTACAAAGGCTTTGTCCCCATTTCCTGCCATCTCTCTCTTACTTGCTCCTCACATTATGTGTACTTTGGGTTTCTCACGTAAGCAAAAGTTAAGCTTGAAACACTCACGGCGTTAGGAGAGCACGCGATCCACACGGCCCAGTCCCTCCCACACCAGTGAACCCATTTCCTGGCGCCAAACTGACCGTTCTTTTAACCCGACATCAGTTATGTATTTCTCCATAACAAGTAGCGGCTTCTGGATGGTTTCGAAGCACAAGCAGAGAGCTTGATGACAGCCGAGCCTGGCGGCCGCAGGTCCACACATTTAACTCAGCCGCTAACACCTATAATTGCAGGAGGATCCAAGTCCCTTTCATGTGACTCTCTCTCTCTCTCTTCAAACCCGCTGCCTGTTCTGATCCAGCCCGGCTTCACGTGGGGGTCAGGGTTGGTGACTGTCAAAACACTTTCTCGAGCTCGTTATAAAGCCCGACTCCGGGAGAATCGCTGAGTAAGCTGATGTTTGCACACAAGAAAACATTCGAGATGGCCTCAGGGTTTGGAAACAGACACCCAGAAAGCTGTGGGAGAAAAGAATGTGAAGCAGCGGACCCGCTGTAAGGCTTATTCACACCGAGACCAGTGAGCGGCACCGACCCTTCTGGGGTCACTGCCGCTTCTCACCAGCCCGTGTATGACTTTATACAACTGCGTGAAATATTCCTCAGATTCCTGGCGCTCATTCCAGCACGGGGGCGGAGAGGTTATCCGTCCGAGGGGCTCTGGGAGAGGTCATCCGTCCGAGGGGCTCTGGGAGAGGTTATCTGTCCAAGGGGTTCTGGGAAGATCGACAGAAGAATAACCTGACCACAAATCGCTCTTCCCGCTTCACCTTCCTCACCAAGCAAATCTTCGGGCTCCACAACAGTGGGTTTCAATCTCACTCCCAAGTGTGGATGCCCAAACTTTGGGCTGCCTGCGTCACACGGGGTCAAAAGGGGCCACGGGTAAAATATGCAAAGAAGCCCTGGGGTGCACGTTTGTGATCCCAGCACCCTGATCTTTGTGACCATAAGACTGAGCCCAGCCTGGGGAACTTGGCAATGCAGAAAGGCCCTATCTCAAAGGAAAAGAGAGACAGACAGACAGACAGACAGACAGATGAGGAAGCTCGGAAGGCCCTAGTTTGCGCTCAGCAGATGGTGTACACGTGAGTACACACAGATGAACTAACTCTGCGTGTGCACTTTGCAGACAGGGGCCCTCGGTCATGGACTTATCCTTCCACAATTCTGCTTGCAAACTGAGTTGGACTAGAACCCAATCCAATTCAATGCTTAGGTCAAGCATTTAGGTCCAAATTTAATTCAGTAACGAGTTGGGTACAGCGGACACGTGGAGAAGAAGGGCGAGGCTGTCCAGGAGAGGATGCGGTGTCACCGAGGACACACGAGGGGCTGTGACATGCCCCCGGAGAGAGAAGGCGTGTACAGGGCGTCCGGGAGGAGATTCTCTGCCCTGAAGCTCTTCGCCGGACCACGGTGCATAGAGAAAGAGCTGACGGTACTGCAGAGCTCGCCAAGAAGAGAGGCAGAGAGACATGGAGCCGGGGAGCAGCAGAAACCCAGGGGAGACAGCAGGAGATTCAACCAGTGTCAAAGCCTGGCTCTGGGTAGGCAGTGCAGATCCCAAAGAAAAGGCAAAGAGCCCGAGTCCCCGGGAGAAAACGTGAATACAGTGATAGTAAGTGGGTGACCCTGGTAGAGCCAAACAGAACAGCAATAAAATATGCAGGACAGAATTCAAGGTTCGGTTCTCTCCACCCCAGAGAGACTGCTAGGAGAGCAACCTGCAGGAAATACCGCTGGGGAGAACCAAGTCCTGGAGGACTCCGGGGACCCAGACCTCTCCCTCCCTACCAAGCAAGGAAAAGTTCACGAGCCAGACGGCAAAACTGGCTCTTCTATCCTCATCTACTGTTCTCAACAAGGAGGAGAGAAAACACAGAACAATGTCTCTGAGCTTCCGAGCAAATACAAACTGCCAGCAGGGTGTGGTGATGCACGCCTGCACTCCCAGCACGCAAGAGGCTGAGGCAGGAGGATCACAAGGTCAAGCCCAGCCTGGGGAACTTGGTGAGACTCAGTCTCAGAATAAAAATTAGTCTTGCAGCTATTCTGAAGACGTCAAAAGGCATCACAGTGACTATGGTTGATTTCTTAATGTTCTGAACTCCTGTATCTCATACCCTGGTTTTGATTGGTTTTATTTGGTTTTATCCTCTTTAAAATAAAAAATCATAAACAAATATAAGTAAAAATTAGCAAAGGGCTGGGGATGTAGCTCAGTGCAAAGGCCCTGGGTCCAAGCGCAGTACACTCACACGCATGTGCACACACACACACACAGTGGGAATGGGAAGTGGAGGCCCCGCGCTGGGCCGGGGTGTCCTCCCCTCCTGGCTCCTGACCACCCTGGGGTCCTGCCCCTCTCTCTCCCCAGCCCATCCCCCTCCTGACCCAGAGCTGGTCTCATGCATTGCCCGGAGGTCACAGGCAGCATGGAACAAAGATTCTGACTCTTTATCTAGTACCCTGTAATAAATTTCTCCAAACATTTGCAGCCTAAAACAAACAAAAGATGTTGACTTTCTCACAGTTCCCATGGGTGAGGGATGCGGGCGTGGCCTCACCCAGGGCTTCTGCCCTGGTCTTCTCGAGCCTGACTTTGAGAAGCTGGCCAGGGCTGCTGACCCAAGGGCTTGGCCAGGATGGGGGCTCTAGGGCTGTGGGCGCCTCCTCCAGGCAGCTGGGCAGCTCCTCGGACCAAGCAGACCCACAGGAGGAATGAGGCTGCAGTGTCTCTTCCGGGCCCCCAGGAGTCCTGCAGTTCAGTGCCAGCACCAATGTCCAGGGCACAGCTGGACATTGTCCAGAGCACCAATGTCCAGAGCAGGGGCACCTCGGGGGACTGAGGGCAGGGGACTCGGGGAGGAAGTGGGGCTCCCTGTGGTGCTGCTCTCATTCTTAAAGCAACTCAGGAAGAAGGAGGAAGAGGAAGGGGGGAGGGGAGGGGAGGAAGGAGGGGGTCCCCAAGACCCCCTGTGAGGTGCACACCGGCTCCCGAGAGTTCCCTAGCCACGCCCTGTGCACCCACGGTGGCAGGGAGCGTGCGCCTCTCTGGGCTCCACACGCGGTCTCCACATGTTCACTGGAAGCTCACGCGGCACCTCGGGTACTAAGGAGAAGGACAGAGTGCAGCTTCACCCCGAGACACACCCGGAGCAAAATCACACGCACTCTGTCGCCCTGCACAGCAAGACGAGACCGACAGGTCCCCGGGACATGGGATTGTCCCCAGGGTTTGCCGTGAGTCCCCGCGCCTGCCTCTCAGCTGGGGTCTTTCCCGCATGTAGCAGCTCGTCCCAGCGTCTCCGGGGCCACCTGCTCCCTGCGGGGCCTTGGGTTGCAGTGCTGGAGTTTTCCAGGGCTCTGTGGAGCTCTGTCCCAAAGCTCCTGCTCTCCTGTGACTCCCTGTCCCAGGGATCAACAGCAGTGACACTCACAGAATCTTCCCAGGGTTCTGCAGTTGGACATCCAAGCAGAAGAAATAAACTTGACATGGCAACCCAGGGCTGCCCGCAGCTGTCCAGGCCACCTGTTAATACCATGTTTGTTCTGAGGCAGCGTCTCTCTATGTAACCTCAGATTTATGGTGATCCTCCTGCCTCAGTCTCCTGAGTACTTGAATGACATGTGTGTACCTCTCCCCAGCTTCTCTGGGTATTTGTCCTACCAAATAGAGGATTTTTGCAACACGTAAGAGTCTAAATCAATCAAATCTGCCTCTCAGACTTTCCTGGGGCCACTCAGTCCTCACTAGCAAGGGTTTTGTTTCAAGCCATGGGGAGCTGGTGTCACCCCAGGGGGACACTCTCAGAGTGTCAGGCAGCTGCCACCCGTGAGTCTGCGGGGTTGTGAAACGAGTCCCCTCTCACAGCCAGAGCCCCGCGGCGCTGCAGCCCCGGAGCCACGTCCTCCTGCGGGACTGACCAACAGGGCCCTGTGGCCACAGGCCACCTTGCTTCTGTGAACCCCATGGCTGATTTCTTGGTGAGCTGCTCAGGGCTGTGCCAGCCACCTCTGCTCCAAGCCAGTCCAAAGTCACCGTGCAAACGCCCATGGGTGCCCAGTGCACCCCAGCACTGCTGGCATCAAAGACCGAGGCACAGAGGTCCCAACACCCGCAACCCTGCCACCTCCATATCCCCAGTGCCGTGTCAGCGCCTGCACCACCCTCAAGGCCACCACGTCCCCGCGCAGATTCCGGGCAGGCACCCCCTGCAGCCCTGTGCCCTACTTCAAGCTGGGGGCCGAGCCCGGGCCCTTGGGGATCTGGACCTCCGAGGCTGACGCGTGTGACAACATCTGCTGTGCTGTCACTGCAGAAGAAAACAGCCCTGAGACCCAGGGCACACCTAGCACACACATGTGTGTAAGCATGTGTGTGAGGCCCAGTGACACAGCCTGAACACATCCCTCTGAATCGCACACTCATGCTCAGCTTTGCAGAACTGTAGCTGGTCAATTGCACCCTGAACTCACACACACACACACACACACACACACACACGCACAAACATGTGCATACCCAACACAGCCCCCTCCCCCAGCCTTCACCTTTTCTTCCCCACCCCAGCCACTGCCTTCAGGGTCCTGGCATCAGGCTGGGACAGAGACAGTGGGTGGTGTGCAGGGTAGGTGTGGCTGCGGGGCTGGTGTGACTCACACAGGCACACACACAGGCACACACACAGGCACACACAGGCACACACTCACCACAGCTCCTCCCTGCAGAGCTGCACTGTCCCAGCCCCTGGGCTCTTGCACCAGCACCCCCAGCTTATAGTGGTCTGCAGCCACCTCCCCGCCCTCCCCCCCCCCCACCCTCCCTGACCTCCTGGCCCTGCGGCCCTCTGGATTCCTGCTCCTGCCCCGGTCCTGCCCTGCTCCAGCCCAGCCTCTGCAGAGAAGCGAAGGCTGGGGTCAAGCCTACGGGGGAGGGGAAATGACTGGCCCTCGGGCGGGCCTGGATTCAGTGAAATATCTCTCTCTACAAAACCACGCTTCAGGCGCCTGCACTGCAGCTGACCGCTTGCTGGGCTTTGTCTTCTTTCTGTGCTAACAGCGGGCCTCCATCCCCGCAGCCACCCCAGCCTGCAGAAAACCCGCCTCTGCCAGATGTGATTGGCAGAGCACACTGGGCGTGGTGCTGTGGACACAAGCTCCTGGAGAGAAGGGCTCGGCCCCTCCAGGCCACCACCGCGGGCTGCCCTCAGGCACCCTGGGTCCTCTGCCACTGGCACCAGCCTTTGCCCCAGTCCTTGAATGCAAGGTGGTGACCCCAACCTGAAGAAGGACTCAGCTAGCAAAATACTCTTCTGTCCCCGCGCTTTGTCCCCAGCCAGGGCTTCTCTCCATGCAGCCAGGAGACTGCAGGCCGCAGTGACCGTCAGTCACCTCCCTGACATGGGAAGTGTTGACAGTTCCTCAGAGGAGGGGACACAGGCCAAGCCAAGGGTGTCCGGGCCAGGGATGACATAGCGACTCACGCCTTGGTGCAGGCCTGTCGTCCCAGCCCCCCAGGAGGCAGAGGCAGGAGGATCACAAGTTGGATCCCAGCCTAGGAAACTTAGCAAAATGCCATCTTGAAATTTTAAAAGGTGGGGTGGCTGGGGGTGTAACTGCAAATCCCCTGAGTTCGACCCGTAGTACTAATACACCGGAGGGCAGAGCTGGGTCCCAGGGTGAGGAGGCAGTAAGTGCCACCAGCTGCACACCAGGCCCTGGCACAGCCACGAGGGAAGAGCCCACAGCAGCACAGGACGAGGCCCTCTGGGCTTGCATCAGAAGCCCCAGTGCTCTCTGCGGCCAGCAGCCTCACCATCTACCACGAGGCCCGTGCGTGGCAGCAGATGAAGGCAGCCTGGACACAGTCCCTGTTCCTGTCACCTGGGCCATCAGACTCCGCAGTGTCACTCCGGCTTCAAGAGCACTGCTTCGGCTGCTCTTTGGAGCAGCCGTCCCGCCCGTCTGCCCCAGAGCCACGTGGCCCTGTGCACTGCCTGCACCAGGCCCCATCCCGCCCTGGCACTCACTGTTGAAAATCAGTAAGGAGCAGGAGCCCTGGACAGGCTGTGCGATCCCCGTGCCCGGAGCCGTGGAAGCAGGTGTCTCTGTTGTCCCCACGGAGTGGGCTCAGCATGGGCCTCATCCTGACAGTGGAGTATTAGGGACCAGAAGAGCAAGTTCCAGAAAGACCTCCCTGGGGTGCTGTGCAGAACACGGCGCCTGCTCAGGACAGCAGCGGTGTCCTGAAAGGAGAGCCTTGTGCCCACAGCCTTGGGAGATGGACGGGGCTGGCAGGGCGAGCTGGGCCTCGCCCGCAGGCCTTTTCGGACCTTCGGTGGACCTGACGCGCACTGCAGATCTCGCAGGAGGTCCCGGGAGAGTCTACTGGGTGTGTTTGGCCATGAACACTTTTTCCAGCACCTTGCAAGATGGGCTCCACGCCCCTGTTTGGATGAAAGTAGCCCTATGGTCCAACTCTCCGCCTCCCGAGGTGGAAAAAAAGCAAAACAGGAAGCAAGGAGAAGTCTGTCTTGTCGAGCCACCTGGGGTTGAATTTTCACTCATCACCTGAGATTCTGTGACTGTCATCCAAGAGATATTCCATGCCACAGTGTTTGGTCTGATCACTCAGAGACCTCCCTGCCTCTTCCTCCTATGTAGGGGCCAAGACAGCTCCCATCCAGCTCTGTCCTGGACGCCAGCACTGCAGGCTCTGCACACCCCTTGGTGTGGCCCTGCGTGCCTTGCTATCCGCACCGGCTTCTCCGCCTAGGCCTTTGGGATCTTCTGTTATTTGCAAGCCTGGCCCTTCCTGGCTGCACTGGGTTTTGGAAGTGCTGTGCTATGCTCCTGCCGCCAGCTCATGCCCCGGCCTCCCACACGCACTTCTGGCTTCCCCGGGAACCACCATGTGGGGAGCAGGGGCAGATCTAGCTGGCCCCGGCTCATGGTGGAACTCATCACTTGGGAGGGGTGTGCTGCCCAGGGTGAGGACTCCCGCCGAGGGTGTGGGGTATCTGGAAGCCTGGGCCCCAAAGCAGAGCCGAAGCAGCTGGCCAGAGGGCAGCAGCATGCCCCTGGGGATGCCGCTCAGAGCACCCACTAGGGCCCTTGCCGGTGCCAGCATCTGGGGAGACCGACTGTGCAGCCAGCCGGCCCGGGGCCACTGCTGACCCTGTACCCCCAGCCTGAGCCGTGTCACAGACATCAGGTGAACCATGTAAATGCCCTGGGCAAAATGCGATCCAAAGACAATAAATCATCAGTGTACAACAGGCCAGGGATTTAGCTCAGTGGCATAAGTGCCTGCCTGGCAAGCACAAAGTCCCTGTACCAAAAAAAAAAAAATAATATATATATATATATATATATATATATATATATATATATATATGTATTTCTTTTATACCAACAAAAAAGAGGAAATAGAAGTTGAATAATACTACCATTAACAACGGTCTGAAAACACAAATCTATACACTAAATGCAAAGACCTAAAATTGAGAGTTGACCAATGTCTACCTATGTCTAATCGACATTCAGATTGCTCTTGGCGACTTCTGGTCGTGGCCCTGCGGTTGGACCTGTGTGCAGAGCGCCGCTGGCTTTCTGTGCGGGGCTTCGGTTTGGCTGGTGTTCACGGCCGCCGAATGGCTTTCCACAGCGCGCGCTCTGCTTCGTCTGACCTCTTTTACTCCGAGTACTGCTTTTGAGATTCGTCAGCGCTGGTTTATTTGTGGCTGGTTTGTGCTCGTCTGTCTCTGAGTGGCACCGGTGCTACTGGAACACAGTCTTGTCCACGTATTCGCCCACCGATGGACATTTGCTCCCAGTCGCTAGGAACACTCCTGTCTGATACACTTGGGCACTCTGGTTCCCCTTAGATAAACTCCCGGGGGCAGAACTGCTGAGTCACAAAGGGAGTGTTTGTTTAATAATAAGAAATGACTCTCAAAGCGATCGCCAGCGTAGACCAGAGCTGCAGTTGCTTCATGCCTGTATTTGTGTCTCGGGGTTGCCGTGGCGACGCACCACCAGCCCAGGACTTGGGACAGCCCACTTCTGCTGGGGCGCAGGCTGGAGACTGGAATTTCCAGACCCAGAGGTTACAAGGCCACACTTCCTTTGAAGCTTCCAGAAGGTCCTCAGTGCCTTCTCCAGCTGCCGGTCGCCCCAGATGTTCCTGGGGTCTCCGCCTCTGTCTGGGAGGGTGACGTTTCTTGGTGGCTGTCACAGGTGGCCATCCTCTCTAGAACCACGAGTCCTACTGGCTTAGGAGCTGCCCCCATGGAGGGGTCTCCTCTCTTCATGTCTGCAACGACCCTGGTTCCAAATAAAACCTCGTTCTGGGGCGCGGGGGCTGGAAACTCAGGGTCTGTTTCTAGGTGGGAGCCAGCTCAGCCTGTAGCAGCATCTTGCAGACCTTGGGTGCTGCACCCTGGCCCCCCTGGGCGGGAGGTGGCCTGTCTCACGGCAGCTGTAATGTGCAGCTTCCCCAGGGACTGATGAGCCTGGACCCTTTTCAGTCACCTGCTGGCCGTCTGGACCAATCTGCTCTTGGGAAGTGTTTCCTATTCCACTTTGTTGTTGTTTTAGCTACGGTTGACAGGCAGTGAATTCTGTATATTTTCCCCTACAGCATAGTATATATTTTCACTCTTACAAATTTTATGTCATTGTCTAAGAAATCTTGGTTGATTTTCTCTAGGTAACCTCCCGTTTTCACTTCTGCAAATTTTAACACAAAAGGTAGAGAATTGTTTTTCTGTATCTCATGAGATAATTCTATTTTCTTTTTATTTAGGTAACATAGTAGATGATTTTGATTAGTTTTTAAGAGTTAAACCAATCTTTGCCTTCCTGAGATTAATTCTCTTGGTGATAATATATTATCTTTTTACATATTATAAGATTGCATTTATTAATACTTTGCAAAGGGTTTTGTTAAGGTATATGTGTTTGTTTGTTTGTTTTTGAGATAGGGTCTTGCTATGCAGTTCAGGCTGACTTGAACTCATGGTGATCCTCCTGTCTCAGCCTCGCAAGTGCTGGAATCACAGACACTCACCACCATGCCCAGTTGAATTTGCTTTCATTTTCTTCTAAATTCTAGAGTGGAGTCCACGGTCTTGGCCTTGCTCTTAGGCGTGGCTTTTCTGAAGTTTTTATGAGAAAATGTAAGATGATTTCTAAACCTTTTTGTTGGCAAAACTCGAATTCGAAATTTCACTCCTCCAAGGCTCTAGTCGTGACTAAAACTCCTCGCTGCTATTTTCTGCTGCTTCTTGGCTTCTTACCATGTTCACGTGCAATGTTGCAATCACTGAAGTATCTTAGGAGGATTTAAATGTAAACAACTCTTCCATTAATATGAAAGTATTAATTTAACAATTATGTACCTCATCAGTTCAGATAAACTAAGTGTCTAGTAAATGACAAATCTCAGTTCTAAGTGGTTTCAAAGCAACAAACTACTTGGTTTTGGGGCCTGCATTGAACTAAGACACCTAATAATTATTATTAACTTTGTCTCTGGGCTAACATTTATCAAAAAAAATTAAATAATCATACCAATCCCTGGATGTCCGCTATATTGTTCCTTGAGCCGGGGTTGTTAAAATAAAACAAGTCAATTAAAACATACACATGAAAAAAAAATAAGAGTAACTGTGCATCTGAGTGCAGACGGGCTTCTGGGGGAAGGATGAGCCACCAGCGTGTGACGGGAAGCACCATGAGTTACTCCCCCACGTCCAAAGCAGGTTTAGGTGAAGAGCCCGGCTGACGGCGTCGCTCGCACAAGGACTCGTGACTGTGTCAGGCGCCTTTGCCCCTGGGGTCCCCTCGGGTTCATCCTGAGGCTCCCGGGGTGCCGGAAGCCGGGGTCGCCACTGATCCCTGACTACTGTCTCTCCTCACACAGCCGCACCCAGGAGGAGGCTTAGTTTCCAGCTCAGACCCAGGAAGAGATGAAGGATAACTACCAGCCAAGCCAGGCCCTGACCGTGACACAGCAGCACAGACGCTGCGCGCCGCCGGTCCCTGTTCCAAATGTCCGTCTCTTCCTTCCTCACCTCCTTCTCGGGTTGATGTGAGTGATGCCTCTGTGACGGGCTGAGGCGAGGTGACCGGCAGCGGACCTGATGGCTTCCAGGTGACCACAGCACCAGCAGCGGCCACAGCAGGACGCGCCGGGCGAGGCTGCGTCTCATCCCAGGCGGACGGAGCAGGGCAGCCGAGACCCCATCCTGGGAGGTAGAGCAGGCGCTCTTCACTTCTGGAATTTTCCATTTAATATTTTCAGGGCATGGCTGACCACAGGTAATTGAACCTGCAGAAAGTGATGCCGCGGGCAGCAGAGGACAGCTGCACTCTGACTTACGCCAGTAAGTTGTCAGCATCTTTGTAACTCGTTATTAAGGAGGTGTGGTCTGTGAAAAAGCTGAGAGCATTCTAAACACTGAGACTGACGGCCGAAGCCACTGCCAACTACCGTAGTGTGACACATCCACTAATACCATCGTGAAGGCTTCCACGATTTCTGGCCAGTTATAACATTAATCCGGTAACGGCCCCAGGACCTTGGATCTTACAGAGCCTGGTCCAAAGCCATTATTGTACTGTATTTAGAGATTGACCAAGGGCGAGGAAAACGACGCAGGGTTTTCAGGGAGCCCGTACCGTCTGAAGTTGGCCCCGAGGGTTCTGCTCCTTTGAGCTCCCTCTCTGCAGGCTTCTAGGTGGCATCACCATGCGAGATGGATGCGCAGTGGCGGGGACCCACCGGCCGCGCCTCTTTAATTCCGGGCCGTGATGGGCTGAGTCTCACGGGGAGGCGCCTGGGTGCTGGTGAATAGGCACATCCATAACCAGAACGGGGCCTCGGACCCCCGCCCCAACGAAGATGCTGCCCATTAGTGGGGGCCCCTGAGAGGCCTGGGAGAGGCTTCTGCAGACAAAAGGGGGACTGAGCAATGCCCTAATCCCACTGATGGGGGAGAAAAAGGGAGGAGCTGGGCTTGTCCCCACCTGGTGGTATAGTAATCAAGTGGCGACTTGGCCGGGTGATTTATGGGCAGGAGAAACACACAGATAGCTGGCTTTTACATATCGAGCGGCTATAAATGGAAGGAAGAATTCATAGAAAAGATTAGCAAGCTGCGGACAATGGGTGTCTCTTAACTCCCGGGAAGAGGTTCAGCTTTTATTAGAGAGCGCCCGGCTGAAGAGCTGCTTCTCTAAAATTGAGCTTCTAAGCAAGAAAGATTGGAACGAGAACTCAGCCCGGGGGACTCATAAGCAAACCCCCTTCTTCACGTCACACGTAACTCTCTAAGCACAGACCATAATTCTACATTGATTGTGGTAACTTTTATTTTATTTAAAATCTCTCTTTTCCATCAGTTGGCAAAACCAGAGCCCACCTTGGGGCTCCTCTGCCATCAGCCCTGGAACACGCAGAGTCCTCAGAAAATGTTTGGAGAATAAGCGAAAAATAATTTTTTAAATTATTTATTTGTTTGTTTGTTTGTTTATTTATTTTTGCAGTATCAGGGATTGAACTCATGACCTCGAGCTTGCCAGACAGGAGCTTATACCACTGAGCTAAACCCCTGGCCCCTAATTTGTTTTTTTAAAAAATCTTAGTCTGGCTAGATGTGGTGGCACACACCAGTCATCCCAGTGCTTGGAAGGCCAAGGCAGGAGGACTGATGTGAATTTGAGACCAGCCTGGGCTACAAAGTGAGCTCAAGGCCAGCCTGAACTGCACAGTGAGACCCTGTCTCAAACAGACAAAAAAAATCTTAAACTGTGCTTTTTGGTGACCTGTGCAGAATTCCCTGGCTCCTGGCTTGCTGGAGCAGTGTCAGGCATTTGTCACAGAAACGCCAAACAAAACTCCTGGCTCTGGCCACAGCTGCCCTGGCCATTCGGTCCACCGTACAGGACCCCAGGAGGCCAGGCTCACCGCTTTCTCTTCCCGGGAGGGTCCACTGCTCCTTTGTCACTTCCTCAGCCCCACGTAGTGGAGTGGGTTCCCTCGGACACTGGGCCACTCCAGCTGATCCGGGAATTCCCCCTCATCCTGTGCCTCAGCCTTTTCCTGCGGTATCTGAGGGCCCCCTTGAGGGTGAGGCCAGGTCCCGGGCATCCAGAGGACGGGCCTAGCCAGGGAGGTCTGGAAGAGCCCCATTTAAAAGAAAGCGTGCAGCCCAGGAAGAGCGGGCTTGGGGTGTGGGCTGGGCACCCTGGCCTGGCCTCCCGCCTGTGCCCCGGGACCCTTCAACGCCCTGGGCCCCGAGTGGCACCGCATGCATCACCCCCCAGCCCTGCGGGCCTCCTGCCCTCTGGTCACAGCGCAAGTCCACTCTCCAGGCCGGTGGCTCAGCCGCACCCATCCCTTCTCCCTGGATTTCCATTTCTCCAGCACACACACCTCACTGCCCGTGGTGAGGCCACGGAAACCGCGAAGCCCGTGGGGGTGGAGGGTTCCGGCGCTGCGGCCTTATTTGTCTTTCTGTAGTAATTTAAATTCAGAGGCTAAAACTCCAATGGTGCTATGTGTTCAGGAGCTTTTATAGTCTCAGCAGAAACCTAGGGTGAGCTGACCCAAGGCTTATCATTTCCCCTCTGGACTTCAGGGTGACATTTATACTAGGTTGTGAAGGGTAACTAGCATCCCCGAGGATCATCAGCAAAATGTCATTCTATCATGCGGATTGTATACATAAAAGAGAGGCATTCCAGGCTGGAGGCCTCGCACCATGAAACACAGGCTGTGTTCTGATCATCATCAGTCGTTACAATAATCATGGCTGTCTTTCTTTAACCAGCGCCAGTGACCAGGAAGAATATGATGCCACGGAAGACTCCTCTTGCTAAAATACACAGGAAATAGAACTTTGAAAGTGACTGTTACAAAATGCCTATTAGACCTAAGTCAGTCCTTCCTGTTCTCTGAACTCCCGAAACGTGCATCGTGCTGGTATGCAAAGCACATTCATTTTGTCACCAAAACCCCGAAACTCATTATCCCAGTCACTGACACCGGGGAGGACAGAGACCAGGGCTGGGCTCGTCTGAGGCCAAAGTCCCCCCAGCAGGGGACTGTGCCACCTGGGACTCATGTGCTTCACCCCCACCCCCACCCCAGAGGAGAATGGAGGGAGAAGTGTCCGGTGCAAGACAAGACGATGCCAGCGGATACCACCAGACCGTGAGGTCCAAAGGTGACCCTGGCTGGCCTGAAGCTCTCCTCTGGACCCACAGCTCTGTCCTGGGGACGCAGCCAGTGAGCGTGAGGTCATTCACCCTGCTCACCTCCCATCCCCTTCGGGTGCTCTTACCTCATCCCAAAGCCGAGCACATTTCCAGCCGCGTGGCCCCTGGGCGGCCTAGGGTCTCATGGCCTCCGGGTCTGGTCCCATCTCTGTCTCCTGCTGCCCAGGCCAACCTGTGACCAGGGCACACACCCACGTCAGTCCCTTGCCAGATGGCGCTTCCGCCCCTCGCCTGGAGCTCTCTTTACAAGTCTCTGTTCTGGCAGGTGGGCTGAGAGTTTTCAGTCCTAAATTCTCCCTCCTTTTTATTTACGAATGTCTTTTTCTGTCCATTTCCCTCTGCTCAGATTTGCTTAGCGACCACCCAGCACCACACCTGCAATTCTGCGCCCCCAGGAGTCGCCCCGGGTTTGCCCGAGCTCTTTCCACGTCATCACAGGGGCCCCCCCTCCCCGATTCCCAACACCGCATTCCTCACTCCCATCCGAAGCTCGTTCACTAGTGTGTCTCGTTTCCGGGGACACCGGCAGCATCTCCCAGCCTCCACCTGGCATTGACACAGCAGCACCCATTTCCTGGCTCAGATTCTGTCCGGATTGCCTTGGGCTACAACAACCAGCACCTGCAACTGGGCAGCCCAGACAGTGGACATCCACGTCCACCACCGTGGAGAAGGGGCAGTCAAGGTCAAGGTGGCAGCCGGTTTTCTCCCTCTGCTGCCAGCTCTCCACTGCGTCCTCTCATGGCATGGCAGAGAAAGGGAGAGAAACAGAGACAGAGGAGAGATGGAGCAGCAGCCTCGCAGTCTCTTGGGCATCTCTTCTGAGGTTTGCACTGTGAGAATCATCTCATCTGCCTCCCCTACCGTGAACCTCGTTAGTGACTATTTTACCCCATTTTACAGATGAATAAATCGAGGCTCAGAGAACTAAATGGGCCACGGTTGCACCACTGGCAAGTGTGCTCTGCAGGCTGCACACCTGGCACCTTCAGACATGGGCATGCAGCCCAGGCACCGTGTGACTCTCGCTGGGTGCTGGGAGGTGGAAGGGCTCAGGGAAACCCAGCCTCTGTCACCTCCGGAAGTTAGGGCGAAGCTGGTGGGGAGAAGGGGGCAATTCAGAGTCCTTCCCCTCGTGCTTTCTTTTCCACAAACTCTAAGCTTGACTGGGCTTGCGGCCACCCCTCCCGCCAGGACCCCAGCTAGGTCCCTCTCTGAGCACGGTGCTGGGGCTCGGCCTTCACCAGGGGCACGTGTGCAGGGGGACGAAAGCCCAGCAGCTGGCCCCGGCTGCCCCTGCTGTGCCATGTCGCTCGTGAGGCTTGGATCTCTTCTCTAGGACTTCCTTTCTCCTGCCCGGAAGGGTGAGTGAGCAGGTAATGGAGTAACATTCACACCAGACATGAACATGGAAGGCCCTGGTGTATTACCGCTCCACTGTGTCCACTGATCAAGAGAATTAATTTGTATCATACACCTCGAGGGACACGTCAGAGAGGCATTTGGGAAACAGGGCAAGGACTCCACCAAGAAAGGAGAAAGATCTGCACAGGAGAAGGGGACCGAGCGGGGGAGGAAGGGCCTAGGGGTGGGGTCACTGGAAGGACCCAGGTCTATCAGGTCCCGGGCAGTGTCCCTGGGCAGTGTCCCCGGGCAGTGTCACCGTGCAATGCTGCAAAGGTCGACAATGACAACAAAATCCCAAAACCAGGTAAACAAGCTAACAGAAGCAGTCAGCGCTGAAGAGAAAGACCGGGAATCTCACTGATTGTACAGTTGAAGCATCAAGATTAGTAGGGGTTTCCCTGCAGGGAGAGAAGGGGTCACTCACTGATCACACATGTAGAGCTCCACGGCGGGGCTTCTGAATAAATGCTTCACCTGGCATTTCTGAGATGGAATAGGTAGGATTAGCATTACCTATGCAATTTATTTAGTTCAAGAGAATTCACCCTTACATATGACAAAATGTTGATTTAAATAAATAAGAGAATCTCAACATAAAAATATGCATTTGAGGGGCCGGGGATTTAGCTCAGTGGCATAAGCGCCTGCCTTGCAAGCTCACAGTCGTGAGTTTGATCCCTGGTACTGATTTTAAAAAAAAATGCATTTGAAATAATATCAAATACAAACACGGACAGAAAGCCAAATGCATTCGTTGATTATAATGTCATGAAATGATAAAAGCCTTTTTATGAGATTCAAAAGAAAATAGTGATGCTAATGGTTGGATTTCTAGAACATTGATGGCATTTTTTGCTGAGAAGTTATATAAACATTTGGAGAAAAAATATTTCCAACTTGAGATAATTTGTATGTATCAGTTACTAACAAAGTTTTATTTACAACTTTTCTTTGGCTCATAATAAAAAATTTTTCGCTCGGTTTTGTTCTCAGCACATGGAAACATCAGTTTGTTTAAATGGAAACCCTCACACACAGCCTGTCTGCTGAATTAACAAGATAAGTGGCATTTAAAGAGCAGTGTGTTGAAGAGAAAAATATTATCTATGTCTTCTTTGCAGGCTACCCCATCCAGAACCAATTTCCTGAAACCTAGTGGTAGCTGGAATCCTATCATAAAGCAGTGTATAATGGAATTCTGAAAAATATGAAAATCTATTTAAAATTCCAGCGGTGGTTGCAGAACTCGGTGCAAATCAAAGCCATGTGCAGGCAGTTCCGAGGCTCGCAGTGGCGCTCCACCGCAGGAAAGCCGAGCAGATTTTCCTTTCTCTGGACACCCTTCGCTACCCGATAGCCGGGGATGGTGTAGCAGAAGCAGCAGGCCTGGCGGTATCCTGGGCCTGGGCTCGACCCTGGTCCAGTTGGTTCACGGCTTCGCCAGGGCAAGGGCCGGGTGGGTCTCATCATGGTTAGTCTTCACCTGCACCCAGAGAGTAACTCACAGACTTTTGTTCTTCTTCTGCTCAGGTTTCCCTTTTCTGTCCCTCCCTATGTGCATATTCAGATTTCCTCAGTGTTCCTGGCTGTGTCAGAGCTTGTTGGGAAACAGGCCGCTTTTGTTTAACCCACTTCTATTGAACCAGTCTGGAGCCCGAATGCCAAGCAGATTCCTCCCTAATCTGTTTACCACCCTCCTACTTCTGAATACTTAGTTCATTTCCAACTTTTCATTCATTTAGGGGTCTGCTGGATACACATTTATCCAAACTGCCGCCTTTTCACGGTCTCCTTATGAAGAAGAGTACAAACAGAAGCTGAAATTCAGAGTGACAGCGTGCCATCCCGCCACTCTGCGACGCTTTTACGCACCTTATCTTGAGAACAAACATTATTACACACTGGCGTGTTTCTTTCCAGCGGCTTTTCCTGTGAATATTGACGTGTGATCCATCTAACTTGTACCTTGATTTTAAAGTATATATAACAGTGATGTCACAAACATCTCCCAATCAATAGCTGCTTCGTAACACTCATCTCTGGTAAACAGAATAGTTCAGTTACAAAACCACTCTATGGTGAATCCTTCGAGCTAGCTGGTGCTTTCCAATGTTAGAAGCAGGCTGCTCTGGGCTGGGGATGTAGCTCAGGGGTAGAGCACTTGCCTGCCACGCACAAGGCCCAGGGCTCAAACAGCAGTGCCACAAAGAAAGGCACTCGTTACACTGCCCTGTGCTTCTACACGTAGTTCAAAGTGACGAATGGATGCAGAGCTCAAAACCAGAGCCTTGGGCGCAGCTCAGCAGGCCTCCCGACAGTCCTGCTGTGGTGCTACCAAATGCACGGTTAAAAAGCAGGTCAAGGAAAGAGGGAAATAGACTTAAATGACTAAGTCATAGCAAGATCTCATGGAAATAGTCACCTGGGCCAGAGATTTGTGCTGGGGACACGGCTTGGTGGCAGAGTTCCTGCTTTGTATGCATGTGGGCCCTGGGTTCAATCCCCAGGCCCACAAAAAAAATTAAGACAGAAAGAAAGAAGGAAAGAAAGAAAGAAAGAAAGAAATCAGATTGCAGAGTTTGTTCTAAGGTTGGCAAAGTTGGCAAATTTGTAATGAGAGAAAAAAATTATTTTATCCTTTCTGGAAAGAGCTGAAGCGGTGTAAGTCATGCACGCCTGCTGAAGCAAGCCAGACCCCTGAGACAGCAGGCCACTGTCGCCAACACCCTAGGCCGAGTTTGTTGTTAAAGTCACGTGGGTCCAGCCCGGGAGCAGGCATGCGCACTGTGCTGGACCTGCATGAGTAAATACCATGAAAACATAGCTCCTCGCAATGCAGATAAACTCTTTGGAATCAAGACACAGACTGATGAAAGTTCTTTCTCTATTTCCCTGACATTTTTTGTGAAATTCATCTTTGACTTAATTCCCAACTAAAACATCATCTTATAGAAAAAATATAAACATTACAGTGGTTACCTTTTAAGACTCAATTTCCAGGAATTGGAGTGTAAAACAAATAGAAATCTTACAATGATATATTCTGTACAGGTACAAATTCCCTATGAAGAATGTGATCATTATGTGTGTAAAAACCATACCAATAAAATTATTAAACAAAAGAAAAGAAAAGAAATCCCAGCTGGGTTGGTGGCACACACCTGTCATACCAGCCCTCGGGAGGCTGAGGCAGCAGGATTGCCGTGAGTTTGAGGCCAGCCTGAACTACATAGCAGGACTTTGTCTGGAGAAAAAAGAAAGAAATCTTAAAATGATTAACTCATGCACAAACGGAACAGACTCAAGAACATAAACGTTATCACAACATCAAAAACCAGCGAAATGAATGAGGTTCTGAAACACAAGGTCTCAGTAAGAATATGAACTGAGTGAATGATTGTAAAACAAAACAAAACAAAAAAGCTAAAAATAGGCAATCAAAGAAGATCTAATTTTTCTCTTCCCATGTGTCACTGTCCTTTGCAAGAAGTGTGTCTCCATTCGAGGACCTCATGCGGCTTCTCTGGAGCCATCCTGCGTGGTTCTGCTGATCCATGGGCCAGGATCGCAGGTCAGGGACGGCAGCCGGGGCGTGGCTGAGGCCAGGATGGAGGCCCCGGGGTGGCTCAGAAGAGAGCTCAGCTTCAGAGCCCGACCCTGGGACCAGCCAGCCAGCAGCGCAGGGACCCAGGCCCAGCACTCTCCTGGGTGAGCGGTGTCACGGACCCCAAGTCCCTCAGGGGTCCGCAGGGGACCCTAGGTGGCACAGCAGCACCTCACTGTGGGGGGCAGTGTCCCCCGGTTCTGATTCCAGACACTCACTCAGAGCTGGGGATGCTGAAAGGTGGGCTTGAAGGTCAGGTCGGACCTCTGAGCCCGGACCCGAACCTCAGGACCTCGGCGCCAGCTGTTGAACTGGGTTCTGGGCCGAGAGGAGCTTTTCCTCCGTTCCTCCTGCGGCTTCTCCACTTCCTCCGGGTGTTAATGACGGCGTGGGCTTTGTCACATGACGCCAGTCAGCCGGACTCCAGTGTCTCTAACCGAGTGCTTTTGATTAAGAATGAGAGAAACATAGGTTGAAAAAGCACAATTTAAAAAGAAGCGGGGGCACACCTGTCACCCCAGGGCAAGACGCTCGGGGGGCTGAGAAGCCCGCGGCAGACCTGTAGACCCAGGGGTCCTCTCTGGGGACCCCGGCACCCTTCACCCTGCACTGCTGGAGCCAGTGAGTCACAGCAGGCAGAGCAGGGGAGGGGTGGGAATGGGGGGCTGCCAGGGGAGGGTGGGGTCACCGCATTGTTCCTCCTCCTTGCCCGGCGGCTGGACCCAAGAGACCCAGACGCCCTCAAGCAGCTGCTCCCTGGCTCCCACGTGAAACGAAGCCCTGCTTGTCTCCTCCCGAGGACATGCACACACACGCAGGCACGCCTACACATGCACACGCGCACATGCACATACACATCTGTACACACCAAGCCATCAGGACGTGAACAGGAGATAAATCTTTGCTAAGCCACTGCATTTGGGATTTATTTGCCATAGCAACCACATGACCCGGCTAGTAACCTTTCCAAACCAGAATCCATAAACATTGTTATTGTAGTCAGGGGTCGCGAGGAGAACAATTAGTCAGGATGCAGAATTCATAATATCATTTTATGATGGTCACCCAGAGTTAACACAAGAAAGTGCAGGAAATCTGTCCACAGCACTAAAGACACAGAACATTCAGCCCGGGGCCTGGATCCCACAGCAATGTCCTGCATGAGTCCATGTGAAGAGCCTGTGACAATGCCTCCCACGAGTCCAGCTGGAGGCCTAGAGCCCATGAGAAGGACTCAGGCCAGTCTGTTTTATGGATCCACGCTGTGAAGGCCCAAAGATCAGTGGTGGAAGCTGGAAAGTCTACACCAGTGGGGTGAAGGAGCTGTGCTGGTAGGTTGAGGGTTCTACGCTGGAGCCGAGAAGTCACACTCACAACAAAGACCAGGGCTGCCCTGGAAAGCACCACAGCCACCCTCAGCGACACGGGGGCCCTGCAATCCTCCAATTATAAGAACAATCAAGTACACGCCAGGAAGCCAGTGTGACAAGCTTCTCCTGGAGATTACACAGCACACGTCTTCCCCTCCGGAGCCAGGGCTGCGTGGGGGCGCCAGCGCATGCCCCCCAGAGTGACCCCACAGCATTGGGAGCTAACGCAAACCCACACCTCCAGGGACCTCTCCCTGTATTTATTGTGGTACCAGGGGTGGAAGCCAGGGCCTTCACAATGGGCTACGTCTCCAGTCTCTTTTATTTTTTATTTTTGAGAAAGGTCTCAGTAAGTTGCTCAGGCTGGGCTGGAATTTGAGATCCTCCTGCCTCAGCCTCCCAGGGATTACAGGCCCGCACCCTCTGCCCCATGTGGCCCATGTTCTGACGTTAACCGCTCTGCTGGCCCATGAGGTAGCTGTGAGCATCCTGTGAAACTGTCCCAGGCTGTCAGAGGCTGTAAGACCGTGGTTCCTGTGCTCCCCGCACACCCACACGATGCCACCCTGGGCGTTACCAGAACCTGAGCCACCTCCCCCGCCTCATCGCCACCCGACAGAGCCCACTTGCCCTCCCCTCTGTGGAGTCCCCACCCCACACCTCCCCTCCAGCGCCCACTTCCCACCAGCCCTTCTTACCCCTCAGCTGCCAAGGGGTAGCGGACACCCACAGGGAGGCCTAGCAGGCCCGGGGCTGGCCGCAGACCCCACACTGCACCCTGCCGGCTGGGCAGATCTTTCCCCTGCCCGCCGCCCCTCACCGGCCGTCACAGCAGGCTCTGCACTTGGCTCTGAGTTCGGGCGCTTACTTCATAGCGCTGAGAAGAGCGCTCTGTTTATCTTGGAGGTCCGTGCCGCGCCTTATATGGTTATTTTCACATGGTAAACACTCAATAAACATTTACGGCAATGGAATTTTTTAAAATTGCCAAATTATACAAGCAAATGTTTGAGGAGGAAAAGCTCATTTTTGCTGGGTGGTCAGGATAGGGTTTATAGAGGACATAGACTGAAAGTAGGTTTTTAAAGATGGGGAGGATTTGGGGAGATGGAGGAGAGGCAGCGGGAACCCAAGGAAAACGTGAGCACAAAACCGAGCTGGACCCTGCAGGACCCGTTGGAGCCTGGTGGCCCGGCACGTGGGAGATGGACACAGAAGGATCATCAGTTCAGGGCAGCGTGGGCTACGGAGCCAGGCCCTGTTTAAACAACTCTAACAGCCCAGCTGCAGCAGGGTCCCGGGCAGGGCCCTGAGTGGGACTAGGAGAGCAGGTGGCTGTGTGACAGGGGCTTTGTCCCGCGGGCAACATGGAGGGATTGTTGAGGGATTGTTAGGAGGGCTCTTCCTATGCTACACGGGCATTACAGCAACCGCAGGAAACAGGCGCCAGCACAGGCAGGAAGCGCCCCATCCAGAGCGGAAATCAGCTGTAACAGGCGACTCTCTTTCCACGGCCCAACACCGTTCCCTGCTCTGCTTCTGAAGTGGTGTCAAGCTCACAGGTGAGACACAGAGCACTACAGAAACTTTACACACACCCTTGACCCACAAACTCCGATCGCTGACATCTCACATCGTCTGCTTTATTAGTCTCATTCTTTTCTGAGCCATCTGAGAACAAACCATGCACCCAAATCCCCGTCACGCGGAGCACCTCAGTGTGTTTCTCTCTCCTATGTAACCGGACAACGGCCACCCAAACCTTAGAATGGGATCCGGGCTGTGATTCCGTCAGGAATACCCAGGAGGGATGCCGGTCAGGACACCAGGGCCAGTGAGTCTCCCTGCTGGTGACTAACTCGGATCCCGTGGTGAGGGTCAGCCCTCCAGGTTTCCTGTCTGCAAAGTCACTGTCTTCCCTGCAAGGTTAGTCAGTGTTTAAAAAAGAAAAAGGGAGATTCTTGGAGACCACGGGAATTCTCTGCTCCTTGTGAGATATTCAGGAGAGAGAGCTTCAGGCCCCGGGGCTCTCTCTTGCACGAGGCTGGAGTTCCAGCGGCACCTCGTGAGCCCCCAGTTTCTCCTCCATGTTCAAGCTGTACTTCTGTTGGGAACTGCGTTTCCTGTTTATCACATTTATTTAATCCCATATTTACATCAGCATGACACATGGATTTCTGTTTTACTTCATGATCTATAATCTGTTGCTGTCCTTACAGGTGCTGGCTGGTGCTCAGACTGTCCTGGATTTAACCAGAGTTGCACCTTCAAGCTGACCCCTGTGTTCATTTGCCATCTGTGATTATTAACTGTGATTTGTCAACCTCATTTAAGCAAGAACCACCAGGTGATCAGTAAAGCTCCGGGCTGCATGATTGACTTATAGACTGTCCACTGAGAAGGGAAGACCCACCCTGGATGTAGTACTAACCAATAGGCTTATAGCTTGGATGCAATGAAAAGGGAAAGAAGGAAGAAGCCTGCCATTTTTCTTTAGACGAGCTCCAGCTTTTGCCACAGCCTTTGGATGTTTGTCTCCAGCTCCTTTAGCTTCCAGCACACTCTTCAGCCTTCCTGTGCAGACCCTGCAGCATTCTAGCGTGGACTGGCACTGGTTGCCCCAGCTCTCGGGCACACGGCTGGTCCTTGGCATTCTTCCACCCCTCCTCTGCAGGCAGTTGCTGTAAGCCTGCCTAGAGGACCTGCTACCTATCATCCTTGTAGTGAATGACACAGCTCTACCACGTGTTGCCTTGGTGCTTGGAGCCTGCCTGTATTAGGGGCACACAAAATGCTCGAGGTTCAGCTGGTACATCTCTGTTCCTTTTCCCGGGCGTCGCCCCTTACACACCTTCTTATCAGGCAACACGAGAAAGGACACGTGTACACACATGTGCACACACATATCCCTGTCCCTTTTCCTGGGTGTCACCCCTTGTACGCCTTCTCAGGAGTAGGTGACACACACAGGCATGTCTGCCCAGGCGGCTCCTGAGGTTCTTGGGGTGAAGGACCGTGAGAGGATGAGAATGAAGAAGAGACAAAGCTGGGGTCCAGTGGAGCTGGAGGGAAGGTGCTGGCCCCTCACTGCAGAGTGAGTGTTTATACCTTTTAGCAACTTAATGTGACATGAGGCTCTGCTGTCCCAGCTCCCCGCTGTCCAGATTGTCTGGGGGTGGGTGCTCTCTGCGCAAAAGCAGCTCCCTCGTGGCTGCCCCAGGAGCTCTTTGCTCTTGGGACGGTCATGTTCCAGCCTTGCTCCTGTGGCCAGTTTCCAGCTTCAACAGCCCCCAACAATCTCTGTGTGTCTATGCCCAGTTCCCATCCACTGCCCCCAGGGTGGCTCTCGTCTGGCCCTTCACACGTGTCCCCTCCCTTCACCGACCAGGAGAGGAGCTTGGTCCCGACATTGCCAGGCTGCCCACAGGCCCTGTCCCCTGCTCGGAGCTAATCTCTCTGTAACACCGGTCACCTCCTTGGCTGTCTCTGCAGCCCTAACTGCACCAGTGGCCTCCTGAGACCCTCATTTAGTCCTGGACCCGACCACAGTGACTACCTTTGCAGCTGCTTTCAATAAATAATAAAATCAGAAAAGATACATGAAAGATATTATCCTCTCCTCTTTTTTGATGCGTGGTAACCACATCTGAGACCACATCTTAGAGCAAGTCTCCATGTGACCTAGTGCGATCAGGCAGAGGTGGGGTTAGAAACGGACCACATGACCATAGTGAGATCGCAACTACCAAAAGGCAGAGGAGGAGCAAGGTCAAGTGCAGGTGCCTTGAGTGTCTGGCATGTGCAAAGGGCCTGGGTTCCAGTGCCACCAACAAATATCCAACCAACAGCTTGGTTGAACTGCCCCCGTGAAAGGGGAAAGGGTGACGAACCATCACGGTGAGCCACCAGGTTCCCATGAAAACACAGCCATCGGGTGGATGCTCACAGCAGCGGGAGGGTGTGGAGAAGCTGGAGCCAAGGTGGGTTCACCACAGAAACAGAGCAAATAAGGGCAGAACCCAAAAACCCAAGGCCAAGCCTGACCACAGATCCACAGCAGCTCAAGGCGAGAAGACCCGTCACTCAGGGGTGCCCGAATATTACAGCCAAGCCGGGAGCTCAGCTAGGCCGGGGGTGGAGGGAGTTGGGTCGAGACTGCTGTCAGGCTGAGCTCTGCGAAGACCGCGCTGCGGCCGAGGTGGACGTCCCGTTGGAGGTGCCCGGTGGGCCCCTAACAGACACCGGGGAGACCGTGCTGGTCCAGACCAAAGACGCCAGGCCAGGAGTGGGAACTGAGAACAGGCAGTGCGGTGCCCAAGGGCACAGCCCTGACCAGGAGCTTGTAGGGGCCACGTAGAGGAGCCCGAGGACCAGCCCCGAGCGCTGCCACCCCCAAGGTGGAGAAGAGAAGGGAACGCAGAGGACACTGGGTAGAAAAGGAAAAGCCACGTGGAGGTCGGGGAAGGTGGCAGTGACCTTGACAGGGGCAGTAACTGGACAGTGACCAGCGGAGCAGTAACTGGACAGCTTTGGTGAAAGTGGGTTAATATTTCAGCCAAGAGCCCTGGAGTTATGCAGGTTAGAAAAGGTGAGACGCCACAGAGCGTCCTACGGGCTCTGGGTTTCCACAGAAGCCGCGGCTGTGTCTCCGCAACGTGAGCACCTGCCTGGCAAGCGGGAGGCTCCGAGGTCAATTCCTGGTACGAAACAAAACAAAACAAAAATAAATTGTATTTTTTTTTGTATGTGTGTGTGTGCAGGGGATCGAACTCACAACCTCACGTTTGCCAAGCAGGCACTTATGCCACTGAGCTAAACCCCCAGCCAAAAATAAATTTAAAAAAATGAAGAACCATATACGCAATTACTTTGTCACAACTGGTCACTACAGTAAAAAGAACCACCCCTGAGGCTCGCTGGTGTCAGGAAGTGACTCGCGGGAGGTAAAGTGGCTCAGGTCCCCGGAGGCAGGTCTCTGGCCACATTAAGGGTGCAAAGCCAGTTTATTTTTCTCCCTCTGTTCCAAGTCAGTCTTTCTCAGGAAGTGGCTGGGAGTCATGGAGAAGAACAGAACAAAAACAGAAAGAAAAAACACCAGCTTGTTGACGCAGAGTTGGTGCATTTGCAGGTCCAGACGTAGATGTAACTGTGGCCAAGTTAGGCGTTTCATGGCATGAACTCAGAATAGTTGAGAAACTTCTAACTTTGAAATTTTTTCTAATGAACTTAAAGTTCTTCCATAGCCTTCATCCCTCGGGGCAAAAGGAAAAAATACACTTTGAAATGAGGTGGGATAGCAAAACACAGTGCACATTAAAAATTCTTATTCCGGTGACAGATTGCTCCTCAGTGCCCCCCACTCTCCCCTCGTTTCCTACACAGCCGCCCACCGGCCAGCCGCCCTGCAGCGGCTCCGGAGAACTCTCCCGAGGGGCTTCAGCCACGCTGTCCCGGCTGCCTTGGTGTCCTGAATGGATCCTAAACGCTTCCCTTCCCTGGTCACTTTGACCTTGTGGAGGAGCCAGAAGTCGCACAGTGCCAGATCTGGTGACTGAAGTGGACAAGGACCCAGCGTCGTGTTTGTACGAGCTGCCTTTCTGCTGGACAAGGCTGGGCAGCAGCAGTCTCCGTACTTCTGATCACACCTTGCGAAGACCCGAAGCACTGAGTCTGCCAGAGCCTCTGTCGCTTGTCCTCGGGACCTTACACACCAACCGGAGAGAGAAGACTGTGACAGACAGCGAGGCAGCTGGGCCACCCCTGTGGCAGACCTCGGAGCAGCCCAGGCCACCACCTCCGGCCACCGCCCCTTCCTACGGAACCGGGGACCGACCTGGCCCGGTGGAAAGTCCGCTTTACTACGGCTCACTCAGCACGGGGCAGGCACACACTGCCTTAGGTCCCCGGAGGGCAGCCTGAGCCTTCGAGGCTCTCCCGGCTGCTCCTTCCGGGACAGGGCCCCGCCACGCGCCCCGGGCTCGGGGCCTGCGTCTCCACCCTTCTGCTGAGGTCTGTGAGGCCGTGGGGTCTCCCTGGCCAGTGTCACCAGGGCAGCTTGTTCTCACCGTGACGATGTGAGGACAGGTGTGTCTGTATTCCTGTGACCACTGTATCACACCTGCGTGTCACCCGTGTGCGTCTGTGCATATTTACATGCACACAGAGCGTAATGTCCCCACACAATACAGAGCTGTGGTTATGTGGGGGTATGAACATATGTCTAGATGGGTGAGTGTGCAAGTCCTGAGTTTTACACTGAAGTGTAAACCATTCACCCCGTGGATGCAAAGGAAGAGTTTTATGTCCTGGAATCTCGAGCCTGAGATGGTCTTCCAGTCTACAACACTTCCCAAACTCCTACACATGCTTCAAAACCCCACTCAAGATCCGCCCACCATGATACTGCTATTGTGTGGGCTTCACTGGGGTGTGCTTTGGTCTGTTAGACCTTTGCCTCCTCTCAGACAGTGAGCCCTTTGAGGACAGGAACAGGATCTCCTAGGGTCCTTACTAAGCACTCAGTAATTGTCCTGTGAACAAGAAGATGCTTCTTGAATAGTAATTGCAACTTCGGTGTCCAGGGAAGTAAGGAGTCCCCGAGCCCAGGGCAGAAAAGGAGCTTGAGGGAGGCTGGACCCTTTCCTTGGGGGTTGGGAGTTTGAGGACCCCCCTGCTAGGGCTGCAGTCAGAAGGTGGAGGCAGCTGCATGGGTGACACACTGTGACGCCCTCCGGTGTCCGGGTCTCTGAACACCAATGGGATAAAGCGATGGCGCCGTGAGCAATGAACCTGCAGAGGCCCGGCTCTTTGCGCACCAGGCTTACTAGTAGCGTCTTGGTTCCGGGCACCCCTTGGCTTATGCTGTGAAGGGGGCAGATCCAGGGACACCTCTGGGGTGTCCGTCTCATCCTCTGTGAGCAGGGAGGGAGTCCGGGCTCTTACAGGGGCCGGGGGGACAGGAAATTCCACCCACCTCACCGCAGGCTCGCTGGAGAGCAGCTGGGGCGGGGAGCGGCCAGCTCCACCAGCGAGGGGCACCCATGCGGTCAGCCCTGTCCCTCCACAGACCCGGGGTGTGGGCTGCAAGCCAGGTGGGTGCAGAGACACAGAAGCCTGCTTCTCCTTTGGAGCCAGCGGACCTTGCGCTCTATGGGAGGCCTGGCTTAAGGCTTGTTTGTGTCTTTGACCTTGGGGACCGCAGTGGGGTGCCCTCGGGCTCCGGCAGGCAGCGTGGGGCACGGGCACCCAGGAAGGGAGGGGCACCAACATCGCCTGGCGCTGGGGTCACGGCCCGGGGCCAGGTCCTGCAGTCAGCAGTGCTCGTTTTAGAAAACAGAATGGGACCCCAGACTTTGAGCACTCTACACAGGAAAGGCGTCTCTGGACAAGCTTCTGTTTCTGAAATACACGCGGGCACATGTGATAAATGTGCAGCACGTGACACGTGTAATCGGATACACATTGCTCGAGGAAGGGCTGCCTTCCAAACAAAACTGTTTTGTCTTGTTTTGATTTGTAACAATGGGTTTTATTATGTACCTAAGGCTGGTTTTGAACTCACCACAGAGCCCAGGCCGGCCTCAAACTCACAGCAACCATCCTGCCTCAGCCTCCTAAGTGCTGGGATTACAGGAGTACACCACCATGCCTGGCTACAAGCACCGTTATAAAGAAATGCCAAGAAGCTTCTCCTCTCTGGTTCCATCCTCGCCAGAGCTTAGTGACAGCTGCACAGGGAGGGTGGGGGCTGGGAGAGTGGCTCTTCCTGTCGCCCTCACCACGTTTCTGGAAGAACTGAGCGAGGTTGAGTCACTGAGGGGACCAGGGCCACCTGAGTGCCGCCCTAGCAGCAGAGCCACCTGGAGCTCCTGGGGAAGAGCTGAGGGGCACTGAAAGGGTAACACGGAGAGGGGGTAAAAGCCAAAGTGCGTTAATGTGGACCCTGGATTCATTCACTGCTCAAGGAGTGAATGGCGAATGGATGAATGAATGAATGGCTGGGTGAATGGGAATGGATGAATGAAGGAATGGCTGGATGAATGAATGAATGGCTGGGTGAATGGCGAATGGATGAATGAAGGCATGGAAGAATGAATGAATGGATGACTACACAGGGAGGCAGGCACACCCAGTACTCTCTTGACGCTGACATCCACATCTTTTTCTCTGCCACCCCGGTGCGCAGCCGGACAGACACGGTTGCACAAATGAGAAATCACATTTAAACTGACTGCGCTTTCCAGAGGGAAACTATCATCACACCTGTCATTGAAATGACACAACTTTGTCCCGCACCTTCTGCACAGGGCAGTCTCCCTCCAGCGCTCTTCAGACACGCGCCGTGCGCTGGCCGAGGGATAAGCAGAGCGGTGGACGGCGCAGTGCTCACTGTCACGGTGACCGGCGGGCACAGGCACTGAAGCCTGAAGATGAGTTCGGCGGGTCGGCGCTGACCCTACAGCGCGGCGCTTTCCGGGACAGGCGGGCAAGTCCCTGTTCAGGGCTGTGACCGGCTTCCCGCCAGGGTGCCCCGCACAGTCCGGACTCTTTCCTTAAACCCCACTGAGCGTTTCATTTCCTCAGGGTCGCCACTGGTCGCACATGGTCTTCAGCTGAAGCAGAAGGGTAAACTCCCAGGCCTGGGCGAGGATGGCGGCTACGGCGCTCACGTTAGCCATGCACTTGGCCCCCGCGGCTGCTGTACGCCTGGCGCCACCCGCCTGGCCCCTGAGTTCAACGTGCTGCTTCTGCGAACATGGGGGAGCACCCAGCATGCACCCATTCGTCCACTCGTTCAGCCATGCGCTCTGGTTTGTTGGTTTTTGTTTGTTTTTGAGTCAGGGCCTCACTATGGAGCCCAGGCTGGCCTCGAACTCACAGCGATTGTCCTGCCTCAGCCTCCCGAGTGCTTCCCTTGCATGTTTTTAAATCAGTGCTAGCAAGGGCTTGCTTGGGCACTGACTGATTCCTGAGCCCTGGGGCTACAGGTGAAGTTGCAGTGCTACATGCACATGCATGCACACATGCACAGACACACGTGCCCACATGCACACACACGTGCACGCACACACGCATGGGCACATGCACACACATGCACACACGCACAGACACAGACGTGCAAACACACACATGCACAGGTGCGCGCACAAACACACATGCACACACACATATGCACACACACACACGCACCCACACATGCAGGTTGAGGGGTTCTGGAATTCTCCAGCACCGTGCGTGAGCCACCAGTAGAAAGGGGCCCTGCTCAGGAAGGTGAGCACAGTGTCAGCCTCTGGTTCGGCTCCTCCTTCGGCCTTGCGTGTGCCCTTCTAAGAGCAGGAGCGGCCGTCACCCTCTGGGCTCAGCCTCACGGTGACGTCCTGGCATGCGTGGGCGATGATGGCGCGCTCTGCCTCTCCCCCGCTCCACGCCCTGCTCGACACCCACAGCGAATGAAGCTCATGTCAGCCGGACACCAGCCTTACGTGACCAGCGACCTCCTCTCCAGGCTGTTGAGATCTGAAAAATGGGGGTGATTAGATCTAGGAAACAGGCTCTCTGCAAAGACACAGCAAAATGATACGTTTAAAATGTGCCTGGCATCTAGGGAGACTCGATAAATGTTAGCTGTGTGGTTTGAGGACTCACGGGGCTCAGTGATCATGTGAGATTGTCCTTGGCCTCGGGCTGGGGCCCTGCTGGCCATGCAGACTGCACCAGCCAGGGACACCGAATCCAAACATGGTCATCCTTTCACAGTAGCCACCACCTCGCACTCATCTACCTCCCATCCCCCTGGCCCTGCAGCAGTGGCCAGGCGTCTCCAGCCCCAGCCACTGTCACCTCCCTTACCAGCAGGCCACCCGGAAGGACCTGTCCAGTCCCTCGCAGGGCCTGGACGCTGGCGCTCCAATTGCTTTGCCCTGATGCATTAACAATCCTGTTACCCTGAGGAGGACTTTGAGAGAAGAACTGTGACTCCAGCAAGGCGGAAACACGCGCTGGGTCTAACCTGGGGCCCACCAGGCCGCGAGAGTTCGCCGTGCAGAAGCGGCCCGCCGGAGGCCTGTGCTGCTCTCTGCATCCCTAGGTTGCCCGAGGTTTTGCCCAGGTTATAGCTGTTCTGTTTATTATAAAATCATGAGGAATCTGCCTGAAGCACTGGCCCGATTTCAGGTTTTTTTGGTTAAATAAAAGCCTATACGTTCTTCTCCCTTAGAAACCTCAACCTTTGGCCAGGCCTGGTGGCACACACCTGTCATCCCAGCACTCGGGAGGCTGAGGCAGGAGGATTATTGCGAGTTCGAGACCAGCCTGGGCTACAAAGTGAGCTCAAGGCCAGGCTGAACTGTATAGCAAGACCCTGTCTCAAAAAGGAAAAAAAGAAAGAAATTTCCACGTTTTCCTTAGAAATATTTAGATCTTCCTGCCCCTCTGGTTTAGTTGAGTCTCTGAGTAGAGACCCAGCCTGGAATCTACCTTCCTCCCAGCAGAGGGTCACCTCGCCAAACCGCCAGGCCCTCTCTAAAATCCTGTGGCTCCCAGCCTGACCCACGGAGTCCAGTCCCTTGTCCCAATCCAAGGCCCCCCACCCTTTAGCTGCCTTTCCCTCCTGCTGCCTCCCGATACCACAGACCCCAAAACTCCCAGCCCCCTGCACGTTGGCCGCTGGCCTTTGCACATTTGGGAAGCCGCTCCCTCCTCCTGCCGCCAGTTCTCAGGGACACTTCTCATTTCTGTGTCCTCTGGGTCCCCCGAGACCTGCTAAGAGGTTCGGTAAGTGGCCCTCACACCCCGCCGGGCGCAAACCGCCTCTCTTTTCCCGCCTTATTATTTCACCAACTTGGCAAATGTTTCTCCGGGACTCACGGGGTGACCATGGCGTGCTGAGGATGTGCTGATAAAAACACAGAAAAATCAAGTGGGGTCACAGAGCTTAAACAAAGGAAGCGGGCACAGGTCTGTTCTGTGAGCTGGAAAACCAAGTAAGTAAGCAAACAGCCATTCCGCCGGGCGGCAGAGGTGGCCGGAGGGCGGGGCGTCTGCGCTCGGCCGCCAAGGCAGGGTGGGCGCTGCCTGGGCAGGAGGCCAGGGCGCGGGTCCCCAGCTGGCCACGGGGAGACCCCCTGCTTCCCCGGCCCGAGCTCCGCAGAGGAGGTGGGCGAGGGGCTCCCCACGCCGCTTACACCGGCGTGTGCTGGTGAGCCAGGGCCGTGCCCCTCTCCCGGACTGCGTTCCCCGAGTGTTTAGCGAACCGCTTCCAGGAGGAAGGCGAAGGAGGAGCCGCTTCCTGTCCAGGCCATCAAGGCCGAGGCCCTGTAGGGCCCATGGCGCTTCGGTTTGTGGTCCATGGTGAGGACCAGCGCTTCTCTCTTTCAGCCAGCATGAGCCATCGGCCCCCACAGGTAAAAGGGGTGCCGGGGTATGGGCGCTCCTCCGGCAGAGGCCCTGGGGGCCCTTATTAGGGTTCCTGTCTCTGTTGCCATCCAGAGGGTTCCTCCCAGGAGGAACCCCAGGGGCTGAGCTTCGGTCCCCAGCTGCAGCCGTGGCCAAGGCCCCCCCCCCTAGCCTCGGTCCCGGTGTATGATGCTGTGACAGCCTCATCTTCTCTGCTTTGAGGTTCATCTGGAGGCTTTGGCATGCGGCATCACACACACTGTGACAGTCACCCTCCTTCCGCCTGCCTCTGGGTTGGGAAGGGCATGAGCAGTAGTAGTGAAAAAGCTTATGGGCCTGGTTCTGGGCTTTGGTGTGGATCATTTCATTTATTTAGAAAGAAATCACTCTCGCTGGGATTTTCAGTCTTGAAGTAAATGAAGGAGCACAGATTTCTGCTCCAGGCGCCCCTGGTTTTGTCTTCCTGAGCACCCTGAGTTCATCAGGCCTCATGGGCAGCTGGCTGCTGTTGGAAGAGCTGCTGTTGATAGGGCAGGCGCACCAGCTGCCACATTGCTCACCCGAGGCTGACTCAGCCCCATGCAGGGGCCTCATGGGTCCTGGGACGCCACATTTTGGGAGATCTAAGGGTTCCTCAAACAGCCTGGCGGGGAGTTTTTCTCAGGTGAACATCTTGCCAAGGAGTCCCATGAGGTGGCCTGTCTCCAAAGCGGCTTCCCATCCCCAGGACAGCACAGAAGCTGTTCCATGGGGTCCGCAGCCGCTCCTCCCTCAGCAGCCAAGGAGCAAACGAGGAGTGCGGCCCAGCTCGAGCTGGTGGTTCACGGCTCCTGCCTGTCCTCCCTCTCCCTGCTCCAGCTTCCTACCGAGTGGGGAGCCCAGTGGGCACCGCGGCAGTGGGCAGCACGTGGCGATCCCACAGCCGATGGGCGACGGGCACGGGGAAGGGAAGCCCTGCAGGAGGGCCAGCGTGGGGCACCTGGAGGAAGCAGGAAGGAGCCAGGGGAGGACTTGGTCACTGGGAAGGCGCAGGAGCACTGGGAAAAGGCAGGGCCACCTCAAGGGTCAGGATAGGCTGTGGGGCTCCGGGCCAGTGTGGGCCTCTCTCATTTGTCATCCGTGTTTGTCACTTCACAGCCCAGAGAGCCACATAGTTGACAGTGTCCCCTTACACAGAATCAGGGATGGCAAGGGGCCCTGAGAGCTATTTCAAGATGAAAAGGAGGCAGAGTCTCCTAGCAAACTCTCAGCCTGGCTGGTGACGAGGGCCGGGCTAGCCAGCCAGCTTGGGGTGGCGGTGACAGTGTCTGAGACGGCCCCGGCTGCACCCTCTTCTCTCCCTTTGCTGGGATGCAGTTTCTTACTCACGCACGACGTTCCCAACTGTGCCAGGGGCTGTGGGAGGCACTTTCCAAATCTTTTCCCCAAGCTCAGGGTTCCGAGACACAAATGAAGAACCTGAGAGGAAGAGAAGCCCAGCTTGGCAGACATGCCAGCCAGCAGGGTGGACAGGGAAGGAGAAGCCGGTGAGAAGGACTTTCTGATGAGCAGCGGAGAGACTTGCAATGGGCAGAGCTGGCGACCTCAGACTCCAGCACGACACATGGATGACGTTCCCTGCCGTTGTTACTCTGCTCACTGCACTGCAGGGATGGATGTGTCCGTCTCATTGACCATCACCTCTCGGTGTAATGTGAAACATGGACATTTGCAGCGATAAACAGCAGCACAACGGTCAGGTTAGGAGATAAACATGTGGCGTCTCAATCCTACGATTAACTGGAGAATCACTTTTGCGCACCTTCCACGTACTCGCATGGACGACACGCAGGTGCAGGGCTGGCCGCGTGCTCCGCCCAGGCCTGCTGTGCAGAGCAGCTCTGTGGGACCAGGGGTCCCGACCGTGCGCCAGGCTGAGTGAGAGCAGGCAGGCTGTTACCTTGAGCAGCCGATGACAGTGGCAGGGGGATTCAGGACAGAGAGGATCCCGAGGCCAGAGGGGCTGGGAGGAGATGAGCTTTTTATGTAATAAGGTGAGGAAATCAGAGCAGGTTTCCCTGGAGCGAAAGGGCAGAAAGCCTAGGTTCTAGGCCTGCTAGCAGTTCCGGTGGGTGGCTGCTGGCCCGGGGGTGAGAAAGGAACAGCAGATGCGGTCTATGAGAGGGCGTGTGGCTGCTTTATACACGCGAGTGTGCACATGAACACACATATACGCACTGTGCACACTCAAGTGTACACAGGTGCACACACACAAGCGCCCACGCACACACAATGCACACGGTAGCGCACACACGCAATGCGCACATGTGCACATTCAAGTGTGCCTGTGCACATACGCACACACACGCAAATTCATACACAGGCACAGGCAAGTGCACACGCAAAAATACGCAAGCGCACACGTGCACAGCATCTTCCACCTGCTTCCAGACCTTCCAGCAGGTGAGGGTCTTGCAAGTCCGGCGGAGCGCCGGGAGCCAGCGCTGAGGGGCGCTGCCTACGTGGGGGTGGGGGCAACAGTGAGCACAGGCAGCGCTTCGGCTCGGTTTTGTTTCTGGTTTCCTGCTTTTGAGGCCATAGGGTGATTCGCTGGAAGGGGAAAAAGGACCTGAGGAGCAGGGGCCTCGGGCCACGACTTGCGCTTCTCCTGTGTCCGATTCTCACCCTCTGGGCGCCCTGCACTTTATTCGGCCTCCCTAAGCCTCGGTCTTCCTTACGCAGAAATCGGGGTCAGGCCCGCACCCCCGGGGGCGGCCCGGTGACAAGCTTGAAGCTCAGAGCACAAGCCCGGGTCGCCTTGGCCACCGCCGCCCGGGACCTGAGGACTCTGCCGTCACGAACCTGGGCCGGGGCCCGGAATCCGCGCGGGCGCAGCCAGGAGCCCGAGGACCCCGCCGAGCGGCCGGGGAGAAGGGGCGGGCCTGGGGCTGGCGTCCGGCGCCGCCTGCGTCCCGGGCCGGCACAGGCGGGGCGCCCCTTGTCCCCGCCCCCGGTGTCCCCGCCCAGCCGTCCCCGCCCCCTCCCGCTCCATAAATTGCCGCGCGCGGGGCCGGGAAGTGAGCGCGGCGGCGCACCGTGGTGGCCTGGTCGCCTCCGCCCGCTTCCAGTGGCTTTCTTTCCTGCGGGGCGAGGGTGTCCGTCCGCCCCGTCCCGGCGGACACCGGAGGACCCCCCACCTCCGCGTCTTCGCGCACCGGGGATCCCCGACTCTGCCTCCTGCGCCGGGACCCGAGATTCCGCACCGCGCCTCCGACCCGACCCCGGAGACCCCCCTCCGCCTCGGCTGCCGGCGCGGCCCCGCGCGGTGCGCAGCTCCGGGGCCCTGGCGCACCATGGCGCGGCCCCGCCTCGGGCTGCTGTGCCTGGCCGCTTGCGCGCTGCTGGGCGCGGGGGCCGAGGCCGACGTCTCCATCCTGGAGCAGGCACGCGTGCTGGCCCGCCAGATGCACAAGCTGGCGGCCGACGAGCTGGGGGTCGTCACCATGCAGGTAGGAACCGAGCGCCCCCCGCCCCGCCCCGCGCACCCCGCCCGGACTCGTGTGCAGCCGCCGCAGCCCGGATCCCGCCTTTGTCCAGTCCCACGCGCCCGGCTCCGCCCGTGTCCCGCCGCGCCCGCGTCCCCGGCGCTGGCGCCGGCCCGGTGGCCACTCTTTGTTGTGGGCCGCTGCGTCGTGTGCGCCTTTAGGAGAGGGATGGGGCCCAGGAAGCGGTCTGCGGGCTTGGGGGCAGGGGCGTGGGAGGACCTGGAGCCACGCGCCGCGCGCGGCCGTGGACACAGCGAGCCGCGGTCACCGGGGGAGGCCACTGGCCGTTGGTTCAGCCTCCGAGGCCGAGAAGGCCCGTGCGGCTGGGAAGGGTGGAGGTGACAGTTCTAGTAAAATGTCGCGGGTCTCCCGTGTGCACGTGCTCACCCCACGCGTGGGGAGGACCGTGGTCTTCGAAAGAGCGAAGTTTCCAGGAACACGCTCTGCACCGCGGTTTCCGATTTCACCCCGCGGGAGGGCTCCGTGCAGCGCTTGGGACTCGGGTTTCTGACGTCTTTTCTTCCTTTCTTTTCCTTTTTCTGTTTTCTTTTCTCCCTGCCCCCGCCCGTTTCCTCCCCGAAGGGTGCAGTGTTTCCTAAGGCAACTCCAGGGCCTTCCTCCCTGTGCCGGTAACGACTGATGTTTAAAAAGCACACCTCATTGATTCTGAAGGGAGCGGCGGGGCGCAGGGGCGGGCGCGGAGCTGCAGACCCCAGGCCCCATCTGCATCGTAACGGGCAGCGTTTCAGGGTCTGCGCCTCAGCCCGCGGTGCGGGTCGGCTCGCCGGGGTTCTGATGCGGTCCCCGTTTTTCCATGTGCGCCTCCTGGCTCCTCGTGGACGCCGGGCTCCTAGCGATGACTTTGCGGGCGATGGAGCCAGAGTTTTCTTTTCCGTTAAGAGCACCGGCAGCACCGCCGTCTGCACAGCGGTCAGTGCATTGCGATTTGGGGCTTCAATCTGGGGATTTGGTGGCCTTGGTCCCCCTCTTCCGCCTCTGGGGCTGGGCGAGGGAGGCTCCGGGGCCTCCCCTTCCTCCTGGAAGCCCAGGGCTTTGCGGGTTCCTGGCCGCTGGCGGCCCTCTGACTGTTTCTTACCCTGTCCTTGACAAAAGGTGAAATCGGACCCCGGCGCATTGTTATTCAGGTAGTGATCTAAAGCCAGTGCTGTGAAAAAGGCTCCTCTGGAAAAGGAGACACTTCAGAAAAGAGCCAGGGCGGTGGGGGGCTGCGCCCAAATGGCCCTGTATCTGCTCCCCGCTGTCCCCTCGCTAGCACCTTGGCGACCTCTTTGTGGAGCCCGGCCTCCCGCAGACCGGGCTTTGTCTGGAGAAACGGCTTCTCTCCGGTGTTGAAAGGAGACGGGCAGACCGCCTTTAGGTTCCTCCCCTCGCCGGGCAGTGATCCGCCACTTCCCTGGGTCTGGGGGACCGGGCGGGGTCTCTTTGTGACTGAGACCGCCCGTGCATTTCTTGGCGGGGAGAGGGCTTACTTGTAAAAAGTAAAATCCGATGCAGGTGAAACTTCTGCACCCCCAGCCTGAGCCCCGGAAGCCCGAGGGAAGGGGCGGCAGATCTGGAGTGAGTTGGTCTTCAGTGGCCTGGAGTGGGGCAGGCTGTGAGCGGCCTTGGGGACCCGCGGGGGGCGGGGCTGGCTCTGTGTGGACTTGGGGGTGAGCGGGTCAGCCTCCCACACAAAGGGGGGGTGCGGGGGCTGCTTCTTCCCTGGATGAAGGGATTGAGTCCTTTTTGTTTGACCTTGGTGTGCTGGCGAGGCATAGGCCTTTCGGGACGGCCTCACGCTTTGGGGGAAACTTTTTGTAGCCCAGCTTATTGGTAAAAAATGAACGAGAGAGAGAGAGAGAGAGAGAGAGAGAGAGAGAGGAAGCAAGCGAGCTCAGGCTTTCCGACTGCTGCTGCTGGTGACCCTCTCCAGACACTGTGTCTGACTCCCAGCCCCAGCAAGGCCTGCGTAGCCCCTGCGCGGCCAGCGTAGCCCCTGCGAGGCCTGCAGTCCTGCACGGTCCAGTAGCTGCAGGCAGCGCCCCGGAGGTGGCGAGGGGTGATTTTACAAAAGCAGAGAAGGCGTCCTCCTTCCGGGCCGGCCTCCCACCACTGTCTTTGTGCTCTCCGAGGAGAAGAGTTGGAAAAGCCGCCTCCTCCTGCCAAGAGTTTCAGGAGTTTCCTGGTGGAGGCTGCCTGCTCATCTTTTTAATAAGGAACATAATTTTTTAAGCCTTTAAATGACTTTGGCCAGCCCACTCGCCCAGGGCCCAGGGAGAGCTGTCCCCAGTACCTGGCAGCAGACATGGAGGGACACCAGGAGAAGCCGGGAGCCCCGTCCGGGAGTCTTTGTCCTTCCCTCAGTTATTTATGCCACAGATCCTTGGCCAGCCAGGCACGAAGAGCCCTGAAGCCCGGGGTCAGTTGGTACCACCTGCAAGTTGGGCAGTTTCCTCTGTGACACTTGCCTGAGGACCTGAGGCCCGGCCTGCTGGGAAGCACCTGTTCCTGCCGAGCTGCCGCTGAGCTGGGCTGTCCTCTGCAAGGGTGTCGCTGTCCCGGCTCTTGGTGGGAGGGAGATTGGCCCTGGAAAGGTGGGCAGTGCTACACTTAGGGCTCAGGCGCTGCGGGGAGGTGGTCAGCCTGTGCTTCCCGCAGTGCTGCTTGTCCAAAGGCCAGTCTACCAGGGCTGGTTAGTTCTTCAGCATTTACAAGGCCCGCGTAACAATGCTGGCCTCTGAGCAGAAAGAGCTGGCGCCGGGCCAGGTGCCGCCCCAGGGTGCACCCTCCTCTCGGCTGGGCACGGCTCTGTGGGCACGGCACTGTGGGCCCGGCGGACACAGCAGCAGGTTGGTGAAACAGCTGCTGGCCAGGCAGGGAGAGAGGGCCAGCAGGAACATCTTCCTTCTCTAGTTCAGCCAGGAGAAATCCCAGGGGCACAGACGGGAGCTTCCGGTCCGGCAGAAAACAGAGTGGCTGCCAGGACAGAGCCGCATCAGGGCAGAGGCCCTGCTGTAGAGCGAGCCGGGCTCTAGTCTGGACCGTGACTGAAATGAAGCGATGGCCTTGGCCACTTGGGGGACGCTGTGACTTGCGCCCACAATCGTCTATGCCCAGATCTGACTCCAGGGGCCTCGGGTTAGACCATGGTGGCTGGCAAAGGTGACCAAGGCCCGCCCGTGCCCTCGTCTTATAATTAGTGGTGGAGATGGTGATGGGAAGCACACGGCACTGGACAGCAGGCACACAGCGTGGGAGACACAGGAGCGGGCTCTGGGGCCCACAGGGCCCCGCCCAGGCCTGCCGTGGGTCAGAGAATCTCCCTTTTGCCCTCCGCCTGGCCAGTGAACAGGGGACGCAGTGGCCTCAGCTGGGACGGGAACCAAGTCGGTACCCCTCGTCAGATCTTCCTGCTTCCTTTGGGCTGGCACAGGGTGGCGTGGCTGAGGGACCACAAGCCCTTCCGCTGAGGCGACTCTGATGGTGCCCTTAGCTTGGTCCTCAGGCTCTCGCACCCGGTGACCCCGCACAGCTGTGGCTGTGGCAGGGGCGCTCAGGGGAGGTCTGTGCTTCCCCGCAGGGCCAGTGCAGTGTTCCAGGGAGGAGCAATGCGGGGACTGCAGGGGGCACTTGTCTGGTGTAGAGGATCTGAGCGGGTAGAACTGCCTGGGTTTGCGGGCAGTGTGGTGCCCACATGCGGTAACAGTTCTGTGGGAGAACTGCTGTGTCGTCCCCTTCCGAAACTGAGCGTTTGGGCAGGACAGAGTTGACCATTGATGGCTCTGGGTGGAGGCTGCGCCACAGTCACGCGTTCGAAGTGACCTGGAGCTGCGTCTGTCCCTCTCCCTGTCCTGCGTTTGCTGATTGGGCTCTGCGGTCAGCGCGTTTTCAGTCTTGGTGGGGCTTGGGGAGAGGGACCAGGGGGTCGCACGATATAAGCTGCCCCTGCTCCTCCTTGCCGCTGCCTGGGGAATCGGTTCCTGGAGCTTGAGTGGGTGACTGGGCCGCAACCATTCTGAGCCCTGCGATTCTGGCCTGAAGTGGACTGAGCTTTATTTAGCATCTTGCTGCACCCGGTATAAGAACTGAAATTCAAACCGGTTCAGGGCGTTCACACCTGGTGTGGATCTTCAGGGAGCTGCAGTTTAGAAAGACAAGCTAAGATTGGACAGCGGACAGAAATGAGAACTTGGGACCGGTGTGTGTAGGGTTGGGCCCTGAACCGCAGAGCACAGGATGGCTGGGCCCGTGGCACCTTGCGCATGGGCTTCTCGTACCAGGGAGCGACACTGCCGAAAGGCTGAGCCCGCTGATCGCGGAGGTCGCGGTGCCAGTTGGGTCTGCAGGGGCAGTGAGTGGGGGACAGTGTGGTCGCACCTCTTTGTTCTCCTGGAGAGGCGGCTCCCCCAGGTTGTGGAATCCAGATTGTGAAGATGTTGGCGACTGACCCTGAGGCAGGAGAAAACAGTAAATGTGCCTGTGGGCCGGCCGGCCTCTCCATGGGTGCGGGTGGAGACCTGGCCGCCCTGTGGCGGTGGGGCGCCGGTGTCCGGCCTGAGCTGCGAGTGACATGGCTGCGTGGCGAGGTGCAGGTGTCCGTGTCCCCACCAGCCGGCCCGAGGAGGTGTGGCGCGTCGGAGCTGCTCAGCCTGTACGTGACAGGGCCCCGTCCTCTGTCACGCTGCCCAGTGGCTCTGGGCCACCCTGGCCCGTGCCTGCCTGCCCATCAGGTGGCTCAGGACAAGCCCGACGGGCAGTGCAGGCTGCCCAGCTGGCAGCAGCCTAAAGCGGGTGAAAAGTGGGTTAGGGGCAAGGAGACAGCACAGGGAACCGAGGAAATCCGCGGCTAGTTCCGGATGCCCTTGCTGTCCACAGCCTTGGCTGCCCCTCGACACCTGCCCTGGGGTGCTGCAGTCCCAGGACACACCCGCCCTGGACCACGCCTCTGACCTTGAACTCTGGGACCCAGGTTCCAGCGGGTTCGAACAGATGCCTGAAACTGTCAGCTTCACCCTCATGCGCTCAGCACTCATTATGGAAACTGAGGCAGGGTGGGAGAGTAGCTCTCGGAATTTACTCTGCCCAGAATCGGGCAGTGCACACTCAAGTCTGACCTCAGGATCTGTGCTTTTTTGTTTGTTTTGTTTTGTTTTGTTTTTGCCTTTCTGAGACAGGGTCTTGCTGTGCAGTTCAGGCTGGCCTTGAGCTCACATTGAACCTCAGGCTGGTCTGGAACTTGCAGAAATCCTCCTGCTTCAGCCTCCTGAGTTCTGGGATCACAGGTGCTACTGCCACACCCGGCAATCGGAAGGATTTGTGCTTTTGGATCCTTGTCAAGATCCCCTAGTGCAGGGGCTCTGTTTCACTGCCCTAGATTGGGAGGGAAACTTAAAACACTGATTCTGCTCTTGATAATGTGTGCCCAGTTATTTTGTGGCTGGGAATTTAAAGCCGATGGTCTAATTTGACAACTAATTTTTCATGTTAAATTGTTACTGAAACAGTTGAGTCCCTGAGCTGCTGCTGAAAGTTCAAAAATTCTGTGCATTAGTAAAATGTTAGGTTTTTTATTTTTAGTTTTTATTTGTTGATTTATTCTTTTACTAATTGATGTTTGCAGCATGCCATGCTTACATTCTTTGGGGTGCTGGCACGTGGGGGGAACACGGGTTAACGCCTTTATTCACCCCGTTCCACCCCCTCTGTCTCTTGGTCTCCTTGCCATTCCAGAAACTTCTGTCTCCCCGACTCCTATGATGGTCCCACCACCACCAGCAGGAGTTGAACTCATGGCCAGACAGTGCTGTACCACTAAGCTACTCCCCGGCCCCTGTTAGGCCTTTTGTTTTGATGTTTATTTGTCATTTCAGTTTCTTAAAGGAGCAAATGTAATTGCTCAGAAGCTCTTTATCACTGTGGGCCTGTACCACCACCAAAGTAATTTTTTTAATCAAAAAAGAAAACATTTTTTAAAAAGTAAAACCTTGAGCGGAGGAACAAGTTCGCTTGTTTAGCGTTTGTGTGTGTAAAAGCCCCTGAGGAGATCCCCCCTGTAATTTTCAGCCCAGGTTCTATTTGGAAATTGGACTTCGTGACTCACCTCTTTCCCTCCTTACTAGCAGTATGAAGTCAGCATGTGTGTGTGTGCACGCGCGTGTAAATTATAATAATAGTAACACTTTGGAAGCGTTGTGTATTAAATTTGGTGCTGAAGCTAAATCGAGACGCTGGAGGCCTGCGTCCACCTTCCTTCTCCTGCTGTCAGAGAGAGGTTCTCTCCCCCAGCACCCCAGAGCCCGCTGAGTTAATTACAGTGTGAAAGGCTGCGCCGCCTAAGCGCGAAGGAAGGGCGGGGAGACAGAAAAGTAGCTTATGGGCGATATTTCCCTGGAAGCCTTCTGCTCTTTTGTAATTGCAGAGTAAAGGCCAGTGAATTTTTATCTTGCACACGATAATGTCCTGGTTCTCTTCCAACCATAACCATCATTTTAAAGATGCCATCAAAGCCCAAGATGGAACCACATTTTTTTCCTCAAGTCTCCTTGGATTTTTTTTTCCCCTCCTGTAAATTTGATTTTTGCATGGAGTATTTTAAAAGATACTTGGAGGCCCCGGTGGAAGGAAGGACTGAAAATGGGCAGGCCAGGGAGAGCGAATGTGAATTTTTAATTAGGCTTTGAGCAGTGGCTTCAAAGCCCGTGGCCATCATTAGTGACGTCCGTCTGGTTGCATTAGCTGAGGCTGCGGCCTCGCTTCAAACGCCGACGGCAGCTGCGCCGTGCAGATAAAAGTCGCCAGGCGAGCGGCGGCAGGGTGGATGGGGAGGTAATTAGCTGTCCCGCGCTCCTGCAGTGGGTGAAGCCCGCCAGCCACGGGCGGGAGGGAGGAATTATTAGCAGGCGAAAAATCCGAGTGTGTCATGCAGCGATCAGAATCATTTTAGCTGGGACCGAGCCCGGAAGGTATGTTACCGGGGCAACACAGACCAAGGCTAGCAAGGGCGGTCACCTCCTTCCTTCCTTTGCTTTCTTTCTCCCCTCGAAAATCGAGCAGTGGCCAGAAGTCAGGGTTCCATGCGTGTGCGGGTTCTTCCGCCCACCCCAAGTGCGTCTGTAAAATAACCCTCTGAGAATGGTCCCTTGCGTATTTCCCTGTCACTTGAAAATAAAGTGAGGGCGTTTGGGTTGTTTTGAGACAGGGTTGTGTAATGCAGCCCGGGCTGGCCTTGAACTCACAGGGATCCTCCTGCCTCAGCCTCCCGAGTGCTGGGATCACAGGCGTGAGCCATCACACCCGCCTGTGAGGATGTTTGTATAGGAAGAAAAGAGAAGCCATAGGCCTTGGGATGGTTGGTTGGCGTGTAACGTGAAAATGATGCTTGAAGTGTGTCGCCCTCTGATGAAAGCATAAGGTGCCCGTAAGTGGTTGGGGACAGTCTTAGTGCCAGGCTGCTGGGACACTTGACTGTGTTGAGTTTGACATTCTTCCTTGATCACTGAATTCACTGGGAGTCCAGAGGTTACTAAGGCTGCAGGGATGCCCGTCCCTCACCACCCAGTCCTCCGGAGCCAGTGCCCAGGCACCGTGTGGGAGGGGGAGTGTTGGTCACCGTTGGAGCTGGTCTGGGTGGTTTTGGGGGGAAACCTGGAAAACTGAGCTTTTGCTGCAGAATTGGCTACACTGGCACGAGAGTCTGTTCTTGGGTTGAGGAGTGTGTGCTGATCGTGAACCTGTAACCCTGGGCTTTAAATTTGGGGTCTGGAGCTGGAGGAGCCCTTCCGCTTGTATGTGCATGAGGAAATAAGGGCCGCCAGGAGGGACCAAGGGTGAAGAAGCCGTGAGGCTGGGGTAGGAGCCCACAGCCCAGGTAGCCTTGGGTCCCTGGTGGTGGGACCCCCGGGGGCTGGGAGAGCCTGACTTCCTACCTTTCTCCTAGGAGCTGCCCCCGTTAGCTTTCCCTCTGCTGTTTCCAGGGTAGATTGTCCCTTCCTCTTGGAAAGTCTGGGCCCGGACTTGCTGCAGAAGGATTCAGATGTCTCAGACCAGTGAGTGTCCAGTGAGTGTCAAGCCCTGCCTCCAGCAGGCGGGACTCTAAGCAGGAAGTAGCTGGATCTGATGTTGAATTTATTTATGGTAGAGAAACTTGGGCTGCTTTTAGGAGTATAAACAACACGGAAGTGGGGTTGTCCTTGAAAAGTATGTATGGTTGGAGCGACTTTATCCTGGGAGTTAGAATTGATTAGGTCATTCACGTGACAGACAGGCATCGTCACACACTGTCTGGAGTCGGAGTTGAAGTTGTCTTGGTCTCCAGTTAGAGTTGAGAGGAGAGCGAGGAGGGAAGGAAGGCCGGAAGGCGGAGGAGCAGGGAGAGAAGGGCGGGGAGGACTGTGTCCCTTAATCTTCCCTGCTAGCAGAAGTGGACACCAGACAAACAATCATTTAAACAACTACAAATCATAGCTCCTAAGTAGGGCCTTGGCCCTGAGCTACATCCCCAGCCCTTAAAACAAAACAAAACAAAACAAAACAACAAAACAATTTAAAAAAAAATTTGAGACAGGCCTTGGAGTGGATTGACAACTGGTGATCAAGTTGCCACCCTCCTGCCTCAGCCTCCCAAGCCACTGGGATTTTAAGCATCAAACCACTGTACCTGGCCAAGGGAATCCTTTAAAACTCTTAAATTAGAGACTGCAGTGCCAAAACAAAGCAAAACAAACAGGCAAAAGTTACACGTGTCATTTGCCTGCTTAAAACTCTCCAAAGGGTTCCTTGGTTCCCCAATAAAACCCCAAATCTCTGCGGCCCTGCGCCCTTTGCAATTGCATCACCTCCCTCACGCTCCGTAGGGTAGTTCTGCCCCAGGGCCTTGGAACAGGCTGAGTCTCCCCCTTAACACAGCCCCTCCCTCCCTGCAGCCTTTGCCTCTCTGGGGGAGCAGTGCATTGCAGTGCTGTGCTTCCACAGGGTGGACTGGGTCCCGAGAGCCACTCACCCCAGTGCAGGGCAGGGTGAGAGGGACCACTCTACACTGGGTGGTCCAAGAAAGAGTGGTGGAAAGGAAGAGCCAATTAGGAGGATTGAGCAAGAGGAGGACCAATCAGGAAGGGCTGGACAGGAGGAGGAGCCAATCAGGAGGGTTGGGCAAGAGGAGGAACCAATGAGGAAGGTCTGGGAGGGGGAGGAACCAATGAGGAAGGGCTGGGCAGGAGGAGGAGCCAATCCGGGAGAGACTTTGGTGGGAGCCATAGGAGCACAGTGCGAAGTGAGTGTGGACCCTGGTCCTCACTAGTGTGTGAATCCCAGCTGCTTCCCAGGAACACCTGGGTGCATTTCGTTGTTGTGTCCCCCCACCCCTGCCTTGGGGCTTGAACCCAAGACCTTCCCGTTTATGACTTACTTATTCACAATGCCAAGGACTGAGCCCGGGGGCTGCACACCAAGCTATATGCCCAACTCCCTCTCCCCTCATTTTAAATTTTTTGTCTTTCTTAGTTGTCCAGGCTGGGCTGGAACTTGGGCTCCTCCTGCCTCAGCCTGCTCGAGTGCTGGGGTCAAGGTGTGACCGGAAGCCCTGCTGACCTCTGTGTCGATGGGGTGGACGGGTGATGGCTGTGCCCAGAGCCCTGGTCCGGAGCAGGTGGCCTGGCTGTCTACACTGTGACGTCTCCTGCTTCCGGCGTGGATCCCACGTCTCGGTGAATCGAGGAGTTGCAGGGGGAATTCGCTCCCAGCCCCCGGCCTGGCTGTGTGCTCGGGGTGTCTGTGCTGGCCCCCACATGCTCTCCTTTCCTCACAGAGGAAAGCGGTGCTGTCTCTGGGCTGTGACAGCTCAGAGCAGCGCCCCCGTGACAGGCACCGGATGGCTGTGTGGAGGGTTAGTTTTATAACTGCTGAACAGACGCAGCACAGAAGGGCCTGCTGTGCCTGTTTCCAGTGTAAAATCCCAGGGTGTCCGGACCCTGTCACTGCCGCCTCCAAATCGAGAGCTCGGGTGCTGTCCCCAGTGGACATCATGGCCTGAGCCAGCGGCCCTCGATCCCTGTGCGGGGACCCAGCCTGCGTCCCCTGCAGGGCAGCATGGCACCCAGGCCACATATGTGAGGATCAGTGCAGTGTGTCTCTTGTGGCCGCTTCTCTCGTGGCTGCTTTGGTGTGTGGCACAGTGGTTTGTGGCACAGCGGCTCTGGGACTCCTCTGGGCAGTGGTGCCTGGCAGTGCTCTGCTGGGTAACAGCCACAGGAGGCTCTCACTGCGGTCCTCTGATTACAGGCCCTTCCTGTTGTCATCCATACTGTCCTCAGAACCCCCTGCCACGTGTAGTCTGGTCACCACACCCTCCTCAGACACTGCACTTAGGGTTAGGGTTAGGGTTAGGGTTACTAACCCTAACCCTAAGGCCTGTTCCGCATGTGCCCATGGTAGCTTGGTGCAGTCGCCCCTCCCCAGGCTGCTGAGGTGCCTTTATCAACTGTGCTGCTCTGACCAGGTGGGGCGGCGGTGCGGGGGTCACGAGAGACACAGCCTGCACCTGCCACGGCCTAAGGACGCCCCGGGGTGTCCCCTCACCCAGGATCCCGGGAGGCCCCAGCCCTGCCTTCCCCATGGCAGTAATAAAAGTACCCCACTTGGTACCCACTTTGAGTCTGACTTGTTCCATTTGGCATAATGCATTTGAGGCGCATTCTTCTTTTCTTGTTGGCACTAAGGACCAAACCCAGAGGGGTCTCCACTGAGCTACCCTCCCGGCCGCTGTTGTTATTTAAGGCAGAATCTCACTAAATTGCCCAGCTGGAGCTTCTAGCTGGGGTCCTCCTGCCTCAGCCTCCCCAGTTACTGAGATCACAGGCATTTGCCGCTGAGCCTGGCTTGTTTCATCCTGTTTGATGGCTGAGTGCTGACTAGTCCAAACATGGGGGACCCCAGGCTGCTCCCCCAGGGCCCAGCTGAGGAAGCTTTGAGATGCAGTGTCATAAACTGAACACTGGCTGACAGGTTTTTGTGTGTGGGGGGGTTCTTGTCCCTGGAATGGGATTTCTGTGTCCTGTGTGTGTGTGTCCTGGGCCAGCGGGATCCCGCCTCTGTATAATTCAGGGACTTGTCACCATTCCAAGGATGCTGGACTCTAGGGAACGAGTTTCATCATGGTGACTACTGTCCGAGCTGTGCTGGGCTCCCTTCTCTTAAAGAAAGAAAAAAGGCCAGCCCTGGTGGCCCAGAGCTGGCATCACGTCACTCAGGAGGCTGAGGCAGGAGAATCAACGCAAGTTTGGGGCCAGTGTGGGCTGCACAGAGTTCAAGGACAGTCTGGATACGTAGTATGACCCTGAAAAACCAGATGGTGGGCGGGGGGTAGCTCAGTGGCAGAGCACTTGCCCCGCATGTGTGAGGCCCGTGGTCCCCCACACCAGCAGCAGAAGGTTCGCACTGGTGACCAACAGCGCACAGGCCCCTGTGCTCTGAGGGAGGGTTGGCTCGGCCTGGGGCCATGCGAGGGTGCGGTGCCGCCCACAGAAATCACAATGCAGCTGCTGCTTTCTTTTTTAATATTAGCTGTTTACAGGTATTTAATTTACATTGATTTGATTCACAGTGTATCTATCGACTAGAAATGTACCATATTAGGATTTTAGAATTATTAAAAAACAAACGATACGCTCTAGTTATTTTATAAGTGGTATTTATAAACATTATAAAATATGGTAAAATCAACATCAATATAAAATACATGGCATGTCAGATGTTGCTTTTTGTTGCTTTTGAGACTGGATCTCGCAGTATCGTTCCAGTTGGCCTTGAATTTCCTAAGTTACCCAGGCTGGCCTTTAACTCAACTCAGCCCTTCAGCCTGGGCCTCCTGAGAGTTGCTGGGGTTACAAGCCTCTGCCGCCACACCCAGCTGAATCTGCAATTTTTTTCCCCGGTCTTTTTGAGCTAGGGTTTAGCATTGCCCCAGCTGACCTCCACCTCATGGTGACCCTCCTGCCTCAGCCACCAGACCCAGCTCTAGATCTACACTTTTTGAACAGAGTGATAAGAGCAGGCTTTGTTAAGGAGAGGAGAAAAGGGCTAGAAAGAAGAGGGACAGCAGGTGCAAAGGCCCGGAGGTAGGGCTTCACCTGACTCATGAAGGAGGCCAGGGTGGCTGACACAGAGTAAGGGGAGGGAAGCCAGTAGGAGATGAGAATGGAGGGGAAGTCAGGGGTCAGACTACTGTAAATAACAGCTACTGGGGTGCAGGGGCACAAGCCATTGATCCCGCTGCTCAGGAAGCTGAGGCATGTCGATCACAAGTTGGAGCCTGGTTTGGGGCTGGGAGATGAATCAGTGCTCCCTGGGTTCGGTGCTTCCTATCAACACTTACACAGAATAAGTTCAGCTAAAACGTAGACATAACCCAAGTGGCCACCCACAGAAAAATGGATAAACCGGTCTATCTGCACAGTGGAGTGTAACTGAGCCCCTGCTGCACACCCTGACTCTTGACAACGTGATGCTTAGTGAAACAATCCAGATACAGAAGCCGGATTAACAGCTGCTTCTCCATGTACGAGCACCTAGGCAGCAAGGAGAAGGGTGCCGGGCTTGGTGGTACATGGCTGTAATCCCCTCCCTCTGGAGCTGAGGCAGGAGGATTGCTGTGAGTTCAAGGCCAGCCTGGGCTACATAGTGAGACCCTGTCTCCAGAAACAAACCAAAAAACAAACAAAAAACAAAACCCAGAGAGGTGGTACAGGAGCTTGGAAAGGGTAATGAATTAGCTGCTCGATGGTATGGAGATTCTGTTGGGAAAAATTCTGGAAACGGTGACAGGGTGATGAGTGTACAACTTTGCAAACGTTCTGAATGCCACTGAATTTTACACTTAAAGATAGTAAACACTATGTATATTTTACAACACTAAAAAATCCTAACAAACATTTCTACTGCATTTGATGTATCAGACAGTGCTGAAAGGTTCACTCCTCCCAGACTCCTCCTACAAAGGCCCTGAGTAATCCCAGCACTCTGGGAGGCCAGGAGAGCTCAACTGTGGAACTAAAATCCTGTCTCAAAATAAAAAATAACCTATGCAGGTGGGTAGTGCACTCCTGTAATCCCAGCACTCGGGAGGCTGAGACAGGAGGATTGTTGCAATTTGGAGACCAGCCAGGGCTACAAAGTGAGTTCAAGGCCAGTCTAAACTGCATAGCAAGACTCTGTCTCAAAAAAGACCAAAATAATAATAATGATGATAAAAAATTAGCTGATACAAACAATGCTCATTTCAATGAGTAATTCACAAAATATGAATGAGAGAAGTGAGTTTTTTAAAAGCAGTCTTTGCAAGCCAGTACGAACTTCACATTCAGGGCATCTCCTTGTGGGTGAGGCCACCTGTGTCCAGGGGCTACTGTGTTGAACAGAAAGGCTCTGGGCCACTGTCAGGTCTCTGTCTGTGACATCCGATGGTAGGGGCCACAAGCTCGGATTAGAAGCTGACTTGGATCCAAATATGGGAACAGGAAAGGAGACTGGGCAGTGAAAGCCTGACAGAGAGAGGGTGAGGTAGTGGCCAGAGGCAGAGCCACTGCTGGAGTGACTGAGTGAGGGTGACGGGAAAGGAGGTGTTGGACCTGACACGGGAATATATTTAGTATGAACAGTTCGGGGGTCACTATGTAGTACAGGCTGGCCTTGAACTCACAGTGATCCTCCTGCCTCAGCCTGCAGAGTGCCAGGATTACAGGCATGCACCACCTTGCCAGTTCTGTGTCTTTATCACAGTAAACAAAAGACAATTTAGGGTTGGTGGATCTTAGTAGTAAAGCGCTTGCTTAGCATGCATGAGACCCGGGGTCCAGCCTCCCAGAAATCAGTCAGTCAGCCAGTCAATCAGACGGAGCTTAGTGTTGAAGTCTCCGGCCCCCGTTGGCTGAGAGGATGGAGCTGGCCTTTGCTAAGCTTGGGACAACCTGGAGAGGAGCAGTTTCTATTTTCCTGTTCTGTTTTTTGTGGGTTTTCTGGGGACAGGGCTCAGGCTAGTGTTGGGCTCATTCCTTGTGCCACACCGCAGCTTCTGAGCTTGGACTTGTCCCAGGCTGGTGAAGGATTGGGACCCTGCTGGTGATGCTGGGCCCATTTAGTGTGCCATGGCTTTGGTGGCCACAGTCACAGGGCCACCAGCGTTTTGGGGTACTGGGTTTTGGGTTTTCATACACCATTGTGTCTGTAAACTGCCACGCTCGCGTGCACGCGCTCCAGCGTTTGTCTAGGGAAAAGCCTCCGCTGTGGCTTCAGCTGCCCGTGACTGTGGGTGTCCCGAGAGCCAGAAGCGCCGAGCGGAGCCCTGGGGTGTGTGGGTCCCGCAGGGCTCTGGGTTACGTCGCGTTTGTGTGTGTGGGTCCTTGGCTGCCTCTGTCCCCTGAGACCCTGCCCGCCCGGGACACCAGCTGCAGAGGTGGCAGGAGTCAGCGCATTCAGTCAGTGAGGTTCCAAGGCTGTTCCAGCGCCTCGCAGAGTAGTAGAACGTGACTTTAACTTTTTGTGAAGTAGTTGTGGTTTGGATGCTGTGTGTGGCCCGGTTATATTTCCTAAGCATGTTATTATGGACACATCTTAACAACCTATTTTATCTTGTAGACAGAAGTATGTGTTTTGAAGACAGTCTTGCGATGCAGTTCACACTGGCCTTGAACTCACGTGTGGAGCTCAGTCTGGCCTCCAGATTTGGAGCAGTCCTCCTGCCTCAGCCTCCTGTGTACTGGGATTACAGGCATATGTCACCATGTCAGGCTAGAATTATACTTTTTTTAAGTGCTAAAAATTAAACCTGATTAATCCTCTCTGAGCTACACCCCCAGCGTGTTTTAATTTTTTTCTTTCCCTCATATTGAGATAGTCTCACTGTTTTACTAAATTGTCCAAGCCAAGCTCGATCTTGGGACCCTCCTCCCTCAGCCCCAAGGCCCTGGAACTGCAGGCTTGCGTCGCTGTGCCCAGCCAGCAGATAGTTTATAATTCGTGTGTTGTGATTTTTTCCAGCTCTAGTTTCCTGCGCAGCTCCTGTCTGTGCCCCCAGCGATGCTTAGGAAAGTTCCAGAATCCCTGCTTCAGTGTGTGTGTTTTAAACACCTTGCTGTTGTTTATTTAGTTGATGAAAGTAAATGGATTTTCAAATGAACATAAATACAAACTTTATTGGATTTTCCTTTTCCTTTTTGAGACATTGTCTCACTATGCAGTTCAGGCTGGTCTTAAGCTTATGTTGTAGTGTAGGTCTTAAACTCACTGTGACCCTCCTGCCTCAGCTACTTTATCAGAGCTTATTTATTTATTTATTTATTTATTTATTTTTATCTGTGCCGGGGATGGAACTCACGACCGCCTGCTTGCAAGGCAGGCGCTTAGGCCACTGAGCTAAATCCCCAGCCCCTTTATTGGAGTTTAATAAATGATTTTTGAAAAGTTTACAAGCCTGGCTAGAATTCGACTCTAAATGTTGGTTCTCTCAGTTATGAGACTGATGTAGTAATTACATGGGCAGAGACTGGACTGCCCTGGTGTCGCTGTCTTTGGAAGTCTTGAGCACTTTTTCTTCAAGCATCCTCTGCACTGTGCAGTGCTTTAGGAGCTGGGGGGCCGGGACGCCCCTGCTGGGCCCAGCTCTGACTCCTGTGAGCACCTGGGTTCCATCCCTGGCCCTGAAAACCAACACAAGAGAAGGTACTTACAAGTAATTGTCACAGCGAAGCGGTTGGAGCAGGGAAGTTCAGTGTGTGACGGAGCAGGCAGGACCATGTCCCCGGGGTGCTCAGCACCTCCCTGCTGCTGGTGACAGCTGGTGACAGCTGGGGGGCAGCAGTGGGCGCAGTCACTTGTGCCTGGCGCAGATGTCTCTGGACCTGGAGGACCCAGGCTCCTGGCCCAGCATGTCCTCTGGGCTTTTTCTTCCTTTGTGCCTGACCGCTGATGCCCTCAGCCTCCCCACACCGGGGGCCCAGGACACCGCTGACCTTGGTGGCCTTGCGGATGTGCTTTTGGGGGTGCTGTTGGTGTCTGGCAGGGACGTCCCTGCTGAGGCAGAGACCTGGACACCCCGTTGTCCTCTCTGGGCTGCAGCTTTCTCCCAGAGGCTGTGAAAGCGGCCCATCCTCCCGGCCGGCCACAGGCGCCTGTTTAGAGAAACCTGCATTTCAATCCTGTCTCTCACACTGTCCTTTTATTTTTCATTTGTTTTTGGGTTTTTACAATAGGGTCTCATTGTGCCCTTGAACTCGCTATGTAGCCCAGGCTGGCTTGGAATTCATGGTAACCCTCCTGCCTCAGCCTCCGGCGTGCTGAGATCTCAGGCGTGTGCAGTGAAGTCTCAGATTCTCTTGCAGGAATACTTGCACAGTAGTTGTACCACAGCCGAGTGAGTGACTCCAGGCTCCAGTGTCTTCATCTGTCAGTCGGGGACTTTGCCGTACCTTAGAGGGTGGCATTGAAGCCTGAAGGAGAGAATGTGTATAAAAGTGCATTTGGTGGTGTGGGGGAGGCTGAGGCAGGGGGATCGCTGTAGTTCCAGGCCATTGTGGGCTCTACAGTGACCCTGTCTCAAAAACAAATCACCTCCAGTGGATCCTACTTGACTTCCTTATCGTTCATGAGTTTCCTGTTTAATAATGATGGTTTTAAACTCTGGAAATCCCTTGACAATTCCTCCATAATTTTACTTTTTTAAGGAGCTTGTTTTGGAAGTTTGGAGTAAGAGGTGAAGAACAATTGGCTCATCGAGGTAGCAGTGTTGCCCTGGGTGAGAGGGGTCTGGGAACTGCTGTGGAGTGCACGGCAGGCCCTGGAGTTGGGCGTCACCCTCCGGGGCACCCCCTTCTGCTGCTGGAGGGAGACGGCATTTTACGATTGCAGAAACACTGGAGGCGGCCCTCCGTGACCTCGGGGTGGGCCCTGGCCAGCCAGCTCTGGCGCCTTCCCTGGCCTGCGTCGTGCATCTCAGGGGCCACGGACACAAGGCTGGGCTCACAGGTGACTGTCCTGGCTCCAGGCCTCCTGAGGGCATCGTCCACTTCATCTCCAGGGCCGGCTGTGGGCAGCAGGTCTGGCTTTGCCATCTGGCACGCGGCTCTGGGAGGAGATGGGGGTGAGGGGAACCCTGGCGTGTCCTGCTCTAGGCGCTGGCTCTGCCTTCCAACCTGGGTCTGGGTTGAGTCTGTCCTTGTGTCCCCAGGGGACTCTGGACTCAACTCACCTGTGTGAGCTCATAGGGACGGAGGCCAAGTCAATTCCAGGAGCCCCAAGGCCTTCAACTGTGCTCGGGCAGGAGGGGCCCTGTGAGCATCCGGAGAATGGAGGGTGGATACGTGGATAGACGGGTGGGTGGATGCATGGATGGATGGATGGGTGGATGGATGGATGGATGGATGGATGGATGGATGGATGGATGGGTTGTTGGATGGATGGATGGATGGATGGATGGGTGGATGGATGGATGGATGGGTGGATGGGTGGATGGATGGATGGATGGATGGATGGATAGATAGATGGATGGGTGGGTGGATGGATGGATGGGTGGATGGATAGATGGGTGGATGGATGGATGGATGGGTGGGTTGGGAAGCAGTCTGGGAGCATTATCTTTTCTCACAAGATCTCTTTCCTTCCTTCCTACAAGGGTGTAAATAATTCCTTCACAGAGCTGTTGTCACATGGAATGAGACAGCTCTGAGATCACTCTGTGAATTATTAAATAATTTATACACAAGAGTCTGGGGCCAGGAGTGGTGGTGCACACTTGTCATCACTGCATCTTAGAGGCTGAGGCAGGAGAATCACCATGAGTCCAAGGCCAAGCTGGACTATATAACAAGACCCTGACTCAAAACAAAGCAAAAAAATAGATTCCAAAAAATAGTTTTTGAGTGAAAAGTAAAAGTTTCTCTTTTTGCTGTAACATATCTAGGGAAACAAAAGGGTACTCCATTTATTACGAGGAGAGAACGTGTTAGGGTTCAGCTCTGTGCAGAAGGAAGTAATTGCGAAGACAGAGAGGAGAATACCTTAGTTATCCACTAGCCAGCAGTAAAAAGAAAGCCAGCTATGCTTATACACACCTGTGATCCCAACACTCGGGAGGGTGAGGCAGGAGGATCGCTGTGAGCTCCAGGCAGGCGTCAGCTACAAAGTGAGCTCAAGACCCTTTGCTTCAAGGGGAACCACTGTATCGCTAAGAAGCAGCCCCTAACCCTGACCCTGACCCTAACCCTAACCCTTTGCTTCAAGGGGAACCACTGTATCGCTAAGAAGCAGCCCCTGACCCTGACCCTAATCCTAACCCTGACCCTGACCCCGACCCCAACCCCGACCCTAACCCTGACCCTGACCCTGACCCTGGGACAGCGAGCACTTCCCAGAGACAGCGAGCACTTCCTAGGTGCAGTGTGGGACAACTTCAGTTCACTCCTCTGCCTCAGATAGGCAGGTGTGACTGTGCCTGGGGAAAGGGAGGATTGGGAAGTAGGGGAAGACTGGAACAAGGACTGTGGGAGGTGTGACTGTCATTGTCCCAGTCAGAGGCTGGAAGAAGGAAAGGAAACCCGAGGACACAGAGCTGTGTTCCAGCCCAGGGTTTTTGTTTGTTTATTTTTTGGTAAAGGACGTGTGTCCTGCATTCTGGAATCCTCTCCTGTGGGTGGGAACAGCTCCCCCATGTCCTGGGAGAGTATTTCTGTTGACTTGGAGCAAGTGGCTGCTGTCCTTGTTGACACGACACGTCTCCCCACTGTTCAGTCACCCGTCTCCCAAGTGAGTTACCTGGCAAAAGGCTGTGTCCCTCTGTGCCTGACTGAGGGTGGCGGCTGGGCAGGGCTGACTTTGGCTTTGGTTGTTGACTGGCCCGCAGATGGGGAGAAGGGAATCAGGAATCATGGAGAGCGCCGTGATCAGATGGAGCCTTCTCCTGACGCCCGCCCTCCCTCCCTCCCCGGGCCCCGTGTGACCTCGGAGGGCCCTCAGTACTGTTGTCCGCAAGTTTCTTCCTGCCCGTCTGTGTCCCCCTGTCCTCCACATTCCTTACAGCTCTGCCTGCCTCTGTCCATTTTCCCAGCCCTAGGTTTGTTGTTTGCAAGGAAATAGAACACAAGTTGAGGTATCGGATTCTTTCCTTAAAGACAAGGGACCTGTCTGGACCCTGCTCTTTTTTTGTTGGCTTGCGGCTTGGAAGCTATGTTTTAGTTTTTACTACTAATAATGTATTTGCAAAGCTTTGCCAAAGGTAAGCAGGCAGTTCAGACCTTTGCCTTCCATGGTGACGTCCTGCCAGCCTGGCCGATGTCCTGGGCAGTGCGTGGTGAAGGCGGGAGGTGGGAGCGGCTTGGTGCAGGGCACTTGTTCGGGCTGCCCGGAGGCCTCGCCCTGAGATATCTGGCAGCGGCCGCGTTTGCCAGCGAGCCCCGGACCTCGCGGACGGTGCGGGACTGAGCAAAACTGCCGAGTCCTCAGCTCACTGCGGTGGTCTCACCGCTCTTTTTGAAGCTTTTGGCTACCAGAGTCTGAGGCTCACGGCCTGGGGGACACGGAGGGCAGCTTTCTGGGTGTGCGGGGGTCCTAGCCCTGCTTGGAGCTGCAACCACCTCCTACACCCGGGGGACACAGGGCTGGCCCTGAGCCTCTCAGTGGTGTCGCTGGCTCCTGTCACCTACCCATCGAGCCTTCATTTCCTAGGATGTGTGCTGACTCACATTTCCATGGTCTGACCCAAAGGCGGCACATTAGGGTATTCGCAGTACCTGAAAATTACAGTGTGGAGAAATCCACTGCCTTTGGGTAGCGCAGAGTAAAATGTTCTTCTCGTGAAAGAGAGGGTGCTCTGGGATCCGAGAGCAGGGGGTGGGGGGCCGGTCCAGGTCACTTCTGGCTGAGCCAATGGGAGATGATGTCTCTGTGGGTCAGTTTATGGGTCAGGAAATCAGATGCCTGGGACCGACTACCTTCCTCCATGATCGTCACGCACGGAAGCCCAAGTTCCTCAGAACCTAGCTTCCCTTAGAAGTTCCCTCGAAAAAACAGAGCTTTGCTTAAGTAGCTTCTTGTCCACCAGGTTTCCATGGAGAGAGCATTTCCAGGATGAAAGGACTCTCGCTGTCATTTTCAACCTGAGGGGTCTGGAGCTTTATGTTTCAAAGCAGGGTAAAAATTTACTGCCCCCCCCCTTCTTTTATCATGTGTGTTTGGGAAAATGTACTTTCCTTTGAAAAATGCTGGGAGTCCAGGAGTGCTCAGCCCGCTGGCTGCAGTGCAGACAGACAGAGAAGCCTGGATTTCCAGTCTGCTCAGCAGTTGCGCTATGGGGCAGTGGTCAGGGATGGGCTTTGCACCTCCGTCCATCCATTCATTCATTCATTCATCCGGCCAGCATTTCCTGCACCTACTGTGCGCGCTGCCAGCCTGGGAGGACCTCAGGTGGACAGAGGAGGGGCATGGGCCTGCATCTGCTCCCCGGGTGGGCTGGGGGAAGGCAGCCTCCTGACTGAGCTGTGAGCTCCAGGCAGCTGTGGCTGGGCAGGGCAGTAGGGAGGCCGGAGGAGACCTTTGACCAGGAGGAATATGAACAGACAGACGGATGGAGGGACAGTCAGCTGAGGGCTGTGTGCCGGCTGTGAGCCCAGGGATGCTGGGGTCAGCAGTGGGGGTCCCTGGGAGGGAGGGCGTCTGGGGGAGGAGGCAGTACCCGCCCTGTTCTCCTCCCTCTCTCCTAGTGAGTGAGAAGATAGAGCAGGAGCTCGGACAGCCCAGGACCAGTGTGATGCAGCCCCGGACAGGCCCAGGACCCTGTGACACCCTCCCCGATACCGGGCACAGCCCACCTCCTGCAGAGGCCCGAGTGGGCCCTGGGGAGAGAGCAGGGGTCTTGGGATAGCAGGCAGGCGCCAGCCAGCTGGGCCGTGAGGTCACCTGTGGTCCCAGACTGGTGCTTTCTCCTTATGTTCTCTGCTCATTTAAAACCAAGACCCTGTGTTCACCCACCTTAAATTTATGTCTGTGTTTCTACTGCAGTACTTTGCATTTCTTTTGTTACTGTCTTCCTGCCACCTCCAAAGTTTACTGATTTTTTTTTTTTTTTTTTTGCACAAGAAGGTGTGTTTCAGTCATGAGAGGGTGTGTTTTAGTCACAAGGGAATAGATTTCCTACAGGACAGAAAATTTAAAGGATTATTTTGCAGTACTCGCCCAGAGAGTCAAATGCAGAGGAGTGCAGGAGATCTGTCCATGCTCTAGAGACCCAAGGCATCCAGCCGAAGGCCCAGAACCCATGACAGTGACCATGCAAGTCTGTATCAAGGCTCTGCACTGCCCTGAGGTCAGTGGTGGAAGCTAGAAAGTCTGCACCAGCAGACTGCACCAGGATCTGTGCCAGCAGGTTGAGGGATCCGCACTGGAGCCAGGAAGCAACACTCAAAGTAAGGACCAGGGCTCCCCCAAAGTGAACCACAGCCTCCTTGGCGACAGCTAGGTCCCGCGCTGCTCCGACACTGAGAACAGCGGAGTCCCTGTCAGGAAAGCCAGCGTGATGTGATGAGCTTCTCCTAGAGAATCAACAGCACCATCTCCCCCTCTGGCTCTCTCTCTGCTGTTGCCAGTGATCTGGAGGGGGGCCATTCGCACCCAGCATCACGCTGGGTGTTTCACGCTGACTATTAGTCAATCTGCCCCAAGGTGCTTGGGAAGCTGATCTGTTTCTCCTCTTCCTCGTCCTCCTCCTCTTCCTTTTTTTCTTGATTTGTTTCTTGGCTTTTGAGACAGGATGTCACTATGTAGTTCAGGCTGGCCTTAAATTCATGACAATCCTCCTGCCTCAGCCTTCCAAATGCTAGGATTACAGGTTCGTATACCACGCCCAGCTTTGATCTCCTCTCTTGAAAGAGACGTCTGAAGCTAAAAGCAAGGTGACCTTTCAGAGTGGTTGGTGATGGAGCCCAGAGGAAGCCCCACCCCTGGCATCTGATCCAGTGTCACCTGTGCCACCCGTCAGTATTTTAGACCTGAGTGAGGTCCCGACCTCACACTCGCCAGGGGAGGTTATGATGGTTCCGTGTCAGATCCTGTCTGGGTGCTCTGACCCTGGGTCTCCTGTGTCTGGGCAGAGGGGTGCTCCGACCCTGGATCTCTTGCGTCTGGGCAGAGGGGTGCTCCGACCCTGGATCTCTTGCGTCTGGGCTGAGGGGTGCTCCGGCCCTGGGTCTGCTGCGTCTGGGCTGAGGGGTGCTTTGACCCTGGGTCTCTTGCGTCTGGGCTGAGCTGACCCACCTCTGTCTGCTGTGCCCCTGAGCGCAGGTCTTTGGGGACATCATGCCGGCCTGGAGAGGCCATCTACGAGGGAGCCCCTATTCAATTCGTGCTGGTGAACGCCTGTGATGTCCTCACCTGTCCACTCTGAACAGAGGGCTGCTTCCAGGACGCAGCAATGACCGCTGAGGTCGGGCCCGTTCCTCCTCAGCAGGGCCCGGCCAGCTGCGCGGCCAGCTGCCAGGTGTGCACTGCTGCTCAGTTCTGCCAAGTGGGTGGCGATGACGCCATCATAGGACCTGACCAGTGCCTCTCATAGGCTGAGCACCCTCAGTCCTCCTGGCCATGCCTCCAGGACACCTAACTTGGCCAATGGGCTGTAATCAGAAGTGAACCCTGCCCTCCCCACCCCAACCCACCTGCCCTGCCCCTCTCACCTTTGGGAGTCAGGCAGCCAAGCTTCCCTGCCATGGCCTTCCAGCTGGGTGTGGTGACCTGCGCCTTAAATGCCAGCACTCTGGGAGGCCGAGGCAGGAGGTTCTCTTTAGTGACTTAAGAAGACCCCGTCTCAAAAACAAAAAATACAAAGCCCTGGGGATGTAGCTCAGTGGGCAACGGCCCTGGTTCAGTCCTACAGTGCTGCAAAAATAATGATAAGCAATGATTTCTGAAAAGGCGCTTTAGCCACTCCCCATGTTCTGAGTCGGCGAGTCCAGAAGGCTGATGTGAGATGTAATTCTATCACAGGCCCTAACTGACACCAGCTCTCTCCATATGAGAGCTTCACTGCCTGGACCTAGGCTTTGGGCACTAAAACAAATGCTCAATGTCTCATAGTCTCACGGGTCACTTCTTCGAACCCACAGTCCTGGCTTGCTTGTTCCATCTCGGAGATACCATATTCATGAGGAGGAGCTTGTTTCTGTGTAACTGGAAAGTGTCTTCTGATTGGCGTTCTGTGCTGTTGTGTGTTTTATTCGATGCATTTATCCACACGACTGACTCCACAGCCCCTGAGGTCTGTGACCCACAGCAAGCCGGGAGGTCCAGGCCCAGCAAGGGCTGAGGCCAGGAGAGAATCTTGGCATCTCAGTGACCCCGTGCCTCCGACGTAGCTGATGTCTCCCGAGGCTGGGGGGGCTTCCTCTGCTCTGAGATGTTGGCTTTTACATTGTGACTTAGCTGCCTGGCTCCCAAAGATGACAGGGGCACAGCCTGTGGGTTGGGGGTGAGGAAGGGCAGGGGTCATTTCTGATTACAGCCCATTGGCCACTGCTGGTCACGTGACCCCACTGTCTGCAAGGGAACCTGGGAAGCCCCACGGGCAGCCTCCACTTGGGGTCACTGGTCAAGTGCTCAGCATTTTTCTCCAGTCTTGAAGATACCCTGTAAATATCTGTGCTTTAAGTAATATCCTAGATTGGGCACAGAAAGCCAGCAGATCCCAGAAAAGAAATTTCATAAACCCCAGTGTGGAAGCTCATAGATGCACGACAAGAACCAGTCTCTTAAGCACTTAGTAACAGTTCACTACAATTCAAATATAATTAAACTTTCTTGCAAATTAAGATTCTTTTCTCCCTCCTCTGTGCTAATAAATAAAAAGTGTGTTGTGCTCTTTCCTGCGGTAGTTTTTGGGAAAGAACTGAAAAGGAAGACAGCTGTGGCCGGAATGTGAACGGGGTGGGGGGCCTTGCTTTGCTGCTTCTCCCGCCTGGGTCCCCACCTCACCCTGCAGGTCCGACCGCTCCGGCCCTTCTCCTGGGGAGCTCAGCCCTGGTTGCCTGCTCCGGGGCTCTGCGCTTGGACTCGTTTTAGTCAAGCTTCACTTCCTCTGGTGCTGGGGGTGCTTTCCAGTTCTGATACCTTCAGCCGTGACTTCCATATTGTAATTACTTTTGCCGTAATAAGAAAATACTGTCTCGATGATTTCTGGAAATTACGTCTTGTAACAAAAAGCCCCTCTAGCTAAGTTACTTTTACTTCTGGTGTTTTGTGCTCACGGAGACCAGACGGTGATCATGAGCATCATGCATCACGGGAATTCTGCCCACCCCTTCTCCCCTAAACCAGGGCCTTTTCCCTGGAAGCGGAGGGGGCCGTGCGCTCTGCTTCCCTGGAAGCCTGTGAGCAGGCTGTACGGCGGGTTCCAGTCCCACCTGACTTTTCATACAGCACAGCCAGGCTCTGAGGGGCATGGTAGCTGTCACGAGACCAGGACAGGAGTGGTGGGCAGGCTTGATGTAGGGCCCTTTTTGCTGGCACTGATTAAAAAAAACGTAGTGACTCAATAGTAGGTAAAAACCGCCGATCTCGGGTGTCCTTGTGTAAGGGGAGATGCTTTTCTTCTTTCAGTTTCTTCTTTGTGAAAATTCTGCAAACAGCAAGTTGGGTCCATCGCAGAAGACTCTGCTCACAGGGTTTGTTTGTTTTTTGGCTGTTTTCCCAGTTTTCTTTTTTAAGACTAAGAAAAGAAGCAATGCAGACTCTTTTCCTTGTTTTGAACAGGGAAGGCGCGTCCACCTAATCAGGACAGGAAGCCGGGTTCCCGCAGCGGGGCTGTGTCCCCCCTGTACCTGGCCCTGTGTGGCTGGCTTGGTCAAGCAGACTGTGCCGAGCCCTAAAATTGATCGGTCGTGTTATGTCCACATTTTTGCCAACAGCTATTCTGTAGTGAGCCCAAGCAGAGAGTTCTGTGTTGCCGTCCGTGAAACCTTTCCATCCTGAGCGCACACAGCTGGGTGCGGGCACTTAGGGGCTCGTTGCTCACTTCCGGCCGGGATTTCCTTTCCCACACACACCGGCCCGCCTGCCTGTTACTGCTTACAGCCCGGGAACACTGCTTTGCCCTGTGTGTGCGTGTGCATACACACTTGGGAGCATGAACACGGAGGCACATGGTATTTTGTTTGTAAAGAAATCTTTCTGACTGCATTACAATTTTCGTTTCAACATTCTAGTATGTTAAGAGCATTTCGGGTTAAAAGGAAAATACGAACTCTGTCTAGTTAAGGACAAAATTGGGGTGAAACAGACTACATGAGGTGGAAAGCCGCCCAAGTGGAAGAAGAAGGATAAAGTTCACAGCGGTTCAGCCCACTGACTCCCTAGGTGACAGTGACCGCCTGGCCCCTGACCATCGCGTCGTGGAAACAGCGCTGGGAACAGCCGTGTTTCCTGCACCCAGCCGCTTCCCTCTCGAGCCCCACTTGGGGTGCTCGGTCGCACCGTGTCCCCTTGGTGTGAATGGGAAAAGTTGGTCCAAAGGGACAATTACTTTTTTATTTATTCGCGTGCTCTTCGAAAGGCAACCGCAAGTGTTCATGAGTTTCCATCTGATAGAGCGGGACTTTTTTTTTTCCTGTGGCCAAACAATTGAAACAGGAAATGACCCAAGACACAGTTTCCATGACACCCTGTCACTTGGAGCTGGTGCTCCTCGAGATGAAAGGCCCCAGCCGGCTTTTGATAGTGAGGAACTAATTGGGCTGGCTGATAGTGGGAGTTTTTTAAATGTGAAAAATAAAGGAGAAAAAACTGGAACAGCTGTGTTTGGGTACAGTTGTCTAATCCCCAGATAAAACACTCCAAGGACATTGAAACTGAATAGTGCCTTTGGTTGAGGGGGAAAATCTAAAATCTGTCAAAGCACTGGCTTATTTTAGAGAAAATAGGAATGTGTTTACATGAAAAACAGAAAAATAAAAGAAAAATGAGATTTTTTTACAGAGCCAAGATACTAAGCGATGTCTTTCAGGAATTACCTTTGTTCATGGAATGTATGATTTTGCGTTTTTGAGGCGTGTGATTGCCTTTGAGAAGGGAGGCCGCTCCCAGGATTCCTTCTGTGGCCCAGGTTTTCAGATGGTTTCTGTGCAGGGTGGTGAGTAGAGGTGATGAGTTCTGTGGAGAGAATCAGACCTATCTGTAACTGAGCTTTAAGAAAGTGAAGAGGTCAGTCAGAAGGGCGCTTGTTAGCCAGTCCTCCTCTACACTTGTAAATCTAAGCTGCAGTTGTCTCTTTTGCAAGTGAACGGTTTCTCTCTGGAGAATTAAGTGTGAATAAACCCGGGTTTGTTAGATGAATAGGTTCAGTGTCCTCCATACCATACTGTAGGAAAGATATTTGGCCGGGAAACTCGTGTTTTGGTTTGGTTTGGTTTGGTTTCCCAGACAGGTTCTCCACTGCCTAGCCCAGGCTGGCCTTGAACTCATGGCAATCCTCCTGCCTCAGCCTCCCAGTGCTGGGATTACGGGCTTGAACCGCCATGCCTGGTGAGATCAGTTCTAATTCCTGGCCTTGCCAGCTGTCCATCTACCCAGTGACCTGAACCTCTGTGACTGTGTCCCTTTCTCTTGGAAATGAAGAGGTTGGAGCTGGTCCTTACAGTGTGGTCATTCTGCATAGTGTAGAAACCCAGGCCAGTCTCTGACGGTGCCTGAGAACTGCTGTGCACAACAGAAGTGCGTGTGTGCAAGTTCAGAATTTTAAAACAGAGAAAACTCTTCTGTTTTGTTTAAAAGGGAAGCTGTGTGTTATCATGGAGACCAATCTCATCACACTGATTCTAACCTCCAGCCGTTGAGGGGCAGTCTCTGACATAATGCGTTCCCCAGTGGTGTCCGGACTCCTCTGTGTGGGGTACCGGAGTCCCCTGTCAGCCCTGCATCTGTTGGAGTCATTCCCCTTGGGGTTTGTGCTTCCATTTTGTAGGCAGGTGTCCACACTGCAGGCCTGCAGGGTGCTGGCCATGTCACTGCAGTCACTTCCTTTCTGGGGACAGGGCTGCAGGCTGCGTTTCAGGCCATGCCTTTTGTATTTCTCTGTGCACCCAAACAGCCTCTCCTGCTGAGGGCCAGAGCACCCAGACCTGCCTCTCCCGCAAGAGGCTGGCTCTGCTTTCAGGCTGGGCGGGCCTGGTGCACGGGTCCCAGCCTCCGCAGAGGCCACGCCCACCCTTGGTTTGGCCACGCCCAGTCTTGGTTTGGCCAGGCCGGGGCAACTGGCCTCGCGGCCACGCCCACTTTCCTGGCCACACCCTCCGGTGGGATGCAGAACACTTTGGGGAGTGGAGGCCTTGCAGGATCACCAGAGTGTGGGGCTCCAGGGCTCCCCGGAGGGCGGTGTCCCAGATTCTCGGTACGTGGGTGGTGGGTGTCACCTGCCACTCAGTCTTGTCACCAACAGGCCGGTGCCAAGCAGCACCACGTTGGTCACAGAGGTCAGGATAGCTGATGGGTTGCAGACCGTAGTAGGTGGTCCTGCGGCACCCTGGTTTACCGAGCCTGTGCTGAGCGCTAATCACTTTTCTTCTTTTCGAGACAGCTCTTGATTTTTCCAGGCTGGCCTGGAGCTGGAAACCCTCCCACCTCAGCCTCCCAAGGGCTGAGATTATCCGCCCGCCGCATTATTATGTGTAATCTTTGCAGCCTTCCCTGGAGGCAGGTAAAAAGCTTCACCCTTTGTTTGTGGTTACTGAACCAGGGTCCCACCGAGGAGGTCATGGAGGTGACCCTTCTGGTGAGCCCAGCCCGGGAGAGGAGGGCTCTGAGGACGGTGTGCCGGCACCTCACTCTGCTCTGCGGGGTTTCCTGCTGTGTTCTTTCCCTCCACTCCAGGCCAGCAACGCGGTGACTCCACCTCTTCCCGCCCTGCTAACTCATGGGGTCCTTCAGACCCGGGCCGCCCACACACCTTTGCTTTGTCCTTGAGTTTGGTGCCAACTCGTGACTGTAGCAGATGCCCCTGGCTTTAAAAAATTTTTTAAAAATTTTATTAGTACATGTTTGTGGCACACAGTGACTGCATCCCACACCCACGGCCGGGCTTCACCCTTCTTGGGCACAGTAGCGAGCCCCTGTGTAGAAACCCATCCGCCGAGGGTGGGCCTAGGCTGCCCCGGGTTAGCTCTTGTTAGTTGAGAGGCTGTGGACACAGGTGTGTGTCGCCCAGCCGACTGCTTTGGGCTCACGGGCTGCTTTGTTTCCTGTATGTCAAAAACGCAGTGTTTGGGAGCAAGGCACGCATGGGGAACTGCAGTGTGTGCCCCGGGATGTCACGTAGGGCAGGGACAGCCCTGTCCTTGACCTCGGTGGGGACAGTGACCCGAGAGTCTCTGTGGGAACTGCGAAGGCTGCCGGGGAGGCAGGCTTGTGTCAGGACAGAGCCCAGCGCAGACCAGGCCTGCGGTGGGAGAGGATGGAAGCCCGGTGAGCCCCGAGGCCCCGGGCCGTGGTCCTTCCTGTGACCTCCGCCCAGCTGCTGCCCTGTCCTTGAGCGCTGGCCTCACAGCAGAAGGCCCTGCTGGACAGGCCCTGGCAGTCGGGACTGTCCTGGAAAGGCGGTCTCATCGCTGGTCATGAAGGCCGCTGCCGGTTCAGGTGTGCCCCAGCCGGTGGGAGCCGAGCACAGGGACAGGTGGGACACAGCCACCCTGGTGTCCGGTGACAGCAGGTCCATCCCGCTGAGCCCGGCTGAAGTTTCCCTTGCCGTCCTCCCTCCCTCTCTCCTCCTTCCTTGTTTCCCTCTCTCCATCCCTGTCTGCTTTTCTCTTGCGGCTCAGATACAAGCACAAAGGAAAAAAGCCCTTTTTTCTTAAAAGTTTCTTGCTGACTCTAAGAGGCTCTGGACAGAGCATCTTGGAAAGGTGACAGGACTCATGGCTCGGAGTTTAGTGGGGTCGCGCTCTTCCTGTCTGTGCATCCGGGTGGAGCTGTTCCCCGCTTTCATCCCTGGTCACCATCTCTTAGAACTGTCCCCTCCCGAGGGAGGCCTTGTCACCTCCTGCACTTGGCAGTCTTCATGCCTGGTGCCCACCTGAGTTCTCCTTTGGAGAAATCTACAGATGGGGTAGATTTGAATCCACTAAAGATGGACAGCTGTTAGTTCATTTCTCTTTCTTGGCTTAAGAAAAAATGGGTCAGAAGGGAGAGGGTCTTTAAGGGAAATGCTGGCGCTGTTCAGTGATTTTTATGAAGCCATATTTTTGTTTGGCTGTTGAATCAGCCCTAGGGGGCTTTTTAAAGTAGAGAAGTTTTGTTTAAATCTCCAAGGATAGAAGAAAAGAAAAAGCCCACTGCAGCATTACATAAAAGTTGAACTTAGAACTACGAGGTGGTTTCTATGACACTTTTTCTAGACCTGACATGTGACACTGATTTTAATGCAATGGTATTAGTGGTCCCATCTGGGTTTATTATTAATTTAATTAATCTAAAACACAATAGAGATGATGATTCTCGATGGCTATGTACTGAATATTCTTAGATGTGTTTTTCCTTGTACAAGGACGGTTAGGTTTTTCTGTTCAAGATTAGGAAGAAATGATAATTTTTTTTTTCTGTATTGAGGAGTAGATAAGAAATTGTAACATAGAACAAAACTCTATCAATCCTTTTTTTAAAAATCTGCAGTCCTGGGCATTGAACTAAATGACCTCTGAAGCACCCCCCTGCCTTTACATTTTATTTTGAGACAGGGTTTTGCCAAGCTGCCAGATTACCCAGCCTGGGCTTGAGCTTTTGAGCCTCCTGCCTCAGCCTCCCAAGTGCCGGTGTCACAGGTGTGATACACCTGGCTAATCGATAGATACATTTTCTGAGAGGCTGCAGGAACACCGGTAGCCCAGACACTCTGGTGACGTCTGTGACCGTAGTGCAGAGCACACAGACTCCATCGGGCTGAGCCGCTGTCCACTGGAGCTTTACATGGGACCTTGTTGCGCTGCACAGATCCAAGGAGCATCTTCCGCTGTCAAGAAAGCCATGTGAGTTTGAGAGTAACAGGAGGCTGAGGCAGGAAGATCCAAGTCCAAGCCAGCCTGGGTAATGAAGCAATTTAGCGAGATTGTGGCTGAAATAAAAAATAAAGTCTGGGGATGTAGCTCAGGGCCCCGAGGGAAGGAGGTGCAGTAGAATCAGCCCGACAGGGAATAGGGGGCTTCTGTGGCACTTCCGGCAGTGCCAGTCCTTCTCCTTGCCCCGCCCCGGCACCACTGGTTCTGGGCTTTGACGGCGCCTCCTCTCTGCTCCATAAATCTGGGCTGTGTGTGCGTCAGCCCAGCCATCAGGCTGCTTGTGTGGGCTTGAACACGTGGCCAGCAGTAGACACAGGACAGTCTGCGAGTGGCTGGTGACTGGTGGTCAGCTTCACACCAGCTGCACTAAGTCAGCATGGTGCTGAGCATGGAGGGCCCCCCTGAGGACTGCGGCCGGCCGGCACGAAGAGGAGAGGAGGAGAGAAACGGTGTGGGGTCTCCTAAGTGAGTGCTGTTTGGAGCTGTTGGTCTCCAGGAGAAGGTGGTCACACTGGCTTCCTGATACGAACTCGGCTGTGGTCATCAGAGCAGCTCGGGACCTCATTGTTGCTGAGGATGGCGGTGGCACCTTTCAGGGGACCCTGGTCCTTATTTTGAGCGTTGCTTTTTGGCTCAGTGACAACCCTCAGCCTGCGGGCACAGATCTTTCACCCTGCTGGCACAGACTTGCTAGCTTCCAAAGCTGACCTTGGGGCCTTCCCACTGCAGATCTGTGAAACAGATTTGCATGAGTCCTTGCCATGGACTGTGGGCCTCCGGCTGGACTCGTGGGAGGCATTGTCGTGGGCTCTAGGCCTTTGGTTGGACTCATGTGGGACATTGCTGTGGGATCCAGGCCCTCGGCTGGACTTTCTAGGTCATTAGTGCGTGGACAGATTTCCTGCACTTCATGTATTTGACTCTTTGGGTGACCATTATACATAATACTATGAATTATGTGTCCTGTATATAATTGTTCTCCTTACAACCCCTGACTACAACAATCTGTGACCTTATATCTATGATGAGGACAATCCAGAGACAGCCACCAGGATGTGATGGCCTTCTATTCTAGCAAAGCCATTTGGAAGGCCTGATCCCTTTCTGGTGTCTGCAGCTACAGACCTCGCTTTATTTTCCCCCTCTTGTTGGATTTGAATATCTATCCAATGAGTCACTTGTCCAGTTGAATTAACCTATGTCACCAGGCATGGTGGCATACACCTTGTAATCTCAGCACTTGGGAGGCTGAGGCAGGAGGATTGCCCTGAGTTGGAGGCCAGCCTGAGCTACAGAGTGAGTTCAAGCCCAGCCTGAACTGCATACTAAGACCTTGTCTCAAATAAATAAATTCATAGATACATACACGCACCTTGTCTTGATGTATTGTTTCTCTGGTGATCATCACCAAGGCCCACACAATGTCTGAGAGTTAAACCTAGACCTAGGCCAAGGGGTGGGCACAGTGGATCCAAGGCTGAGACACATTCAGGTCGTGCCGGCACCCCTGTGAATCTCCATGATGGCCATGGTCCGTGTCTCAGTGCGGGTACTCAGGCATCCTGTCACTTGTGGAGGTTCTGCAGCTCCGTGTAGCTGTGGGGACAGCTGGGATTTAGAGCAAAAGGTCACAGGGTGTTGTGATGGATGGCTCTGGTCCTCAGTGTGTGGGATCCATGTCCCCTTAGGCAGGTGTGGTACCTGTGAGATAACAGCTGTGTGGGGACACACCCAGGACACGTCCTCAGGTGCTGAGGACATGGAGCGGACAGGGGAAGGAGACAGTGTCTCGGGAGCATGGGCCCCAGGCCTGCTCCTGCAGCCTGCAGTCGCTGCGCTGTAACCTGTTTCTCCCTCTCTGCACGTCCTTGAGGGGAAGGCTTTGCCTTGCTCCTTGTACAGGAGCCTTTTCCATGCCGGCACCCCACGATCCTAGAGAGAGGTGTGGGGCCGCAGGGCGTGACGCAGGGACCTTAAACGGGTCGCACTGTAGACGGCCCTGCTTGCTCTCTTCCTTCTTCCAAAGAGGAATTTCCTTTTGAAGCGGTGACTTCTGTCATTTGTCTCCTTTTCCTGTCGGCGTGTGGCCCTGGGGTGTCCCACCTGTGCGTTTGGAGGAGCCGGTGGAGTGGGTCTGATGCAGGGTACAGTCTGGTTTGCAGTAACGCTTGTGGTGACGCACCCCGAGATGGGGTGGATTATTCTCTTCCTTTCGCCACCTGAGCGCCTTCCAGGTTCTCCTGGTCAGCCCGTGCGATACCGTCTGTCAGAGACGGGCTGTTCTCCGTTTGGCTGAAAGTTAATCCCAGGCTTGTGAAGGTTGGGACACAAGCTCATGCCAAAGAGAGGTGCAGAATTCCATCTGGAATGTGTTTTTCTGTTTTCCATTTCTAGCGCTGGAGCTCACATCTTGATTCGATTGCTACGTGGTTTGCTGGGACAAAGCAGCTTAGATATTCCCTGTCTTGTCTGTCCTTCCAGGGCCCATCCAGGGCAGAGTTCCTCATCCTCAGCACTGACACCGTCTTATGCATTTCAGCGTAATTAACAACCTCTCTGGCCTCTACCCACAGACGCCAACAGTACTCTTGCCCACCCCAGTGACAACAACCAGAAATGCCAGATGTCTGGGGTGGGGACATGAAGGCCATTTCCAGCTGGGCAGTGCCACTCTGGGAGCAAAGACTGGGCGGGAGCAGAGCTGCAGGCTCCTGCTGGACATTTTATTAATCATCTGCTCTTAGTAAAGCTCTGTGCCAGAGCTCCAGAGAAGGAACAGTCACCTGTCACCTGTCACGTGATAGCTCCTGTCCCTGCTTCTGAGCAGTGAGGTGGTGGGGTGGGTGTTGGTGACGGAGGCACAATTTGCTAAATCTGCAAAGTTCTAGGGACCTTGCCAAGGACAGGGTGGTGTTTGGCACTTGGATTGGAGAAATAGGGGTGGGAAAGACTTCCAGGAAGACCCAGGCTTAATTTCTCGTCTTTTGATAGGTTGCTAGGCAGAAAATGTAAATGAGCAAAATGGTTTCCAGAGGCCCAGGGTAGGTGCACCCGGAAGTGTGTGAACCAGGAAAGGGAGCTGTCACTCATCGGTGCAGCCCAGTGGACCCGGGTGTTGGTCCTGGGGTGCCAGAGCTTCCAGGTTTCCAGAAGATGCTGAACATGCAGATTTTTATGAAATGTGACGTTGTAAACATTAGCTCCACTGTAAACACCGGCAACATTGTGCTGGTTAAGCAGGCCTCACTTGGGCCTGGTTAAATTGCCAGTTGGCAGCCGGTGATCCTGGCAGTCATTTTGGGGGATGTATTTTCTCTTTAGGGGGCTCTCTGTCTCTCAGACTTGGGTGACAAGTGTCTTCCGTGGGTCCCTTCTCTGTTCTACTGTGTTTTACTTTCCCCCTTCCAAAGTTAGCTGTGAGACAAGGCTGAGGTCTGCCGTGCTGACCCAGCTTACAAAGAATCGTGTTTTTGGAAAGCATGCTGGTCCCTCACTTGAGGATTCTCCAGGGTCTCGACTAAAAGCAAAACCCAGAGTAGTCACCAGTAAATGCCTTTTGTAGCCTTGGAAATTCAAAGTGATTTATCACTTGGTGGTAATAACTGGGGGCCTCTATGTACAAGAAAGACGTGAAAGCCAGAGAGGCCAAAAAGAACAAGTATAACCAGATGGCTTTTTAAAGAGGTTTTCTACGGCTCGCTAGCAAACAAGGCCCCTCGCCAGCTTGGTCGTGAGTTTTCTTTTTTGTTGCTCCACATGAAAGCCTTTGAACTTGAATTTCTGCTCCCTTCACTCCCAGGATTGGAAAAGCAGGCCTTGGGGTGGCTGTGGTGCTGGACTCGTGGTGAGGCTGGTGCTGGACTCGTGGTAGCTCAGCTCACAGGACGACCCCTGTGTGTTCTTTCACTCCTCCAGTGACAGCGTGGCTTTCTACGGTGCCACCTTGTCCCCGTGTGGCAGTGCCCCCTCTTGCTCTGTCCACGCCCAGTGAGGTCGGACTGTGGGCGCTGCAGTCTGTAGTCACTGCTCGTGGGGTGTGAGAGGAAATGGCGCGATTTGGCTGCTTTCCTGGAGCCCATACTCACCCTCGACAGTCACAGTGAAATAGTGTCTAATATTGCTGAGACGGAACACGAGGTCAGCAGTGGAGATCACCTCTCCAGGCCTGAGCTCTCTTGGTTTTTATGTTGGTTCTTTGTGATTTTTGTCATACTATAGTATTGCATGAGTTGGAAGGAAAATACACACATAGAAATACAGAATATGTAATATATGTACTGCATAGGTTTTACATATATACTTGTGGCATGAATATATTATACATATTTAATATATAATGTATATATACTTGTGGCATATATATATATACACACTTATATATATATATATATATATATATATATATATATATATACTTGTGGCATGAAAGTAAAAATTCGGGATCTAGGTTAATCTTCATACTATTTTCCTAGATGCCCTCACCCTGAATTCCCACTAATGCATCCATTTAACAGCTTAATCATTTCTATCCAGCTAGATACTCCTGAAAATTGAATTTTTTGGGCCACACTTGACAAAGCAGATCTGGAGAGCTGTGAAACTTACGGACTTTCTGGTTATGATGGAAACAGATAAGAAATAGCCCGAGCCCTACCTGGACTTAAATTCCTGTGGAAGTCTTGTCGTGGTTGGTCTGACCTTGCCCGAGACCTCTGGAATACAGGCTTATGCAGTTAAAAGCGAGCATGCACTTCCGCCCCCGCGAGCTGGAAGCTTCTCAAAGCCTTGTTCCCCTTTTCAAGTCACCCTGACAAGACCAGCCTGGCGCTGCCTTGGCTTGCCCGAGTCAAGCACACCGTCTCGCTCACAGCAGCTGGAGCTGTGCTGCCCGAATCGTGCCAGTTCCGCTGCGGTGGGCCGCGGGGACCGCTTGCCGGATGGAGGGGAGTTCGAGTTTGGGGGGAGGAAGGCCTGCTGCCTGGCGCCGATTGGGCGTGCAGGTGGTCCGGGGTGTGCAGGGTAACTCCCTGGTTAGGGGAAGGTGGCTGGGGCCACGGCTCCAACTCTGTTGGTTGTCGTTGTAAAAATTGAGCAAGGCATAGATTTTATTCCTCCTGTTGCTTAGCTCTATTTCCTAAATTTAAAGCAAGTGTAAAACTTGAGTTTTATTGTTTGTTTTTGTTTTTGAGATAGGATCTCGCTATGTGAGGCAGGTTGTCCTTGAACTCCCTTTGTAGCCGAGGCTGACCTCGAAGTCACAGTGCTCCTCCTGTCTCAGCCTCCTAAGGGCTGGAATTACAGGCATGCAGCACTACACCAAGCAAAATTTGAGGTTTTGAGATGTTTTACTTTAAGGCATTTCCACCGAGTTGGAGAGCAGGGAGAGCAAGAGACTGGTAATAGACTTCTTCCAGGAAGGCTGCGAATACCTGAGAAATGCATTTATTCAGGGAGGTTTTTCCCTTGAAAACAGCATGCAAACTAAACCAACGCCAAACACTGTCAGGCTAATTCTGAGCTGCTGAGGATGTAGCACGGTTCCCTCCTTCAGCAAGACAGTCCCAGGTCTTCTCGTATTTTCTTGGCGATTCTGTGGTCACTTGTTTCCTGGGGTGCCCAGACTCGCCATAGCTGAAGCCGTTCATCTCAGCCGCTTTGTTCTCCGTCACTCTCGCCCGGGCGCCAGTCTTCCTGGGTAACATGTCGTCCTGCCGTGTTTGTAGCTGCCGTGGCCACCAAATGCCTGCTGCGAACCCGGTGCATAACAAATGCTTGTTGGTTTATCAGATTCGCGGGTTGCAGAGAGGGGCCCCAGCAGTGGGCCGGGTGGGGGCTGTTAGGCATTTTCACCAACATGCTCGCATTTAATCCTTAAAATAATCTTGTGCAATAAGCATCATTATCCCTGCTTTATAGGATTATTAACTGCACATCAGTCTCAGCCTTGATTAGGAGGAGGAGGAGGAGAGGGAGGAGGAGGAGGAGGAGTCTGATTCCAGTGAGAATTCCAGCTCTTTCTAACTTTCCCACAAGGGGAGATTGTAAGACACAAACAGTTTGGAGGGCAGTTCTTTCCGGGGACTTTTCCTCTGCTGGAATATGTGGGAGCAATTTTGTTTTCATATTTCAAACCCTTTCCCCTAGTAAACAAGACCACGAAACCTGTCTAGCAGAGGGATAATGGGAAGAGTGGCACAAACGGGTCAGCTGGTTTCTGCTCTGCCCAAGGGAGCAGGCCGCACTTTTGTCATGTAAATTGGGCTGCTGCCCCTAATCTGAAAACCCAGGCCCCCCAGACCTGATGAGTTTGAACCCAATATGATGTTACAAGTAGAAAAATCTACACCTGATCTTATGTGACAGGTCACAAGTGGAAACACAGGTGCACTACATAATTGTGTGAAATCACATCAGGCTGTGTGTGTAAGGTGTAGGTGAGGCCTGAGGAGTTTTGTGTTCAGATTTGAGTCCCAACCCCAAGGTATGTATAGTCTCAGGATCTCTGCATGTATTTGTGTATACATGTACATATATATTTTTTCACTCCATATAAAATATGCATATATACAAATATTCCCAAATCCCAGCTATGAACCACCCTACTCTGTTCCCATGAGTTTTGCTCAGGGACCTTTACCCTGCCGTTCCCAGCTAAGTTTCTTTATGTGGGATTCCAGGATGTGACACAGAAACGCTTGTTAGGTGTCCAAGACTCTGTAGGCCCTGAAGAAACGCAGTGGATGGGTTACCGCTCACCACGCAGTGGCTGGTGGCTATCACACGTCACTCAGTCCTAGTCAAAAGGCTGAGAGGATATGGCTTGTTTTGTCCTGGTGCTGAGGATCGAGGCCGGGGCCTGTGTCTGCCACACCAAGGGGAGAAGGTGGCCCTGGGTGAGCAGTCACCACCCCAGGGTGGCTGCTCGACTCCGGGTGGCATCGATTGCCCGTGGCAGTCCCGGGGCTGTGCCAGCTGTGTTCCTCGGGAAGCAGGAGATGATCAGAGCTTCAGAGGCGAGGAGGGGGATCCTGGGGTCCGCAGTGTGGCGCCCTCTTTGAACACAACTCGGTCTCGTGCAGGTTTCCCGGCAGGACCGGGAGGCGGTGGCCTGCTTTCCAGTGCTCTGAATGTCTGCGTGTCCTGTCAGGGCGGAGGGAGAGCAGACCACATGCTCTGGGACGGCAGTGTAGCCGCCTGGGCACATGCAGTGTGCAAATGTGCAGGGAGGGCCAGGGACTCAGCCCAGCTTTCCCCGTCCGTGACGGGCCTCCATAGCTCGTTGCGCCCTCTCATTCGCAACCAAGTTTGTTTAAATTGGTTTTTTATCTTTATTTTTTTGTACCAGGGAACGAACTCACGACCTCGTATTTGCCAGGCAGGTGCTTGTGCCGCTGAGCTAAATCCCTGGCCTAAATCCGGTTGTTTAAATACACGTAGGAGTTGGGAGCTGGTCACAAGGTAGCAGCATTCACTCAGTGTCACTCAGGATGGGAAAGAGGACCTGGGTCCCCGTCCAGCTTCGTCACCAGAGCCGTGAGACCTGTGTGTCGCGTCTGCCCAGTTCCTTTAGCGCCAGCACCGGCCCTGTCCCTGTGCCCTTTCTGCCCTGAGGGATGGAAAAGGAAGGTGCACAGACCGGAGTCACTCAGGCTGTGGCTGAGAAGGGAGGAGGAACGTGCCGTGCTCTGTCCCCTCTGTGTGTGTGTGTGTGTGTGTGCCTGGGGGGGCGCTCTCCAGCTCCCGAATGTTTGGCTTCCTGTTGGCCCGAGAACCCCACAGCTCAGCCTCACCCCAGAGAGTGGTGGACATGGGAGAAGGTGGGGGGGAGCTTTTGCCGGAGAGACCCTGGGGGAAGAGAGGGGAGGGAATGGGAAGCCAAGGGAATAAGATGTTTTAGGTTCAGTTACCAACGCCCCGTGCCGTGTACATCACTGCAAACGGGCTCATGAAAATAAAAACAAAAGACACACAAAGACCTGGCCCACAGCCTAGTCCCTGCGATCCAACACCCCCAGGAGGTCAGTGGACATCTGTGTCCCTCGAAGCACCTGTCTTCATTCCCTGGCTCATTTGAAGAACGCTAGAAATAGCAGCCGTTTAATTGCGGCAGTTTTGCCATCGAGGGCCCCTTTCTCGTTAGCAGGAGCTCCTTATTAAATAGGAAGCGCGTGACCACCTTGTGACCCACTGGGTCAGGAAGACTCAAAGGAAGACTCTGCTCAGAGGTCTGTAGAAGACACTGGACACTCTGTGGGCCTGATGGATAAACATTCTGCCACGGCAGTGGAATTGTGGGAAAATTCCATTTGCTAAATAAATAACCAGGCTTGGGGCCGGCAGGTCAAGGCCTGGCCCAGCCCAGCCAACCACGGGGAGCCCCATCTGATGTCTGAGGTCTTGGAGCTCAGGAATGAACCTGGGCAGCTTCCTGTGACAATTACCCCTCCGCGTCAGGCCTCGCTGTCCTTACCTCTAAATGCAAGGATCGACTAACTCAGTAACAGCAAGCTCATTATTTTATTCTAATATGCTAAAAAAATTTCTTACCTGTCTGACAAGTCTAAATTAACATTTTTCCCTCCAGCAAAACAAAACAAAACAAAACAAAACAAAACAAAAAAACCTGTCAGTCAAGTGCTCTGAGCGGCTCAAGTTAACCAGAGTTAGATTGGTGTCATTCCAGGCCCAACCAGGAGAATCTCCATCTTAGCTAACCTGACGGAGAGTGTGTTTTGATCTTTCCGTTTGCTTTTTGAAAACATTGCACACAGCTCTCAGTCACTGCTGCCTGCTGGAAACCCCTCTGACTGGTTCTGGTGGGGGCGTAGGTTTGGATCGCAGCCAGGTGACCTGAGGGGTTTGGCCCCCCCGCTCCCAGCAGAGCTGCACAGGTGTTGATCCCCAGCTGCGTGTCAGCCAGTGGCCCGGGTGCTTCCTGCGGAGCTGCCCTGGGTGTGGTGCGGTCCCAGCCCCGCTCTCTCAGCTGCCCTGGTCGCTGCTTGGCGTGAAAAGCTTTGCCACTTGCCACTGGCATCATGGATCCCCGGAACCCTGGCCTGTCTCCTCTTCATTCTTGTCACAAGTCCCTATGATGCATGTAACCATTATGTCTTCTGTATGCAAACATGTACTAGAAAAATTAAAGAAAATGCTTACAAAAACAAAAGACCGTCACGTACGCAAGGGTGGAGGGACGCTGGAACCCTGTGGCCAGTGCTCGCATCTTGGGTATGTCCCTAATGTCCGCAGCGAGGTCCCAGGCACACACAGCTTCCCGTCAGCTGAGCTGCTCCGCCAGGGTCCGGCGTGGCTGAGCAAGGGCGGTGGGAGAGCTGTTCCACGCTTAGCACACAGATGGCCTGTGCACCCCGGGGGTGCTGCCCACCGCACGTGGCTTGAAGTTTAACTCACGTGTGCTGTCACGTGGGCCGTGCAGAGTTACTGTGAAGTTAATTAGGTGCTCAAACGTTGCCTGTGGAACCTCATTGTGGAAACCACTGCTACAAAGACTCGCTGTGGGAACAGACTGAGGTGATGGGTCAGGACTCTCCTGCTCAAACAGTGCTGCTCTGCTGGGCATGGTGCTGCACACCTGTAATCCCAGCTCCAGGAGGCTGAGGCAGGAAGATGGCTGACAGTTTGAGACCAACCTGGGCTACATAGTGAGTCCAAACCCGACCTGCGTAGTGAGCCCCTGTCTTTAAAAAAAAAAAGTGATGCTTAACTTTCTCATGTTTGTGGCCATCTCTTTGTGGCTAAGCCAGGAATCATCTTTGTTGCCATTTATTGAGCATGCCTGGCTGAATTCTTTGTGTCGAGGGAGAACACTTATTAAAAAATGTTTCCAGAGCATATTAAAAATTCAGATTTGGGCTCACGAGTCAGGGAGGATCTTCCCAAGTTTTATTCCCACATGTCCCCCATGAGAATGCTGCGTCCTGGCTGGGGACGGAAAGGACCCTAGAGTGCAAAGAGTTCGAGCTCAGGCCGTGGCCCTCAGGGGCTCAGGTGTGGCGCAGGTCACCACTCTCGGGAGGTGGCCCTTTGTGGAGCAGTCCATCCGAACATGGGGTTCGACACTGCTCTGGAATTACCCCGTGATCAATGTGGGCAGCGGGGTTTTAAGAAAGTCTCTCGTAGAGGTTTTTTCTGAAGTAGTTGCAGATGGCATTGTAGGGACCTTGGTTTTCTCCAGGATAATCCAGGGTGGCGAAGGTCGGTGTGGGGGAGCGCTGGGCTGACTGCATGTTAAGTGGAGATATTTGGAAATGGACAGGTGGACATTTCCCGTTTGGCCTTCTCTGATAGGTTTTGCATAATAAGGGGGTAGCAGGGGGCTTGTGTTTAGAGCCCTCTGGAGCGCTCGCTTGGGAGGCTTTCCACCTGCAGTCCAGTTGGCCTCACCCAGCAGGGAGTGTGCGTGTGGATGCCCAGTTGTTGACGCCTGGCCAGGGCTCTGCAGGCTTCCCCAGGATGGCTTCAGAAGGTCACTCCTTGCTGGTGTCCTGGTCTGTGCTAGTCCGCCTTCGCCTTTGTTTCTTAGTCACAAAGTTCATTCTTCTGAAGCTTCTAAAGAATCATGATTCTGTAAATCCTTGCACTTTTGAAAATGTTGAGTGCGTACATAAAACCTTGACTGAGAACACGGATGAGTCTGCTAGCTGGCAGGCGTCTGCACCAGCTGGAGGGGATTTGGCCCCTTGGTGAGCCGTGTCCTGTGGTGTCCCTGTGGCCAGGTGGAGAGGACATTCAGAGTAGGCCTTCAGATCCCAGTGAGCAGTGGCTGAGTCTCTGCACCCAGGAAGGAGATTCCTGCCTGCAGTGGCCATGGCGCCTTCCCTGGCGCCTGCAGCAGCTCTGAGACCAGCGTGGAGCTGAAAACCCTGAAGGTTCTGCGCTTCCTTGTCGGGGTTGCCCGGCGTCTCCTGATTGTTAACACTCTGTGGTGGGAGCGGGCCCCTCAGGGTTCTGCCGGCCTCCGAGTTCTGCTTTGCTGCCCTTCTGCTGCTGCACTGCTTCTGCCCAAAGGAGGGAAGGAGGGAGTTGGGTAGCAGCGATCTGTATCGATTACCGTGGGGAGACCTCACCCTTTGCTGGAAGGAGCCCTGCTTTGCCCTTCTGTTGGGCAGCATGGCCAGGGTGGCAGTCTCGGCGCTGGCCCGTGGAACATCATGAAGCATCCAAGCTTGTGGGAGGGTCAGCAGTGTGACTGGGCCTTGAGGACAGTGCTGGTGGGTGCTCCCGAAAAAGCCCGCTCTGAGCGTGGAGAGAATGGATGAAAGGTGGTGTTACAGATTGAAAACTGGTGGTCAGCTTAACGTCAGCTGGATTACATCAGCAGGGCGCTGGGCATAGACGTTCCACCTGAGGTAGGTGGCCAGTATACATGGAGACGTGGAGAAGGAGAAGCTATTCACGTTAGTTGCATTAAGGCGTTGAGGCAGTGAGGCATTGTGGGTTCTCGTATGAGTTGCTGTTTGAGCTGTTGGTTCTCCTGGAGAAGCTCTGGTCTTCACATCCAGCATTGCTTCCTGGCTCCGGAGGGGAAGACTGTGCTGCTTGGACTCCAGGATGAACTCGGCGTGCTGGCTTCCTGGCATACACTCAACTGTGCTTGTCATCGGAGGAGCTCGAGACCACCGTGTCACTGAGGGTGGCTGTGGTGCTTTCCAGGGCAGCCCTGGTCTTTGTTGTGAGTGTGACTTCTTGGCTCCAGCGTAGAACCCTCAACCTACCAGCACAGCTCCTTCACCCCGCTGGCACAGACTTTCTGGCTTCCACCGCTGACTTTTGGGCCTTCCCAGCATGGATCCGTGAAAGAGACTGGTGTGAGTCCTTCTAGTGGGCTCTAGACCTCCAGTTGGACTCGTGGGAGGCATTGTCGTGAACTCTGGGTCTTCGTCTGGACTTAGGTGGGACATTGCTGTGGGATTCAGTCCCATGGCTAAATATTCTATGTCTTTACTGATGTGGCTAGATTTCCTGCATTTTCTTATATTAACTATGGGTGACCATCATAAAAATAATACTATAAACTCCAAGTCCTGACTCTTTAATTGTTCTCTGTATAACCCCTGACTACAACAGGTGGTCAGGGGAGAGATGTCCTCCTTGACCTTTCTTCCCTCCACCTTCCCCCTCTCCCTCCTCCTCCTCCTCCTCCATTTCCTTTCTCTCTCTTCTTTCCCTTCCTCTTTTCTTTCTCTTTCTTTACAGGCAGGGTCTCCCAGTGTTGTGCAGCCTGGCTTCACAATCCCGGACTCAAGGGATCCTCCTGCCTCAGTCTCCCACGATGCCAGACACTCGGGTGTGTGTGTGCCATGTCTGGCTCCTTGTCATATTTTTTCATAATGTTGTTAAATTACAAAAATAACTATAAACCAGGTCTCTCATGATGCTAGGAGAGGATGATAGCTTTCTTGTGCTCCCCTGTCCCCTCTGCCGTCATGAACAGAGAGACTTCATCTCGTTTCTCAGATGAGGGAAAGGACAAGAGTGGCCACATAACTCACCCAGGGCTACGCTGCTCTCAGGAAGAGCCAGGACTCACACTTCCGGTAACAGGAGAGCTTTATCTGTGTCCACACCCCGCCACCCTTATTCTGCCACCCCGGGCTGTCTCAGTGATCTCACCCCACCCTACCCTTCTCTCCCTAGGATCTGATTTTTGTTTTTCTTAATCTGAGGCAAACTCTTGCTAAGTCACTAATTGGCTCAGGCTCAAAGCTGGGCTCAATCCTCCTGTGATCCACCTGCCTCAGCCTTCTGGAGCACTGAGATTACAGCATGGCCCCCACCACACCCAGCTTCTCCCCCTTTCTCCTTGCTGATTGCACATGTGACATATCCTGACATTGCTTTGTGTCCTGCTTTATAGTTTTTCTGAAGCCCCTATAAATCTAGACAAAATTGCAGTAGCAGATCTTCCCTCCAGGAATGGCATTGAGAAATGGCTCAAGGTCAGAGACAGGGAATGAAATCCGATCCCAGGGGGGCCTGACGTGGCAGAAATGCCAAGCGGTGGAGGAGTAATTAATATGTAGGCAAAGAATGTCAGCCTGAAACTCCCCCCAGATGTGCAGCTGGCCCACCGGACATTCTTTGGCGCCCTGGAAGATGCGGGGTCCCACGAGTTGCACTGCACAATCTTGGCCAGGTTTGAGCTGCTGATTCTCCAAGTGAGCAGCTTCCTCCCGGCCAAAGGAGGGGACATGGAACACGGATGACAGAGCAGGCGCCTGCAGGCTTTGGTCTTAAAAACCACTGCTCTTTGCTTTCAGAAGTGGGTCAGATGGGAGTGGGCCAGCTGGCATTTCAGTCCTGCCTGGTAGAAAGGTCATCTCCGCCTAGCCGATCCCCACTTGGCAGCACTGTAGCTGGGGAGCTGTCCCTCTGCCAGGTGACGGCGCCTTGCTGCTCCCGCGCCGCCTGTGCCACTTGGACCAGGGCGGAAGAGACCGCCGCAGGCTCCCGCTCACATTGCTGCCGTCCCAGAGCAGCACTCTGCCCACACGGCCTTGCCGTGGTTAGGGAACCGTGCGGAATGCCTGTGCACAGCAGTGGCTTGGCTTTTGTTCCTGGTGTGTGTTTGCTTATAAATTACCACTGCTCTCAAAGGAACAGATGATCCAGGAACTGCAGAGGGCTGAATCTACAGCTGGCTGCCAGGGCTGAATGACACCTGCCCCTAGGGTCCGAGTGATCGCCTGGTGGAGCAGTGTCCCTGCCCCCTGGCTGGGTCCTGCGAGCCCTGAGGAAGGCCGTGGGACCCCGCCCCGGCCTCGAAAGGCTCCCTGTCTGCCCAGGAGCCACACTTCAGTTGCGTGTGGGATTCAACCTGTGGACTGCCCTTCCCTGTTCCTTTCCAGTCATCTTTTGCTGGTGAGAAACTTTATGAAATGATCTGTGTCCCCCCAAGCCCAGGGGGCCGAGAGAACTGCACCTTAAAAACAGACAAGCAAACAGAAACCAGCTGGACAAGGAGGCAAACAGAAGGAGCTCAGGAGAGCACTGGGCGAGTCAGGGCAGAGTCCCCCGCGCTGAGACCCGCTGTGGGATCCGTGAAGTCCGGCCGAGCTGCTGCGTGCCCCTCCACGCCTTCCGGTAGGACTTTAGTTCGGGGTGAGCAGAGGCGTTCGGGGAAGAAGCAATTAAGTTAAGGTTTCGAAATCGACAGAGTGAAGCAACGGCCCCTCCTGCCAACACGCGGCTCTGTTCTTTGGTGTGGGTCCAGGGCTGGCTCTGTCTCCGAGGGTGTCTGTCTGGGGCCTGCTCCCGCCGTCCCTTCCATCCTTTGCCCCCAGCTGGGCATTGCCAACCTGACCGAGCACTCATTCAGCCTCGTGTTGCCCGAAACCATCCCAAGCTGACGAACCTGCCTGTCCCTTACCAGGCAGAGGGGGAAAAGCAACAGAGATGGCAAAAATGATCTCAGAAAGAACTCGATTCTTCTGGAATGACGCAAGAGAGTCAGCTGCGGACACACAGACCTCCGTGTTTGGAGGCTGGACGCTGCTTCCCTGTTCCTTCAAACACAGACACCAAGGCACCGAGAGGTGGGCATTGGCCAGCGCAGGCCTGTGGATGTGCAGACTGGCTCCTTGTGCCCGTTTCCAAAGCATGCTGTATACTTTTTAAATTTTTTGTGCAATTGAGGATTGGACCCCAGGCCTTTGCACTGATCCCTCCCACCATCACCCTCTTTGACAGGGTCTTGCTTAGTTGCTCAGGCTCGGTTCAGGCTTGCATTCTCCTGCCTCAGCCTCCTAAGGTTGCTGGGATTACAAGCATGCTGTACCACACTGGCTGCTGTTTACATTTTCTTGCCTGAAGATTGGTAAGACCACTACATTCTTGTTGATTTGAGCCGTTAGAGCCAACCTGCAGTTCATCTCCCGCCAGGTGGGAGGCAACCCTCCTCTGGGAAGTCTTGTGAGCACGTGTTTTGTGAGTAGCAGAACACACTTCAGGTGTCCCTACTGCAAAACCACTTTGTGCACTGGCATCTGCTGAGCCCTAGGGGCTGAGGGATGTGAAGGCTTTGACCTGAGGCAGGCTCATGCCACATGGATTCTCCAGGTCTCAGGGTATTTTTCTATTCTTTGCATTTGTTTCTCTTATTATGAGGGTTTAAGATCAATTTCCGGGGGGCTGGGGATTTAGCTCAGTGGCATAAGCGCCTGCCTTGCAAGCATGCAGTCATGAGTTCGATCCCGGGTACCGATTTAAAAAAAAAAAAAAAGACCAATTTCCTTTCTCTCTGTCTGAAAGTAAGGCAGATTTTGCCACCATCCATATTCTTGGAATGAGTACACAAAACTGAAAATATTCATTCCAATTTTGGGTGGCAGGATTCAGCAGGAACTGGCGTGACCCAGCTGGGCGTGGTGGCGCCCATCTGTGACCAAAGCATTCTGGAGGCTGAGGCAGAATGATGGCCATGAGTTCAAGGCCAGCCTGGGATACAAATGAGTTTGAGTCCAGCCTGGATTACACAGTGAGACCCTGTCTCACAACCAGAAAAGAACTGGCGTGACCCATACCTGCCAACTCTATACCATGGTGACACTGAGATCAAAACCAAGCCCCCTAAGAATAGTGAGGGTCTGACGTCACTTGTTTGGCTGCGTGGCTCCCCGCTTTGGCAGGCCCCTCCCTGCCAGGCTGTGCTTGGCCCTGGCTTCCTGCACCCGCCCATGTGTTCAGGTATGCCAGGAAGGATTCTGCAGACAGGGAGGAGCTTTTGAAAGATTATCTGTATTTGTCAAGAAAGCAGCACCAACTCAGAATTCTGCAGTGCTTTATAAGCCTGGTATTTAAAATTAAATCTCTTCCATCCACAGTCTGGTCTAATTATGCAGATCAGTATCGCCCACTGTCCTAACGAGAGTTAAGTTTAGAGACCTTCCTTCCTCTCCCACCTGAGGGGCAGTCAGCTAATTTACGGCAAAGGAAATAGGAAGTGTTTTTGGAGGGCCAGGCTGACGTTTAGCATTCTGGTTTGAAAACTGTCTGTTAAATATTTAATGTGCCTGCCAAGCAGCCTTAAAAATTAAATATGAATGAGTTTTAGAAAACCTTGCTGAGGTGTAAAAAAATGGAGATTTTTTTTTTCTTTTTAGCACCATTTCAAGTGCGTCTGCCTAGGGAATCTTAATTATTTTTAATGACGGTGACATTATGGATCTGAACAGTGTGGGGACATCCTAATGAAGTTAATTTCACGAGGGTCCTTCCGAATAACAGCATAGCAGAGATTTACTGTGAATAGATTATTGGCTTTGTCTCAGGAGGTTAATCACTCTATCCTCCTGTAATTTATTTAATTGTTTTGGTTTAAAAATAAAACCAAATGTCCAGAGAGCTCTTTTTTGTTGTGAAGAAATTTTCCTAGATTTATTGCTTTGCTTGACGTGGCGCCTTAGTTCTATAGATGCATGGGATTTAGAGGATTATGAACATTTTTGTGAGATCTCAGCAAAGTCTTAATATTATTGTTAAGAATAACTTTGCTCTTGGTTTCTGTAATGGCATATCATTTGCCTTTCAAAATATCCTAATGAGTGGTATTTTTTCAGTGGCTCAGGCAACAATTGGGAAGCTCTTGAATTTGCTTTATAATGCTGTTACGTTTGTGTCTAGATGTCCTCCAAAAGGTTTATGCAGTCACAGAGGGTTGAAGGTGCTGGCCTTCAGGGTGGGTGACTGCTGGATAAATCCACTGATTCCCTAATCCCAGCATACCGGCTGCAGTATAAAGGACAGAAGGAGTCTTGTCTCTCCTCTGTCGATGCTTTTGCTGTCTTCTGTCTTCACCACTGTGACCTGCTTCTCCTCTGCCATGACACACTCCCTTTGGCTGGCTGATGATGGACTGAAACCTCTACAAAATGTGAGCTAAATAAACCTGTCATTCCTTTACTTTCGGTGTTAGGTAATTTTTCCCAGCAACAAGAGAAAAGTAACAAAGACAAATGCTGACATCCGACATTTTAAAAAGAGTCATATTTTTTAATCAGATTTTCCTGCCATTTGGTGGCTTATGTTCTGCTCTGTGCCTGGTGACAGGTGTGTGTGAGGAACTAGGGAAGTGGGATTTGAGTTCACGAGTGTGGCCTGTATCAAGCAGTACGGTATTTCCAAAGGATGCTTTAAATTAAATCACCTGTGTTAAGAAATGGCTTTGAGGGCTGGGGATTTAGCTCAGCAGCATAAGCACCTGCCTGGCAAGCACGAGGTTGTGAGTTCAATACCCAGTACCAAAAAAAAAAAGAAAGGAAAAGAAAAACATGGCTTTGATTCCTTCCTTTATGTGCTAGAGATGGGTGGGGCGACTTTTCCTGTTTCTTGTGTTGCCAGGAATCGGAGGCTGGTGCATCTATCTCCTGTCTTTCCCCCTGACCGGGTGAAGCGCACATGCTCAGGATGGAACCTGGCACCGCACTGCCTGTCAGTATCCGGCTTTCCAGCGTCTCTGGCATTTTCAGGGCGTTTCCCCATGCGCCACCGCAGGTCTGCAGGTGACAGCTCACCCCCATCACCCCACGGAGGCGCCCGTCTGCGCCCTTGTTTTGGTGGTGGAGAGGGAAGAGCATCACAGTAGCAGTACAGTTTGTCATTTATCGGACCCTTCTCCTTGGGCGGCTTCTGTGTACCCACAGGTCAGTGAGCTTTTTACCCCAAGGGCAGGCTGGGGAGATGGGAAATGGGGGCAGTGGGAGCCTCTCAGAGGTTGGGTTCATGGGCCACTCAGCCAGTACTTGGGAGAGCTGGGGTTCAAGCCCAGGGTGACCCTTGGCCCTAGCGGTCCTGTTAGGCCCTCTGCTATCTTTTCACTGCAGATGTGCCCAAGTCATTTTCAGGAGGGCCCTTCTGGCAGCAGCACAGCAGATTTACTGCAAATAGATCGTTGGCTTCGTCTCTTGCTTTTGGTGCCAAGTTATTTTGCTGCAGGCCCAGGTCGGATAGACCGACTGTGCCTCTGCAGTTTATTGTCACTCACAGGCTTCTCACTGCTGCTGTGGCTTCCAGGTTCTGCCTCCAAGTCTTCTGCGAGTTTGCCCAAATCCACATTTTCATTTTTATATCATTGTTAAAAGACTGATTGACTAGAATAACATGAAGGACACAGTCAGGACTAACCCTGATGATTTCATAGGGTGATTTTATTTTTGTTTTGTTGTTTTGGATTTTTCCTTTTTTTTTTTCTTTGAGGCAGATTCTCGCTGTGTAGCATAGGCTGGCCTTGAACTCACTATGTAGTCCATGCTGCTCTCAAACAGCAGTCGTCCTGCCTCAGCCTCCCAAGTGCTGAGATTACAGGCGTGCGCCACTGTGCCCAGTTAATGCATCTTATTTCTTTTTATCCCTCTTTCCCTTTTCCTTCTTCTACCATGGATCCCTTTCCCATTTGCAGAAGATCTGTCTCCTTGTTTCATTTTTCAGTTTTAGCTTTTATTCTTTTGGTCTTTTTCTGAGGTTAGGTTTCACTGTATGGGTCAGTATTGGTCTTGAGCTCACTTTGTAGCGCAGGCTGGCCTCAAACTCACAATGATCCTCCTGCCTCGGCCTTCAGAGTACTGGGATTACAGGCATTTGCCACCACGGCCAGCTAAAATAGATCATTCTTTGTTGTTGTTTTGTTACCTGGGATGGCACTCACCTCCTTGTGCTTACGAGGCAGAAGCTGTACTGCTGAGCTGTATCCTTAGCCCTTAGTGTTTATTCTTTAAAAATTATCTACACTTTGGGTTTCTAAGAGAAGTTATGCAACATGTAAGCTCGTATGTCTGATTTATTGCACTTAACATTCTGGAAAGAATGATCAAAACAAAACAAAATAAAACCAGTAACAAGTACTGGTGAGGCTGAGGAGGGGAACCTGTCTACCTTGTTGGTGGAGATGTGTTACAGCTTGTGTCCCGACGTCCCCCAAAGCCTCACACGGTCATAGGCGGGGCTTTTCAGAGGGGCTAGACCTAGCGTGTGTGACACTGAGACGGATTCCTGGTGCGATGCTGGGATCCAGGGCACTAGGAGGAGGGTGTGAGCGCTGCCCGCCCCGAGCAGCCTGGATGAGACAGAGGGGACAGCTATTGTCACCCCTCGCCGCTTTGCCGCCTTCTGCCCACCGTGAGCTGTTTCTCCTCTGCGATGCCGCCCTGCCTCTGAGCCAGCTGACTACGCCCCGAGCCCTCTGCCGCCTGTGAGCTGAACCCACCTCTCCTCCCCTGACTCTGGGTGCCGGAGTCTCGTCTCAGCAATGAGAAAAGTAACCAAGGATGAAACTGGCTCAGCCACTGAGGAAATCAGTATGGAGATTCCTCAGAGAAACTGAAACTAGAAAATCTATCCGACCTGGCTGATCCCCTTCTTCGCCACAGGCGTCACCCCGCTGTGCTTTTGGTCGTCGTCCTACTAAGGGGCCGGCTCTTTCCCGGAACGAAGTGGAAAAGGGTGAGCTGAGCTGTGCGTCAGCCTTCAGTTCTCGACTTTTTCTGGAGAAGAGCAAAGGCACGAGAATGGGCACTTCTCCAGCATCCAGCAGCAATTACGGGCACGAAGCTGGGGAAACCCTGCTGCAGGGGACTGAGGGTGAGTCTGCCCGTCGTAACCCCGTGCGGCCGTTCCTGCGTGGCGCGTCCCCTCCCGTCCTCAATGCGCTGCGGAACCTGTGAAAGGCATCCTGCCTCCCGCCAACCCCAGCCCTCCTCAGAGACCCCTGGGTGGCGGTGGTGGGGACTGAGTAGTAGCACTCCGTCCTCCGTGTGCAGTAGCAGCTCCCGGGCTCTCCGAGCCTAGGACGGACCAGCTCGCCTTGCGGGTTTGCAGCTGCTAAATGAGTGAAGAAATAGATGCTGGACAAGTTGTCAGCACTACTGAGTTTCACGTGCTTTTCTTCAGCAGATTCACGCTCCGTGGGTTACGGTGCAGTGCTGTTGTGCCCTGTTCACCGCAGTATTCATTTTTAAAGCATTCGTTTACAGAGCAGGATTCCTGCTGTGTTCTGTGGGCGAGGCTGAGGTACAGAATAGCATGGTGGATGTATTTTCTCTCCATTGTGTTTTTTCACCTGTGATTGTGCATAAAATCTCACTAGAGGAGCAGATAAAAAGCACAGATTTGTGTTCCTGAGGCCTGTGCTCCAGGCCACCTGGTGACCACTGTGCCACTGTCCTCTCTTCTGTGGGGTTCCTGTTGGGTCCCTCTTGTCACGCCTGCAGCAGATCTTTCAGGATTTGTCTTCTCCCTATTCCTCCGAGCTCTTTAAGGACAGGACTGCCTTAGTGCTGAGTTCCCACAGAGCCTTGGAGCGTGTTATGTTCAGCTACCCCGTAACAGTAACAGACAGAGTTGGGCTACAACTGGCAAGCATTTCCAGAATACTCCAGAACATTTTGGACTGTTCTAGAATATTGCTTTTCAGAACACGGGACAGGCTAAAGCTAGGATGTAAGAAACTCACTATCTTCTCCAGCAGCTGAAGGGACCACAGGATCTGGACCGGATTCCAGCCCTTGGCTTTGACTTTAGGAAACTCCACATTGTGGAAAAAGCAGCCTCCCTCACAACCATGTGCCTTGGAAGTGAGAGGATACCGGAGGATGTGACACCGTTGTGCATCGTGCTCAGCCCTCGTTTCCTCTTTCGTGATACAGCTTCATGAGAAGGCAAAGGCTGCTAGCCGAGGCACCTTGTTCCTTCCTTCACCTCTTCTTCCTGTCCTCACAGGAGGCCTAGAACTTGTCTCAGTCCTGAACTTGGCAGACACAAGTGGTGAGCAGCTGTCAGAGCCTGAAGTTTTGGAAATTTTTGCTCTTTTTTTCCCAAGTAGTAGTTGGTCTTTCTCTTCCCTCCCCTTTTCCCCTTTCTTCTGTCCTCCTTTCCTTCCTTCTTCCTCTCTCCCTCTTTCCTTTCCCTTTGTCTCTGTCTCCTCTCTCAAAAATTTCTTCTAGCTGGAATGTAAAATGTGCTACAAAAATTTGGATTTTTACAGAAATCCAATAGAGGGAGAACCATTACTGACATTCCAGGGGATTCACAATAGAAATGTTGATTCGAACTTTGCTGGTGCAGGAATTTTGAAGCACTGGCCAGGCCACCTGCCCCGGGCCGCCAGGATGACGCTGCTGTCCTAGCTGTGGAGCAGCAGCAGCAACAACAACAAAACTTCAAAGCACATCAATCAGGGGAGACTGGTACATACACTGTGCACTGTCATCCCCAGATGATTCACCCAGAGCACAGGACATCTGCCTTCAGCTGTCCAAAGGAGTCTGCATCTTATAACAGGCAGAGCAAGGTTTGTTCTTCCCGAGCACCTACTGTGAGCTCCCTGCGGCAGGCCTAGCGAATGGTCACTAAGCCCTCCCAGCGATGACGGTGAGAGGGTGCCGTCCAAACAGCATACCCCACGAGGCACCCGTTGATGTGTGCTTCTTAGTGTAGCTCTAGATCTGTGCAGTGATTAACATGATCTGGGGTTCGGCCCTGTTTCACTCTCCCCAAGAGAAATATTCTGGTTAGTGGACACTCCCCAAAGACAGATGCCACTGTACCCCTTCTCAGAGATAGGACGACAGAGGCTCCAGGACGGAGAGTCCAGACTCGGTACATCCAGAGCCCAAGCTCACCCCTCGCCTGCCCCCCTCACCGCTTCGGGACTCCAGCCAGATTAAATATTTACTTGATGGGGAGAATAATTTGATGTTCTGGTTTCATCCTTGGTCAGTAGTTTCAGAGAATATATCTTCTCTTCCTGTTCCAACTGGCATTATGATGTAAATAAATGTGGTTTGGTTTTTAATTCAGTATCCAGGTCAGCCAGATTTTGAAAACCGTAATAGTGGGGGACGGAAAGCCAGACGTACTCGCTCCTGCTTCCAGCTGCTGTGACCTCTCACGTAGCTTCACAGATGCTTGGTTTCCCCTTCTGTCATGTGAACCAGTCGAGCTGAGCTTGGTGGTGCATGCCTGTCTTCCCAGCACTCAGCAGGCTGAGGCAAGAGGATCACCAGAAGTTCAAGGCCAGCCTGGGATCTGTAATGGGTTCTAGGTCAGCCTGGACCACACAGCAAGACCCTGTCTCGAAAAAACAAAAAACGATCAAGCCATGCTGGATGTTTTCCTTATTCATTAAACACGGGACAGCTACTGGTGATTGTGCCAACTCTGCTTAATTGGTCAAAAACGGCTTCCCCGACACAGCTCTGCCCACAAACCTGGGGAGGGGGGCAGAGTACCCCCTGCCATCCAGACGCTGTGGGCTGGACACGTGTGCTGAGATTCCCAGAGGAGGCAGGCTCCGGAGCGGGAGGCTGAGGCCTGGAGGGTCCCCCGGGCCCCTGCCCCTGCCGTGGGACCAGGCATCACTTTCGCCCTCTGTGGAGAGGGTCACTGGTGCACTAGGCTTTGCACAAACTGTGAAAACGATGGCCGTGGGGAGCCCCTGGGAGGCGCATGGTGGGTCTGGAAGGAGTCTGGAGCAGCCGGAGATTCTGTATCCACTGTGTGGCTGGTGGCTCTGTCCCCTGCCCTGTGCCGCCTGTCGGCATGGAGGGTGCAGGTGGCTCATTAGGACTGAGCACCATGCTCTGGACCAGGGCCGTTGCCTTGTGGCCGGGCAGTGCTGGGCTGGGGAAGCCGTGTTCCCTGCACGCGTGGGTCCCGGAGGAAACCTGGAGAAGCCCCTGGGGAAAGGGCTGCCGAAACTGGGCCTTCAGCCTTGAAACCGGTCCCAGAAATGCAGTTTGGGGACCGTCTCACCACCCTGGGCGGCTTCAGAAACACCGATTTAGGAGCAGACCTCTTGGATCCCAGGTGACACTGAGTCTGCAAGACTCACTTTCCATGCAGGATTTTCCAGGTCATCGTGGAGCTCTTAGTGTGCGCAGGAAGTCTGCGTGGTGCGCGCCTTGAACCCAGGTCTGGGTTCTGGGTGCAAATGTAACCGCTTGAGGCCACACTGCTATATGTGGCAAACAAGTAGGGCAGGTTTTTTGTTTTTAATGCCTTTTACTTTGTGTTCATCCTAAAGCCTCAAAAAGAATTTCTCTCTATGGTTTATTGATAAAAATTGTATTGAGAATCTGAAGCCAAGCCTCAGTCAGCGCTGTTGTAAGCCACGTGGTCCTCACTGGGAGATGGTGCCCAGGTACTCGGGATGAATGACAGGGAGCCCGGCTTTGGGTGACAGGCACCCTGGCTGCAAGAACCACGGGCCCTATCCGGAAGACAGCTTCGTGGTCACCTAAACGTCGCCTGCATTCCACAGAGGCTTCCTGCGTGCCCCGTGTAAACTCCATATCATGCTCACGAATGGTTCTCTGTGTTTTAAGTTTTCATATTAAAATATTCATTCGTTAGCACTTGGCACGCTGGACATTTCAGAGAAATGTTTGTAAATATTTTTACCAGTCCAGTTTCACCAGCAGGTTTACTTTTCTGAGACCACCCACGTGACAGAAAGACGCTTCGCATTAGTAGCTTTTCAACAAACCTAGCAGCTGGCATTTCAGTAGAAACCTAGCACCCTTGCAGATGGGAATTTTGGGCTCACCATGTGTTGTGGAATCTAACGGGAATTAGCCTTGGCCAGGGAGATAATCATTGGACATTATCAGTTATGCGGGACAGTTTCTGCCATTAGTGATTATTCTGCAAAAGCATCTCTTTCAGTGAAAGAAGTTGCCTAAATCACATTTATAAAATTTCTCTTCGGCTCACTGGGAAGGCATCGCAGGAGCTTCCAGGAGCATGTTTTGAAGTGTCAGAAGCTGGTCTTCCTCTGGGGCAGGGTGTCACGTGGCAGCTTCACTTTAAACTCTGACAGTTGGTTTTCGTTTAGTTATCTAAAAATTCTTTAAACCAGTATTTCTCAGTGTCATCCGGAATACTTCGCCACGCAAGTACCACCGAGCTCCAGCACCCATTGCAACGGCGCCGGGAGGACTTCATAGCCCCCCCAGAGATGATCCAGGTCCGCAGGGGCTCCACACTCAGGTCCTCTGAGATCAGGCTCGCAGAGGAGTCTGTCCTTAGAGTCAAGCTCGGCTCTTGGATGCCACCTGGGCCCTGCAGTGGCCTTGCTGTGCTGAGGAAGGGTGGGAATGGTACAGGGTCGAAGCCGCGTGGTTCTAAGTGCGTGGAATGCAGCATTCTTAGCACACCTTCCTCACCCTGTCACTCCCAGTGACAACCCCTTTAACAGCTCTTTAATTCATGGCAAATACACACGTATCGCTTACCATGTAGAGAACACTTACCCCATGCCTCCCCAGCCACGTAAAACCTGGCACCTTCCCTGGCTCAGGAGCCCTCCGCCAGCTCGGCCAGCCGTCCTGCTCTGTGCAGTTCCCTTCATTTCCCAAAGCTGCTCCTGAGAAACCCGGCGTGCGGTGACCATGCAGGAGGTTGCATCCTGATCCCGACGTCTGGGCTCTGCCGTCGGCTCTGGGCTCTGCCCTGGGCTCTGGGCTCTGCCCTCGGCTCTGGGCTCCGAGTTTCCTGTGGCCGGGCCTGGCAGCACATAGGGGCGTCCTTACTCCTCCCTCCTTCCTCTAAAAGGGCTCTCTTGACTCCGAAGCGCACCAGACATGGGTCACTAGGTCTGCAAGCCCCATCATCCCTTGGTCCCTTTTGTCCTTCGCAGACAGGCGCCCAGGGACCTTGTCTTTGGGTGGAGTTTTGCACCCAGAGAACCCTGAATTTTGAAGCTGTGTACAAGGGTGTGCCCCTGGGAGCATCAGCGCGCAGCCCTGAGGTCCTTGCTCCCACCCTCCTCTTCCATCTCCTTCTCTCCTCCCCTCCCCCTTCCCCCTTTCCCTCCTTTTCTCCAGCCGCCCTCCACATAACTCACAGAAATCGCCTTCCTGGCGCTCTGGGGTGGGGATAAGGGAGTGTGGAATCGGGAGTCGGGAGTGCGAGTCAGGGTGGAAATTTGGCGGGTCTGTGAGGCACCTGGGCAGCGCCGGGTTTCCGAGCGTGGCCATGAGCCCTGTCCTGATGTAGCTCACGGCCGTCCCGTCGCGGCGGACTGCATCTCTCCAGCACGGGGAGTGATTTGCTCGTGTTTTCCCCTGACCCCCTTTGAAGGCCAAGACAACCACAGCACAGGGCCTGGTGACCCGCTGGAGCCCTTCCTGCGTTTCGGAAAGTGCTTCCCACCTGTTCTGCTTTGTCCTTTGCACCAGCGCGTCCCCACCCAGCGGCTTTGAACGCCAGAACCAGAAATCAAGTGACGGAGACTCGAGCCTTGAGCCTCGCTGCGGAGAGGACTGCTTCAGTCTCCCGGCTAAGCCCCATTTGGGAAATGCCTTTTGAGGGATGGTGTCCCCAAACAGGCAGCCCTTTACAAAGGTGGCACTTGTCACCAGCTTGTGACCTTCCCAGGCTGCCTGTTTAGAGTTCTCGTTGGTTGGAAGGGTGTTAAAGGCTGTGTGTGTGTGTGTGAGTGTGCACATGTGCACACACCCAGCACCTAAAGGCGCTGGGAAGAGTTTGCTTAGAGATGTGAAACACTTGTTCCTAAGGAGGAAGGTACCTCTGCTAGCGGGCTGGGTCCCCGACCCAGGTAGGACGGTGACCTCTATTAACACCTGGCTGCAGGGCTGCCCGCCATGTCTGTGTCACTGGGGACAGAATCCCGGCGTGGGCCAACGCCCAGAGAAAGTGCAGTGGTGAGGCCGGCACCTGGAAGCTCCAGCCAGAAGGCAGAGAGGTAAAACCAAAGCCGTGCTGGCTTCTCCTGAGCAGACGCTGGCTTTCCTTTCTTATGAGTTACTTGAGCTGTGGGGAGGACAGTCTTTTTCTTTCTTTACCCAGCACTGAGTAGCAAACCCAGGGCTCTCTGCCTCTGTGTCCTTTTATTTTTTGAGACAGCCCTGTCTGGGTTGACGGATGTGCTCCATCGTCCTGGCTCCTAGGAAGACTTCGCCACAGAAGTTTATAGGAGGGGGATTACGTCAGCACCGTGTCCACCTGTGGTGTGGGACTTGAGTTGCCAAACATTTATGCACACGTATTTTTTTCTCCCCTACATTTCCAGCAGTCATAAAATAACTGTCATTAAGAGACTGGTTTTTTTTGCGACTTTTATGTTTTATTTTCTTTTAAGATAAAACATACTGAGAATTTTATTGAAAACTTCTTCCTATAAAATATATTTAAAATTTTTTTTTCTCTTGCTTTTTCTCCTTGAAATATGATGGGTTTGGAAAAAAAATAAGACTGTTCTTAAAAGACTGTCTGTGGCAGAATAGGGTCATGACGCGAGAGCCGTCACCAGGGTGTGTGCAGTGGTTTATAATGTTTTACGTGTAGATTCATCCTCACCTTTCTGAGGGGCCTGGGATTAATGTGTTGGGTGCCCAGCGCCTGGCAGTTAGTAAGTGCTTCCAACCATGCACTATTAGCGTTATTTGTAAGGACTTTGTCCCAAAATTAGGAAGTCTGTGGGGCCAGGTCTTATGTACCTGGGGTGTCGCTTGATTGGTACAGGTCGTCCACTGTGTCACTGATTAGCTTTTAATCCCTGATGTGGGCCTCTTGCATGGCTGTGGTTTTCAGAAAGCAGCCGTTTCCCTTTGTTACCAGCGGGAACCGCCTGGTCTCTTGCCAGGCCCGGTGGTATTCGAGGCCTAGCTTTATGGGAAGGGTCAGGAAAACGCATCTTTGGAGACTCAAGCCCCGCCCCCAGCATGTTTCCATTTTCTGTTAGGGAAGTGTGTGCTTACAGTTTCAGGCCAGGGGGAGGAAGGAAGGAAACTGCAGTTTAGATCCGTTGTTCACGGGCAAACGCATCTCTGTTTTGGTCAGTTTCTTGGTTCTACCGAAGTTTTTCCAGGAGGACGATCGGATGACCCTTGCCTGCATGACCCTGCGCCCAGCTTTGAGCAAGGCCAGTTTCAAACCCAGGTGTGGCCGAGCGTGTTTATTAATGGTTGACTGTGGGGAATTAACTTCTCAGAGCTGCAGTGTTCTCACTTGTGCAGTGCAGGCCTTGGGTTCCCAGGGGCTTGTAACACACGATAACATGCGCACGCGCGCGCGCGCACACACACACACACACACACACACACACAATTAAAACATTTGCCTATGTAAACACAGTTTTTGAAATTTAAGCAACAAATACCATATAAACATGCTTGTGGTAGCTGGACAACATGCTCTTGGTGCTACGAGGAGTTAATAAACCCGTCCCCTGTTGGGTATTTTGGTTCCTGGAAATTTATCCCGTTAGTGGTCACCTTTCTGGTACTCTTACTGTTCAGAGCACCTGTGCCCAGGAGGAGCAGCTCGGAGATTACAGAAGTGGCTGAGGCTTACGGCCCTGGATTCGTGATATCAGAATACAGATCAGCAGCCTTATCGGAAAACACCATTTCTCCCGGTCTTGTGTGTACTTCAGTGTGAGGTTAATGAACTGCTGGAAGCCGGACTGTCTGCTGGGGTAGGGGAGCCCCAGAGCTGGTAAAGGTGATTCATGGGGTGTGCGTCGCAGAGACTAAAATCATGCATTCCTGTCCCCCCGAAACTCTCCGATGAGGTTGCCGTCAGTTCCCTGTCCAGTGACTTCAGAGGTTTGTTGAGATGACAGCACCGTCACTCCGTGTTGGTCCGCTTGTAGAGCTCTGCGCTCCTCCCTTTTACCCCAGTTCCAGCAGACTCAGAGCAGAGTAGAGACGTCAGGGGGCTGACAGCGGAGACCCCGGAACAGCAAGAGACACACTTCAGAGTCAAAACTCAGCCTGCATTTTCTTTGCAAAGATGGGGGTGCAGAATCCTGTTAGAGCCCTCACCATGGGTGGGCGCCGTCTGCTCTGGGCTGGCTCAGGTCTGCCAGAGGCCAGGGTGGCACAGGGTGCAGCCCCCCTCCTCCAGAAGCCCCCTGGGTCTCTGCAGGCAGGAGACTCCAGCGCTGACTGCTGGGCTGCAACTTGCTTTCAACTGAACACCCTCTTGCTGGGAGGAGGGGGAGACCCTGCTTAGGGAATAAAAGCTGAGGATTGCCAAGCACAGAGCCCATTAGAGCGCGTGATCGTGTTTGGAACCCCAGGCCTGGCAACACCTTTTCTCCTTGCTGAGGTGCAGCCCCCTCTGGCCCTTGGGGCAGGCACCCTAGGGGGAGTTCGTGCAGCCTCTGGTGGGCTGGGAGGTCGAATCTGAGTGCGGTGCCTTTGCAGTTGGCCAAGCCCCGGGTTTATCTGGATTGGGGCGTTTATAATTCTTCCCCTGTTGATCATAGCTCTTTCTTTTTTAAAACGCACACCTTTAAAAATAGAAGAAAACAGTTGAGTGCAAGAGTACACAGAATTGTCCTTTTTTGGGACAGGGTTTCACTGTGTAGCCCAGGCTGGCCTCAAACTCATAGCAGTCCCGATTCAGCTTCCCAAATGCTGGTAAGAGTGCGTTGCACAGAGACTGCCCAAGGCATGTGTTCAGAGTAGATGGTATACAGAGCTGGGCGTGGCAGCTCACGCCTGTCATCCCAGCACTCGGGAGGCTGAAGCAGGAGAATTGTTGCGATTTTTAAGACCAGCCTGGGCTACAAAGTGAGCTCAAGACCAGCCTAAACTGCATAGCCAGACCCTGTCTCAAAAAAGACAAAGACAAAGAAAAAAAAAACAAAACAGTAGATGATATACTTAGGCAAAGTGCGCAGCATAGCACACTGACAAAAAGAAGTGATGCCCAGCCCCCAAGACAAGCTTTCAGTGTCCAGATGCCCCTCCACGGCCTGTCCAGTCACCCTTCCTTGAAGGGTCACTGCCATCCAGACTGCTAACAGCAGGGAGGTCCTGGTCTTGCCTGGTTTTGGACCTACTATGAACAAGATCGTGTCCTCTGTGTCCCTGTGCCCGGCCTGTGCCACTCGGTGCTAGGCTGGTGAGATAACCCATGTGGGTGTGGGCTGCCCTTGCTGATTCTCTTTGCTGAGTAGTCCAGACTGCATACACTGGGTTTCCCACAGTTCGCTGCCTGGGGCTGGGGCTCGTGCAGGAGTGACACCAGGAGCCGCACCATCCTTGTCTTTCTGTGGACAGAGGACCAGACTTCTGTTGGACGCACACCGTGACAGGAACGGCCTTGTGTCATTGACCGCAGAGCTGGCAGCCAGTGCACACAGATGAGGGAACGGCCAGTTTTGTCTTTGGATCAGAAGACATGGTTTGCGGAAGCCGAAGACATTTTATTGTTTTAATTAAGGAAATAAATTCAAGTAGTCATGAGGATTCAATCAAGTGTTTCTACTTAAAAAGAACTTTAAAGCTCCACACTAATTTCGACGACCTTTGTGCTGGGCAGGTTTTACTTTGCCATTTGGAGGAGCTTTCAGAACAGGAAAGAGTGGGGGCAGTGGGGGGCAGGGCTTGGGCTTCGTTTGCTGGACCCTGGAAGCAGAGGAGAGTTTTCGACCTGCCTTTTTTCTGGCTGTGTGCAAATTATGAGCTCGCATTTCTGGGATTCCCTTGCTTCTCCAGGAAGTGGGGATGAGGGAAAGCCATCCATCCCTTGGACTGGAGGCCCCTCCACCCGCAGCCTGTCACCCCGAGTCCCTCACGGAGGAGACCGAGGGCCCCACCTGTCGGGATCACCCCTTATTTTCACATTTCAGGAAAATGTTTCCATTTACCTCTTTCAAGTCTTCTAATATCCAAGAAAGTCTTTACCTTGAGGTCACCAAAATGTCAGCGAGGGTCTATAATTTTGAATTCCTGGCTTTCACGTCACCTTCCTCCCCCGAAACAACCCCTAGTATTGTATTTCATTTCTTCTTTCTTTTTGCTGTAATTCCACATAGCAATAGAAAGTATAAAAATAAAACCTGTGCCGGTGACTCCGGAATGGCTCCTGACATGCATTTTGCTTAAAATAGAAAAGCCCAAATCTTCTTTTTCAAATTTTTAAAAATGTTCTCTACATGCAGGTATTAGGATCCCTAAGCTCCCCAGAACAAAAAGGCAGTGTGAACAAATGTAATAGTTCAACTGAAGGCAATGCCTCTTTCTAACTCCGGACCTTAGTTACCGCCTCGGATTTCATCTTTGACCTGGAATAAGCTTCCTGAGTTTTGGGCTCAGGGTTTTTGAAGCTATAAAATGCAGTTTCAGATCCCTGCCCGGCTTACCGCAGATGGTTGTTGGGAGGATCAAACGCAGTGACTCTTCTGACATTGTGAGCTGTGAACGTGCTGGATGTTGAGAGCCGAGCTTTGCAGGTTACAAAAGGTGATTGCAGTCCCGACCGGTGCGCCAGGAGTCCAGCTGGACCTCGAGGTCTCCTGCACAACCTTTCGCCTTGCACCAGGGGTGGCCAAAGCTCTCACTACCAGCCACCCCAGTACTGTCACCTGGGGATGGGGAGGGTTCCACAAAACTGATTATCTTCATGACAGCCCAAACTATGACCCAACCAGGCCACCCTTGGCTTCTACAGAAGAATCTGCGTCCTCACATCAAGAACTCCTAGATCGCATTTAAATTTTTGTTCTACTGATCTGCATTTATTAGGTGTAGAGAATATAAAACTATTTGCAACCCATAAAATTGTCTACATGAACTGTTAGCCATGGCTATTGAGATAAGAAGTCAAATAGGAATGGAAGCAGCCTCCCAAGCATCCTTCCTGGGCACGGACTCTTATTACTTCAAGGAATTCAGCTGTCTTTTAACAGAAGGAGAAGGAAGAATCTGATCCGGCCCTGTGAGGCTCGGGCTGGAACACAGTGGGCCTGGGGCAGTGCTGGCCTTTTTCACCACCTCCCTGGGTCTGACCAATGGCTGCGTCCACGGGGCTGCCACTGCTAAAGCAGAGTAATCGGGATCTGGAACATTCTAGGGACCGTGTGACTGTGGAATAAAAACATACTCTTGGTGCTGAGCAGTTTTAAAAAGCAAATTGTATCAAACATAGCCCACATTTGGGGACGCAGCTGGGAATGACCTTGACCCAGCCTCTGGAGAACTGGGAACTTAAGAGCTGCAGGAACGTCCGTCTGTAGGTTCACAATCCTTGGGAAAGGAGATGTTTCAGGATGCAGAATCCCAGCATCCCAACCCCGAGAGCTCTGGAGTAGAACCCTGTGCTCAGGAGCATCATTGATCCGTGTGGCGAGAGAATGATTTTCTGGGTTAGTAAGGGCCACTGCCGAGTACCGGCTGGCTTAGCATTTACCACCAGATAAATTCTGCATGTGTTCTGTTTTACATACAAAAGTGTCATGCAAAATTTTTTGTATTTGTTTGAATTTTGGGATCCTCCTTGGGGGCTGTTAATTGCACTGTTAGGTTCTGGTGTCAGGGACTGGACAGGAGAATTATTTATGTGTAAAGCAACCAGGTAGTGGATTCTTGGGAAACAAAGTTAGGAACACCAGATACAGAAACCACAGCGTGGGTTCCAATTCCAGCCTGGCCAGGTCATTTTGAGCAACTTTTCCACCTCTCTGGGTTTCAGTTTCTTATCTCTGTAGAGTGTGAGCAGTCTTTCCATGAAGACTGATTAGGATATGCACAAGAGGCCGTGTGTGTGTGTGTGTGTGTGTGTGTGTGTGTGAGAGAGAGAGAGAGACAGACAGACAGACAGACAGACTTCGGCTTTTCGTAAATATGCTGGAGTCTCCTCTGGTTGAGGCAATACTGGGGGCTTTCGTTCCAGTGAGCAAAGGCCTCTCACAAGAGTCAGATAAGCCAATGCGATGGACATAAAATAGCGTCAGCCCCACATTGAGCAGTCAACAAACACAAGCAGCATTGTCATTAGGGCTGCACTATGGTTAAAGCTCCGTCCTGAAGACAGTGTCCCTCTAAGGAAGGCAGAGGGCCGTCGGCACCTGGGAGGATTCGGGGCTTCAGTTTTCCGAGCCGGAATTCCAGCTGCTGCATCGGGGGCTTGTAATTGTTCTGCTCTCTCTGGTAATCCTGTGGGGACTGTCGGGGCCTGAGGGACCTTGCACTTGTCTCCCTACGCCATGCAGGTGTGTTTGGTTCTCGGGCCCCAATGCCAAAAATTTGGCAGCAGCATAGAAAGAGAAGGGAAACTTGGGGCGCCAGCTCCAGGTCTGACTCCTTCCTCCCCCGAGGAGTTCAGCGGGCGCCTGAAGGCCTGGAGATGGGGGGCGAGGCTGCTCTCTCTGTCTCCCCATCTCTAACAGACGCGTCACTTGGGGCCTCACTTTCTCCTGGGTCCCACAGTCACTCTTGCGATTGCTCAGGAAGGAGAGGGGTTGGTTGTGAGCTCACCCGAAACAGCTGGAGAGGAGATACAGGGTAGGCAGGGCCCGGGAGGAGGCAAGCGCTGGGTGCCAGGCTCGGCCCGCTGAGAACCCACACTTGGGAGCCCCCTGGCACCCAGCTCCCAAGGGATGCTGGCTCGTGGGCTGCACTCGGTGGGTGACACTGGTCGGTCCTGGCCAAAGAGCCATGCAAGATGCACGGAAAGAACCCTTCAGCGAGCTTCCTTGCGCTGGACTTTAGTGTCCATGAACAGTTCCAGCGTGCAGGGAGCACGGAATTAAATGAGAAACAGCTTGGTCAGATGACACCAGTCAGAGGAAATAGCACGGGCTCCGGAAGTCCATAACAAATGTATTTCTGAAAAGGTGAAGTATCGTTTAGCATCTGGTGTATGTCACTGCAGAAGCCCTGCATCGTGCTCATGTAAGCACGGCTGACACTGGCTGATATTTGGGCTTCTTCTGTAAAATCACTGTGTTTTAATTAAATTTTTTGTACTTGATTCTATTTGGGTTTTACACAACAAAGTATTCCGTCTTGTGTACAGAAAGTGACTCTGGTTTGGGAAATCTAACATTTCTCTGTTTTCTTTTTGTTGTAGCGGATTTTCAACTCCTTTGTGTACACGGAGAAAGTCTCCAATGGAGAAAGCGAGGTTCAGCAGGTAAGAAGTGGGGCCCAGGCCCCAGGCCCTGTCCCCAGCTGGCTTCCCCACCCTCTCTGCGGCCGCTGCTGGATGTGTCCTGTGCTGTTCTTCAGTGCCTTTGCCAGCATTTGATCTGTAGTCGACACTCCTGCGCCTCCAGATCTCAGAAGTCTTGAAAGAATATTAATTATGTGGATGTTTTTCTGCTGTTCGTGATGTGGTTTTTTGTTGTTGTTTTTGTTTTTATTTGAGGCAGGGTCTCACTGTGCAGTTCAGGCTGGCCTTGAGCTCACTTTGTAGCCCAGGATGGTCTCAAACTAGCAATGATCCTCCTGCCTCAGCCTCCCAAGTGCTATATGATAAGTATCTTGAGAATGTTGAATTCCTTTTTGTTTTGAGCACCCCTAGTCATCCTGAAATTAAAAATGTTGAACGTTACACCACCTCATATAGAAAATAAGTGCCCAGGCTTATTTGAGATCTGTTTCCTCTTGGCTCTGTGACCCTGGTAAACAACTTACCCTTTGGGCTTGCAGTTGTCCAGTCTTCTTCCTTCCCTTCCTTTCTTGGCCCTGGTGATCGAGCCAGGGCCCTGTGGGTGTTAGGCAGAAGCTCTGCTGAAGCTCTGCTGCTGAGTTACATCCCAGCCCTTTTGCTTTTACTTTGAAAACAGAATCTCAGCAAGTCACCCAGGCTGGCCTCAAACGTGTGCTCCTCTTACGTTAGCTGTCTGAGTAGCAGGGTTCACAGGTGTGTACCCCAAGTGAGGCTGACCGTTGTCCCAGTCTTGAATGAGGGGATCATAACGTCTGCCCCAGGAGAATCCAGGGTGCCATGTTCGCTGGGGTAAAAAGAAGCCTGGCACGCAGGGCCTCGGTGGATGTCGGCTCGTCTGTTCTTTTCCTCTCTTGCTGTCTTACATTCTCCTTTCTCTCCTTCAGGCTTCATCTTCTCTCAGTGCTCTGTGGAATCCAGAAGTTTTGAGGCCAGATTCTGTTACTTTATTTATAGCAGGCTTCAGATAGATTTAGGCCTCCTACATTCAAACAGTGTCGGTGAGCTTGACCATAAATAATTGATCTGGGCTTGAAAACAAGGGTGGCAGAAAGAGTCGGTTTTAATTTCAGTTAATCCACCAACTTCATTACGGAATGTGGCCGTCAGCTGGTAATTGGAAGCCAGGTTTGAAAGTCAAGTAAAAAAGAAAAAAAAAAAAAAAACCAAACAGAACAGAACCAGCTAAGAAGCAGACCGTAGCAGAGTGTGTCCACGCAGCAAAAGACAATTACAGGAAAATGTCCGACAATTTAAACCCCCCGAGCTCCTGCTCCTACTTTATACGTGCAGAACAGCCTGAGTTAATTTGAACTTAAGTGGTGCTACACAAGACAGAAAAGCCTTGCGAGTGGCAGGAGAGTGAAGTTATTTATAGGCTGTTTATTTATAATAAATTATTGTGGCTTAATCTGGAAGCGCAGCATTTCCTGTTTATAGACACCGATGCTTTTATTGGCTTCTGCAGGTTCAATTTAAAGTAGCCATCTACACGCTGTGTTGCTTAGCTTGATATTTTTCTTTTAAACCGAGGACTTGAAACCGTGGTGAGTACAACATGGGTTTCCTCACCAGGCCTGAGCTTCGTAATTCCTGTCTTGTGCTGATTCCAGGAAGCTGGAAAGTGCTTCAGGTCATTAAATCAGGAGGAGCATTGACGGGAGAAGATGTCTATGCAAAGCATAGTGGAGGAATCTTCTTAGGCAGCCAGAGGCCATTTGATACATTTCAGAGAAACCAATCCAGGGCTCTCGGCTTTGCCCGTGTCCTTGAAGTAAGAGCGCGGTCTTCCTCGCGCTGCTTTCAGATGTGAAAGCTGTTTTGTTTTCTTCCATTGATGACATTGCCTTCCTTGCCTGGTGAGGAAGCCTGCAGTTCCAAACTCGTCTAAAATTAACTAATAATTGTTTAAAGCAGTTTTTGTTTGTTTGTTTGCTTTTGCCCTTTTGAAACAGGGTCTCTCTATGCAGTTCAGGCTGGCTGTAAGCTCACTTTATAGCCCAAATTGGTCTCAAACTCACAATGATTCTCCTGCCTCAGCCTCCCGAGTGCTGGGATTACAGCGTGTGAACCACTACTCCTGGCTATAAAGCACTAGATTGAGCCCAGGTGCAAAGCCGTTTCCATTCCTATCGAAACAATGTTTGACCATTACAAAAAGAGACCTCTCAGGTATGAGGAAGTCCAGGCCCCAAGGGCCTCCTGCCTCGTGGTCTCGAGGACCACGGAGAGAGCTGGTTTTGGAAATCAGGTGGACCCAAATGTGTGTTGTCTGCCTTTTTCATTTGATGGCGTTTACTTTAAAACTGTGCATAACAAGACTCTGTCAAGAAAGAAAAACAAAAAAACACTAGTAAGGAACTAAACTGCCTTTTTTTAAATTGTGAAATTTATCAAAATGCAAAGACGTGTGAAACACAGAAGTGTAGTGTGAGGAAGTACGTGAAGATGGGCATCTCACCCTGCCACCCCAAAGACGTGTTATCTAGGAAGAGGGGGCTGCCCTTTGTCTCCCAGACTGAACCTTATTCCAATTTTCTGCTGGCCGTTCTCTTGCTCTTTTGATGTCTCAAATTTGTTTTGTATATACTCATTCCCCAAATCAATTCTTAGTTTGAGACAGGGTCTTTCTAAGTTCCCTGGGTGGGACTCGAATTTGTAATTCTCCTGCCTCAGCCTCCCGCAGTGCTGGGATTGCAGGCTGGGATTGCATCTAGCCTTCATGGTGGAACTTCATTTCCGCTGGCCTCATGCTAAGTGCAGGTAGCATGGCGTGTGTCACCATGTGTGTCTAAGCTGGGTGATGCTTGGCTCAGGTGGACACAGCCTGGTCTCTGCAGTAGAACTGCTGACCCCAGTGCTTAGCGTGGCTGGACCAGGCCAGCTGCTCTCCCCAGGTTGTCTTCTTCAGTATTCAGTCCCCTGACCTTTCCTTGTCCCGGACCGCGCGGTGACATCCGAGGAGCTGACACTACAGGGGTGCACCGCCCTGCCTTTCAGCCTGGCTTAGTTGGAGAGTCCAAGGTGGACCTGATTCCTGACAGGCTTGGGATGACTTTGGCTGGTTATAGTCATTTCCACGAAGGGTTGTTTCATTGTTCTGGAAATGTCTTTTAACACCTGTCCACATTTTTAATCAAATTGCCTATTTTAGCCTATTCTAGACCTGTCCACGGTCTAGACTGGGGAACCTATGGAGCTTTCTGTGCTGGTGGAGGCGCTCAGTGTCAGCAAGGTCTGACAGACTGGCCGTGGCCTTCGGCAACTCTTGCTCACCTGAAATGTGTCCAGAGTAATTAAATCCTAAATGTTACCTGATTTTAATGAAAAGGGCCACATGCACCTGGAGGTTATCCTGTTCGATTGTCTTGTGGATTCATGTTTTATGAATATGCTCGCCCCAATATAGGCCCCTTTTAATTCATGCTGTTCTCACGGAATTGAAGTTTTAATTGTAGGTGAGCGCCCCAAACCGTTCTTTCCCTTTGATGTCTGCTTCTAGCAGAATCCACTCAAGAAATTCATTTCTATACTGAGGTGCAAAGATATTCAGCCACATTGCTTCTAAAACTGTACCTTGCTCACTTAAGACCAGGAGTCGATTATGGCGTCAGATGCAAAGCAGCACTTTGGTTCCATGTTTTGCCCCTAGGGTTCTAGAATGTTCCGGCACTGTCTGTCAGACTGCGTGTCCTGTCTTTGTGTGTTCATGTTCCTCGTCCTTAGCCGAGTTCCACATCTGCCACAGTTTGATTCGGTTCCCTGGGTCTGTGTGTCTGTCACTGTGCTGACACCCCACAATCTTCTAGCAGTGTGGGCAGGGTGGTTTCCGTGTCCAGCCGGGTGATCCTGCTGCCCCTCCATGTACAGCTTGGTGTCCTGTGCTGTCCCCACAGTTCAATCTCCGACCTGTGCCACTTGCTCAAGGAGAAAGCAGGGTCCGGCCCTGGCCACTCGCCCGATGCCCTGCTCTCACTTTGCCCCACGCCCTGACCCCTTCTCCTCAGCTCGGTGCTCTGAATTCTAGGAGGAACCGAGCTTGCCTGTGGGCTGCGCCCCGTGAGCTAGAACTGGGTTACCACGTATTCAAAACAGATTGTTAACCTGGGTGCTCACGGTCTGTCCGTGATACGGAACCTCTCTTGAAGCTCGGTGTTCGGTTTTGTTGTTGTGTTGCTTCATTTCTGCGTGTGTATGGCTTGCACTGTCTAGAATACCAACGTGACTCGCCCATCATTAAATCACTCATCTGGGCTCATGAAAACTGCAACACGTTCCCGTGCCCCTGCCCCGACCAGGTCTCGGGGCGCTGTCTCCTCCAGTGCCCTGTCTAGCTTGGCAGGAGATCGAATGTGTGGCCCACGTCTCTGGTTAAGGAAACACAGTCATGAGTGAATTTCCTGATTCTTGACTCTTACCGCACAACTCCCTATGGGATTCTTTCTCCTTTCTTTTACTCTTCTTTCTTTTAAATTAACTCTGGAGTTTGGGTCTAAATTGCCCAACAGTGCACTTTAAATCTTTGATTCACCATGTCATTTGAATGCCAAAGAAAAGCGATGGCGACAACCTCAGAAAAATAAAAAATGCCACACACGCATTCCTGTTTGGAGCACTGCAGGGACTCTGTGTGTGTGTGTGTGTGCGCGCGTGTGAGTGTGTGTGCAGGGCCAATGAGTGAACTTGAATCAAGAAAAATTTTCAACCAAGCCCAGGAAGCAACAAAATCTGCTCCCTGCAACACAAAAGGAGACAGAGCGTCTAGGGGTGCTGGATTGGCTCCCCAAGGCATCAAAGCCACCTTGGACTATGTGCTTGTGCACCATGCAGGGAGGAAGGAGAGCAGGGACAGCAACAATCCTGATGCGCTGTGGCTGTGCACCCCACCCCCAGCTGTGAGGAAGGCAGCCAGCTTGGGCTGCACACACGCGGGCTCCTGAAACCCAGGAGGGGATTCAGCTCAGGGGCAAAGCGCCTACCTGGCAAGCTCAAGGTCATGAGTTTGATCCCTGGTACCAAAAACAAAACCAAAAAAACCCAGGAAGAAAAGCAAAGTTGGCAGCTGCCCAGCCGGGCTCCCCACAGGCTGTGCACCCCAGCCCTTGCCGCCCACACCCCACTGGGAAGGAAAGGAAAGAACGCAGCTGGCCTTGGCGTCTGAGAGATTCTAGCCTCAAACTCACATCAGTCCTCCTGCCTCAGCCTCCCAAGTGCTGGGATCTCGTTTACTTTTAAATATTTTCAAATTTCCTTTAATTTCTCTTAAAATGTCTTCGACTTGCAGATTATTTTGAAGTGTATTAATTCCAAAACCTTTGGAATCCTTCAACTACTGATTTCTAATTTCTGTCGTGGCAGAAGGCATAGTCTACTTGATTTCAGTCTTTTTATTTATTTCTTGAGGCTTTGGTTTATGGCTCCTTACGTGATTATCTTGGTGGTGTTCAAATAATTTTTGTTTGTGCTGGGTTTTAATTCTGTTTCTGTTCTTTACTGAGGATGCTGAGGTCTTCATCAGTAATCATAGACTTGTATGTTTTTGCCTTTAACTCTGTTCATAATTTTGGACAGAATTAAATTGTAATTTTGCCTGGTATTGATGTAGGAGAATGAAACTCCCAACCTACTCTATGCCCGGTACGGGTTCGTGTTTTCTAAAATTGAAGAATGAATTTTAGGAACAACAGAGTTTAAGAGGAGAATGTATTTATTGAGAGAAAGAAAGCATCTGTCTGAGAGACAGAAGGGGACCCAGGCGGGTGGCCAGGGACTCTCTTTTCTAGGAACTTTTATAGAGCAAAACCACGAGTTGAGACGGGTCCAAGACGGGAAAGCATGGGAACTGGCAAGGCAGGCGGGCGTGAGGTGGGACAGAGCTGTGGTCAGCCAGGAAAACTGACCAATTCAGGGACAAATGGGGAAGCGAGTCATGTAGCAAGTGGGCATGCTTGAGAAGCAGCGACTTCCCTGCTGTGGGGGTTAGGATGGTGACTCCTGGCTTCCGCCAGGGGATCTGCACCTGTAGTATCAATCCCTGGTGTTTATCCTTAGGGTGTGGTTGCATTTGATTTATCTTTTGTTTTGAGGCACAGCCGGGAGGGGTTTGTCTCCTCCAAGGTTGCAGGGTGTCTTGTCTTCTGCACTGGCTCCTTCGAGAGCCCAGCCCTGTGTGAATGCCCATAACATTTCCATCTAACTCAGCTTCCTGTAATAGTGTGATTTAACCCTTCTGTGCTGGGCACACACACATCAAAGACTGTCATGTCTTCCTGGTGGCTTGTGGATTTCAGAGATGAGATTATCTTGTAATCATGCTGGGTCCTTGAAGTATTTTCCTCATGATGCTATAGAAACTTCAGCTTGGCTACACTTACTGCCTGAATGAACCTTCTCACAAGCATTTACTTTTAACATCTCAAAAAAAAAAAATGAAATACATTTCTAGCCAAACATGGTGGGTCATGCCTGTAATCCCAGCACTCAGGAGGCTGAAGCGGGGGGAGCTACGTGAGTTCAAGGCCAGCCTGGGGCACAAAGTGAGCTCAAGGCCAGCCTGAACTGCATAGTGAGACCCTATCTCAAAAAGACAAAGGAAAAAAACAAAAACACATTTCTAGCCAGGTGTGGTGCCTCATACTTGTAATCCCAGCGCTCAGGAGGCTGAGGCAGGATTGACATGAGTTTGAGGCCAGGTTGGCTACAGAGTGAAACCTTGTCTCAAAAAAATAAAACCCTCTAATCATTTCTTACAGACAGCATGCATGTGGTGAGATTTTCTTTAAAATTCCAGTCTGAAAATATTAGCCTTTTGAATTTGTGGGGAGTATGTCACATTTAATTTACAGTTGGTATTGTTGGATTAGGGTCAACCAGATTTTATTTTCATTTTCACCTTTTATTCCTGAGTTCCTCCACTCCTACACTTTATTTATTTATTTATTTATTTATTCATTTATTTATTTTGTTATGCTGGGAATCAAAACCAGGCCCTTGTGTATCCTAGGGAAACACTCTATCACTGAGCTGCTTCCCAATCCTGGATCTTTGAATTGAAAAAACAATTTATGTTAATACAGTTTAGTGGTTAAGCCACATTTCTTGCATACTTTATATTTCCTAAAAATTACTGATATAGGAGAATGAAATTCCTGACCTACTATATGGCCGGTATGAGTTCCAAGTTCTCTAAAATCGAAAAATGAATTTTAGGAACAGCAGAGGTTAAGAGCAGAAATATTTATTGAGAGAGAGAAAGCTTCTGTCTGAGAGGGAGAGACAGAAGGGGTCCCGAGCAGGTGGCCAAAGATTCTGTTTTTTCTAAGGATTTTTATAGAGTAAAACCATGAGGTGAGGTGGATCTAAAGTTGGAGAAAACTAACTGGCAAGGTAGACAGGCTTGAGGTGGGACAGAGCTATGGTCAACCAGTAAGATTAACTGTTCAGGTAAAATGGACCAAATGAGGGACAAATGGGGAAATGAGTCTCTTTTAGCAAGCGAGCATTCTTCACGGATCGGTGACTCCTCCTGTAGGGGTTGGGATGGTGACTCCTGACTTCACGGTGATCTAGACTTAATCCCTAAGGATTATATTAAGGGTATGGTCGCACTTGTTGGCCTTCTGTCTTGAGATCTGGCCCGCAGCAAGAGGCGTGTCCCCTCCAAGGTCACCAGGCATGGCTTCCTTGTGGGCCCAGCCCTGTCTGACTGCCCACACTATTTCTAACTAGCTCAGCTGCCTGTAAGTCACAGTGCATGTGCGTCACTGATCAGCGTGTAGTTAGAGCTGCTGTTCTACCACTTCTTATTAGATCTGGAACTCTCACCGGCCTGATCCCCGCACGGCCCTTGGTGCTAGACTGCTCTGGGCGGCAAAGCTATAGCACGCCCCAAGCTGTAACCAAAAGCGCCGGGAGGTCCATCCTCACCGCGCTGGAACAGCCTGTCCGTTGTATCCGCGCATGCTGCAGACCGCACAGGGTGCTGTTAGAGCTTGTGCAGTAGATGGCCATACTTAAAGTAAAATAGGCCGGGATTTAGCTCAGCGGCACAAGCACCTGCCTGGTAAGCACAAGGTCGTGAGTTCAATCCCCAGTACCAAAGGAAGAAAAAGCAAGAAAGGAAAAGAAAAAATCTTGTGTATTCTTGCATTCTCACCATGCAGTGTCCTTCCTGTCTTCCTAAAGATAGCGCTTTATGATGAGCCAAAATTCATCCTTTAATATTTCTTTGTAGCCTGATATCCAGGTGAGAACTTACATAGGATTTCACTGTTTTGTACACTCAGAAAATGTCGCTACTGTACATACATCTTCTCTTTAAAAATTGTGTTTTTCATGTAGGGCTCTAGACAAAACCGACTTTATGCTCATTTTGTTGTGTTTTGAACTTTCTTAGTCTGTACATATTTTACAGTAAATGTGGGGCTCGATCTTCAGGTATCTTTCTACCTCACTCTCTGTTCTTTCCTGGCCACCGATTGCATGTTTAGGCCGGATGGTTTGATATTTACAAGAAGTCTCCGAGACTATGCCGTTTGCATTTTCTTGTTTTCTCTTTTCTTTCAGATTTTCAGGTTAATTTTTACTGATGAATCTTTAAGCCTTCTCCTCCTAATCTCCATTCTGCTGCAATGCCTTCGGATCTGTCCTTTTAGCTGTAGGATTTCCATTTGTTTTTAAATATATTTTTCTTCTGTTTTTTCTCTTTTCATGCATTGCAAGCATAGTTTCCTTTCTACCCTTGAACATAGTTATAGTAGCTGCTTTAGAATCCTGATTCCTGTGTCTAAAAGTATTTTGATATTTATCTCTGTTGATTTCTTTTGCTCAAGAATTGCTTTACACTTTGCCTTCCCTTGATATGCCAGAAAGTTTGGGCTATATCTTGGTATTCTGAAAAGCCTTGGTTCTGTTGTATTCATTTGAGAAGTATTTTCGTTTGTTTTAACATTTATTTATTTAGTTAGTTTTTTCTTTTTTGAAACAGAGTCTCAATATTGTAGCCCAGGCTGGCCTTGAAATCAGGGTGATCCTCCTGCCTCAGCCTCCCCAGTGCTGGGATTATAGGCATGCACCACCACATGGAGCTGTTTCTTTGTTTTAGCGAGCAGTTAACTTGATTGGTCTCCAAATTGCCAACCACTGGCTCATAATAGAAACTTACTGCTTTTTTAAGAAAACGATACTTAACAAATGTTACCACTCAAGGTGAATCTTTTGCCAAAGTATAAACCCAGAGCTTGTCATAAAGCCAGAGCAGAAGTGAGGCGGCCCCACCCACAAGCGCGGTGTGGGTACAGCCTTGGCCCTGGTTCGGGCCCTCGTTCGGGCCATGGTGGGCAGCGCTCGCGGGTCGCCCAGAGGCCAGGCCGCCCTTTCTCTCACCCGGAGCCTGGAGGGTCCTGTGTGGGTGTGTGAGCGAGCGCTGGGGTGTGAACAGTCTTTCCCAGCCAGTGTCAGGATGCAGCACTGTAGGGCTGGAAGGCGTCTCGGAGACTCAAAACTTCTCTCTCCTGAGTGTCAGACGGCTCCTTTTGGGGTGGCTTTAGAGGCACCGAGAACTAGAGACCCTTGTCATTTGAGCGGAAAACCTGAGGTCCAGAGACGTTCGCTTGTTCTTGTCCTGTTGTGTAAATTCTCTCGGGGAGAGGCCAGTAGGAAGGGTTGACCCCAAAAGAGAGGTGAGAAGACCCGGCCAGAAGGGGCTGGCGCGAGCTCTGCCCGCTGCAGAATGGGGAGCTGGCTTAGCTTTGCTTCCTGTTACTTCTGTTTCTACCCCCAGAAAGTCTGCACCCCGCAGGGTCGTCGGGTGCTGTGGCACTGCCTGGGACCCTGCAGGAAGAAAAGGGACAGACCCGGGAGGGAGAGGTGCTTGGAACCAGCTCCGGGTGCTCCTCTCGCTTTTGCCTTCTGGCCTCTGGTGCCCGGCACCGGGCAGCACTTGAGGAACGCGTGTTGGAAGTGACTAGAAATTCTCTTGTTCCTCAGCACTCGCTCTGCAGCCCCTGGAACGCTCGTGGGGTGTCCCTGCCAGGTCAGCGGCAGCCAGAGGGCTCCGCTTTGTTTACAGTTGCCGAGCGCAGTGCACACAGGGCTCAGGCAAGTCCAGACCGAGGACTCGGAGCGGGGTGCTGGATTCCATTCCTCCTCCTCCTCCCCAGCCTCTGCCCCACGTGTGTCGCCCCTGGGGTTTTGCTCAGGTGGGGTCCTGGTTTAGTTCACACCCCTTCCCCAGATCCACTCTCGCCTCTGTTTATTGTAAGCATGCACTAAATGTTTGTTGAATGAGTGAATGAAAGGCACTCAATCTGTAGGGAAGCAAAGGAAACCTTGCAGGGTGCCGGAGCCCACGGGGGACTTGGTGGTGAACCCACCAGGAGGAGGAGCAAACAGACAGCATTCCCTGGAGCCGGGCCCGGCGTGTTTGCCTGCTTAGCGCTGGGCTTCCTTGGCTCTTGACCTTCCTTTCCTGGGAGGCCGGCCACCTGGTAGGTTGGAAAGACGTCTCCGGGGAGATGTGGTGGCTTTCATCACGTTCCGCCCACGCGTGTTCTACTCTGCCCTCGCGGCATGGCGGGAAGAGCGGCTGTCACTATTCTCTGTCTCGTTTTCCACACGCAGCAGCGGCAGCTCTGCCCTGGAGGTCTTGCGTGGCTCGTGGCTGGTAGGCAGGGGAAGTGGCCAGGCTGGGCTCTGTGACCCTGGGCGTGTGTATCCTCCGTTCCTACCGCCCTGCAGGATCATCGTGAGCATCGCTTATTGGACGGAGATTGTGCACTGAACTCTGCCTGAATCTTTTCCCACTTAGCCACGTGCGTGGCCATGTGCAGCGAGCCCTTCGGCCACACAGCTGTGAATTCCATCCCTTCCGGCCCTCTTCTCACCTCTTCTGTTTTATCTCCTTTTGTCACCCAGGACTTGTGTCTGGGTCTAGACTTTACATCTCGCATCTTTCCCCAGTGGAACCTAAGCTCAGGGTTTTCCTCCGTTTTGTTCTTTGATGGACCCTCAGCGGTCAGCAGCGTCTCCCTGTCGTATCCAGCAGGTGCTCGGCAAATGCTTGCTGTCTGAAGCAATGCCGCCGGGTACTGATGAGGAAAATCTGTAATTTCCTTCCCACAAGTACGAGATCCGAGAACCGATCCTAAGTTGGAGCATGTTTAGATTCCGTGTCGTGCTGTTTTCCCAGTGTTGCTCCCCACGGCCTGGGCTGGGCTCTGCAGTCTCTGCCACAGGACCCAAGGGCCAAGGTCATGTCCTCCCCTCCTCCTTCGGGCAGTTTGCTTCACTCCTTCCATATATGGGTGTTCAGGACGGAGTTTTTAAAAGGATCTGTCACTTAGGACAAAAGGAAGTATTTATGAACCATGATAATCCCCCACCCCTCCACAGTCATGGGAAGTTGAATTCGAGTTTATTACCTCAGTAGTGCAAAAATTTTGGGATCACTGGATGGCTCTTAAAGTTCGGAAGACATAAGAAAACAGCAAGAGTTTTTAATGCTGAGAGTCAGTGTGTGGGGTTACGTTCCCTAGAGACGATGTCTTCTGGAAGATTCCCTCTGGATGTGGTGACTGGGTCAGAATGATCCACTCTGTGGGGTTCCCAGCTGCTGGGGTGCTGGGCACACCTCTGTCAATGTTTGGCAGGTGATGGGTCTGCAAACATTTGTGGAGGATTTACCCACAGGAGGCATTTGCTCATATGCTTGGTACATCGGGGGTGGTCCCCCATGGACAGAGATGTCCCCAGAGGTGGGACCTGGTTTGCTCACCTTTAGGGGTGGCAAGGTGATGGTGTGTGTGGATTCTGGATTTCATCTCATATGGTGGTGCTTCCAGTCAGGTTCAGCTTATGCATGTTTTTCTAGAACCCTAATAAATGGCAGATGGATACAAGGGTTACTGCATCCCTCCCTACGCTGGTGGATGTTGGAAAAGATGGCATATTGGCCTGGTAGCAGTCCTTTAATAAATGCTACCTCGTATGCATTGTCATTAAATTTCTAACATGACCTTGATATGAGTACAACGCCTCCTCCCTGTCTTCGAGTTGAGGAAATTGAGGCTCAAAAAAATGAAGCAATTTCCTCGAATCACACTTGAATGAGGTGGTGAGGCCGGGGTTTGGGCCTGAGAGGGCCAGGTCTAAAGGCCACGCCCTTCTGGGCATGCCGAAGCTGCCTCATGGTTGCTCTGTGGGCTTCCACTGCAGAGCCCTCTGCATTTCCGGCTTTTTAAAGAAAAGTGATTTATTCTCTCTCAAAAGTCTTGCTCATCAACGGATGTGAGATAAATAATGTGTGCAGACATCCTAAGTGCTGTGATGAGAACTTAGCTGCTAAATGCGGGAGAGATGGAGTTTAAATGCTCGCCCAGCCGAAGTCGTGGTGGCAGGGCTTCCCTGCCCCTGGCCACAAGCTTTTGTGCACTCATAAATCACCAGCACGGGGGAAGCCAATACTAATGGGTCGCCCTGCAGGAACGTAAACAAGATGAAAAAACAGATGAAGTCCACGAGGATTCTTTTGTCTTTCCTAGCCGTTCATCACAGTTCCGTTATTAACACAACCCTAAGATAGTTGCTTATTATTGCTGTCATTGTGGAATTTCTATGGGGCTGTTGGGGTTTGGTTTTTAAGTACCCCCTAAAGAAGAGCTCTTGGCTAATTGGGCGCAGGAAACCCTGCAGCGGTCTGGCCGGGAGGTCGGATTAAAGTTCGAGGAGCAAGCGGTCTCCCGGCACACTCCACGCGTCGGGAGCGGTTTGCCACCGCATGCAAGCAGCACTGAGCTTGGCAAAGCTTCCCTTAGCGCAGTTTCCTTAGAGGCTGTGGCTCGCAGTTCCTGGACCTTCCCCACAAGGAGCTGTGACCATTGCCAGGGTCCTGAGCAGCCAGCATCCCAGGGAAGAAACGGCGTGGCCGGGAAAGGCCCGACAGTTACACATCTCGCTGCTCCAGAAATCACAGATGTGGAATTTGAAGGATTTAGAAATCTCGTTTGTGTTCTAAGAGAAACAGACGAAGCCTGGGTGCTGTGTCCCTGTGTGAACATTCGGGAGGCAGAGTACACGCGTGGTACGTGAAACCTTAAATTCCGGTACTAAACATAGGCGATCCAGGCTCAGGGGGCCGCCTTGTTGTGAGCCGACCTGTGTGTATCTGGCGAGATAAGCCAAGATGATCCTGTCCACGCACACTTGCACACACGTCACACTCATACATCACACACACACGTCACACTCACTCATTGTTCGCCAAATGGTCTCCTTAGACACAAAGAAGCAGCTCATAGCCAGTTTACTCCCACACACTGTACTCTGCGTGTGTCTGTTCTCTTTACTCATTTCTACATCTGTCTTTCCATTTCCTTTTTGAGGAGGGTTTTGGGGATTAGACCCAGGGCCTACTGCAGGCCAAGCAACCCCCTACCACTGAGGCTACCTGCCCCTGTCCCTGCATACCCACACCCCACCACCCAGGGACATCACGGCTTCCCCACCCTCTAAAGTTCAGGCTTGAAGATTCTGGCTATAGGTAGGGGTGTGTGCTGCTGCTGTTATTGTTTTGTCAGAAACCTCGGGGTGCACTGTCCTGTTCCCTTGATTCCCATACTGCGTGTTCCCACTGTTGGAAGGAGGTGGGGAGACCCCTGCTGTTTTGCAGCCATGCAAGGCGGGGTGCAGGCAGGCACGGCTCGGGGGAGGCAGGCGGGTAAGGCCTGAGCCGGCCTGACCTTCAGCCCTTCATGGGCCTCTGCACGGCCTGGGTGTGCCAGGGCCTCCTCCAGAGAGCCAGGCCCTCGGAAAACACTGGTCTGACCTTTGTGCTCCGAGCTTCATTTAACCAGGAGGGGACAGAATGAATCTAAGCCTCGCTTTGAAGGCCACAAAGACCTTATCATGAGACATAAGCATCCCCACTAAAGATGGAAATGAGCCCCTCTTACCCCAATTCCGGCATCTCATGGAAGCAGAGCCTTACGAAATATTGATGATTTCTCCAGGCTTCCCCCAGTCACCACCTTGATTCCATCCTCCACCCAGAACTGCTCCTTCAGAAAAATAACGTGCAATCATCTGCTCTGGTGGGAGGCACAGACAGCATCTCGGCCCAGAAGGAACCCCAAAGCCTGGTGACCAGGCAGAGCCCAGGGCCCCCCCGCCCCGCACCTGGTGTGTTCCGTGGCCCAGGAGGAACGCTTGGCTTAGGTGGCCATCTGGAGGAGCTAACTGCTGCTAAGGTCAGGGGCCCCTGAGTCGGAGAGAGGCTCTGAAGCTCTCAGCCCGTGAGTCGCGTGTGTCCTGATAGAACTGGAAGGCCACCAAGAGCTGCAGCTCTGTTTTAATTTCAGAAGGCCGGGCAGGTGGGGATCCTGTTGGAATCGCTGTTTCGGGCGCTTTTCCCGGGCTGCTCAAGCAGCCTGGAGTCTTTTTTTTTTTTTTTTTTTTCCCTTCTGTGCTGCAGAAAACATGCTGGTTCTTCCGCAGAGTCATCAGGGAGTGTCCCTGTCACGTGTCTTCGAAGTGAGGTGGGAGAAGGGGGTCCTGTGGAGCCCGAGGGGGCAGCACGTGGACGCCCCCATTTGCAGTCCGCCTTGTCATTGCTGGGGCCCAGGAGACCTTCCCAGATCCAGCCGTGAGCAGCTCCGTGTTAGGTGCACTTGGCGAGGGACATTATCGCGTTGCCACGGTGGGGGCGGCGCCCGAGTCCTCTGGTTTGGCATTTCCAGCCAGCACCCAGCGTTGGTGCTCCTCTGGGTGCCGTGTGGGAGTGGTGTTGTCGTTGGCCTAGACATTCTTTCCCTGAAGCCGGGCCTGGTGGCACACGCCTGGGAGCCTGGCGCCACTCCGAGAGGCTAAGGTGGGAGGAATGCAAATTCTAGCCCAGCCTGGGCTACTCTGTGCCTTCGGGAGAGCTCGCTTGTCCCAGAGGAAAATAATAATAAAAGAGCTAGGAGTATGGCTCCGGGAGCAGGTCCTGGGCCCAGTCAGCGATACCCCCAAACACTCCCACACGCACACACACACCCCTCTAACGTGCCAATTCTTACCTTGGAATCAGCACTTAATAGCTACACAGCCCCCACGTCTCAGGAGCTGTTTTACAACTGCTCAGGCCCCAGGAAACCGAGGCCTGGGTTTCCCCCCTTTGAGTGGTCGCCAGCTCCGTCGCCCAGAGCAGGCCCAGGAGGGAGAGCGCTCTCCTGCCTGAAGAGGCTGCATGGCCCAGGGCCTCCTTTTGCGCCCTGAGGTTGTGTCACACCCAGCCGTGCACTGAGCTGCCCTGCGCCCTGTCCCCTGCTCATCCGAGAGCCCTCTTGGGTGGCCACTCATGGAGAGGCCTTAGACTCACTGTAACTGAGCTCTGTGGCCACCAGAGCCGCCCGGGACCTTCTGTCCGGAAATGACTGAGCGACAGCACCCTAGATGGGCCAGTCAGGCTACCGGGTCAGGAGGTGGGGCTGCACGAGCATTTCTAAAACTCTGTAGAGTCCGTCACTGTGTCTCAGGTCGCCTTCCTGGAGACGGTGTTGAATAATACTGAGTAGATTTTGGCCCGGGCAGCAGTCGCAGGTGTTTGTTCCTGGCCAGCACCACATCTCCCTGTCCCTCCCCGCTGCCGGCAGTCTGAGGCTGGGGGCTCCGGAAGAACCTGCAGCGCTCTGGCCCGGTTCCTCCTTCAGCTCTGCCGCCCTGGTTTCCCGTTCCGAGCACTGGCTGTGGTCTGACGGGAGGGTACCCCAGCTTCTTGGGATGTGGGGCTCCAGCCTGGGAGAAAAGCGGGGGACGCAGGCTGACCCCACTCTGCTCTCTGTCCTTCCCTTTGTTGGGATCCTCCGGTTGGTCCTCGAGGGCAGAAGCCCACTGAGCCCCGCCCCTGGTGGGGGGAGTACACCTGGCTTGCGGGAGGCCTGGGCTTGTTCCGGGACCTCTGGACATCAGATGCAAACTGCTTCCGGGCCACCCCCTGCAGCTGTTGCACACACCCAGGACCGCTGTGTGTGACACATCCTTGGTCAGCCTGCACACTGCCTGTGGCTGTGCCCCTCCCCTAATGGCTTGTCCTTTGCATGTGTCCATCCTGAGACCTGAGGGTGCCGGAGATGCAGCCCCGCCCCCGCCCTCTGCCCATCCCGTGTCGCTGCCTGCATGGCCAGCTCAGCCCTGCTCAGAGTCCCGTGCAGCTCTGGGTCCAGGGTGCAGGTGCCTGGGTCTGTCCCCTGCTGCTGTCATAACGCTGCACCTGGGTGCTGGGGGCCAGGGTCTGGTTCGCCCCCGGTCATTGGTGACCTTGGAAGCTCGCTGGCTCCTGCCTGGGTTTCAAGGCCTTGAGGTCCAGCAGCCTCACACCGATGCTCCCTGGCTTCGAGGAGGCTTGCACACTGGGTCCCGAGCAGCCGAGGGCGCAGAGGGAGCGCCGCCAAGCACCTTCTTACACCAGGAGCCCACTCCCCGGGGCCCGCCATCCAGGCTGTGGGGTTTTAGTCTCAGGAGTCCCTGTTTGCAGCTCATGAGGACACTGCGTGCACTTCTGTCCCCTCCCTCCCTACACGCCCATCTCTAATTTGCTCTAATTTCTTTATGCTCTGGGGTTGTAGTAAAAGGGAAACCATTCGATGGTGAAGCTGGAGCATTTGAGTTCCTGGGCCTGTTGCCGAGCCGCAGGTACCGCCTAGGCGGCAGTGCCAGGTGGGACTGGGCCAGAACCGGCAGGTGCACCACTAGTCAGAGCAGATTCTCTCCCCTTTTCCAGGTCCCAAGACAGCGCCTCCGATAGGGCGGACGGTGGGATGTGGAGTGGCTGACACCTGGGAATCTCTTCTCCCTGCTGGGGCCAGGGCATGACCCTCGTTCTGTGTTTTAAATTAGCCATGACCTTGGCCAGGGAATCCCTTGGGTCCAAGTGGGGATGGCACAGGACCATCATGGGCACTGATGGCGCCAGGCACACTGTGCTGAGTGCCCACCAGTGCTGAGGTCTGGATATGTCACAGACCGCTGCAGCCTCCCAGGGGACAAGGTCAGGGGCATGATGTAGGGTACGGGGAGCAGATGCGGGGCCTAGGAAACCGTGTGACCCAGGGGACTGAGAAGCCTGTGAGGGGGGTGGACTGGCGCTGAGCCAGGAGGTGTGAGCGGAATCTAGGTACAGTGACGCCCCAGTTCACGAACAAGGTTCTCTGTAATCCTGGTCACAACTGAACTGGACACGAACCGCATCAAATTCCCACCTACGGTCAGCCATGGACCTGACCGTTGAGTTTGTGGGTGAGATGCTGAGCCTTGATGTCCTCAGTGGTAGAAGGGACAGGGCCGGCCTGGCCAGCTCTGGGAGGGAATGTGTGAGGTGCACACATGGGGTGACATCGAGAGCTGATCCTTGGGAAAGGAGAGAAGAGGGCCCAGGAGACACCTGTGCTGGCCACCGCTGTCACCGTCCACTTGCCTTACCTCAGTGACCCTCTTGGCCCACACTGACGCACCCGTCCTGCTCCTGGGCCATTCTCTCTAGGAGCAGAGAATTCCCTTCCGATTCTCCATTCAGAGTACGGGGGCCAGTTCCCTGAGCCCCGTGGTAGCCCAACTTAAGTAACTGCGAAGAGCAACCACTCTGGGGAGACAGAGGCCACTCCACTTACTGGACACCTCTTGGGTTTGTTTTGTTTTTTAATTTTCATTTTTTGAAGCTAGGCCTCTCTCTGTTGCTTAAGGTGGCCTTGACCAGGGTCCTCCTGCCTCAGCCTCCTGTGCATATTTATACTTGGTACTTTTTTTACATGTTCAGCCCTTTGTTAAACCCTTTACAAACCAAATCCTACTTAATTCTCACCATCAGGAACAGATACTATCACCCTCCGTGGAGAGGTAATTAGCCAAATGTTTCTCTTGTGCCCAAAGCCTAAATTCTTGTACCATCTTGCAGTTAATCTAAGAAAAACCGCTTTTTCCAGTGGTTGTTCCAGGTTTTGCACGGCAGAATTAACCATGAGAATGAGTTGCATGTGTGAGATGGTTCCTTGGTGGGTCCTTTTCCGTCTCCGCACTGCTCTGTCACCACAGAACCTCAAGGTTCCGGGTCCCCACCGCCACTGGCCGGGGTGTGACAGTGAGAGCCACGCAGTGACTTTGTATATTCATGTGTTATTTGTGCCCGGGGGATTATTCCACTTTGATTTCCGAGGAAACCAGTGCGAAGCCAGATTCCCGATGAGGGAAGAGATCGCCGCGCCTACCTGGAAATGATCGCCGACAGGAAGAGCAAGGACTTACGCAGAACGTTTCTTGTGTCCAACAGGAGACACTGAGAATGTTCTGGAATCCAGCGATGTGATGTTGTGCAGAGACGCCAGACATTTAAAACCATTTCTGTGTCACATGCATGTCAGCAATGAAACCCTGAAACGCACTAAAAAACGAAAGGAAAGGTTTGTCCTGAGTAACAAGGCCGCGCCGCAGGGAGGTGGGACCTGCTGCTGAATCTTCCTCGCGGCCAGAGGTTTCTGAAGGTCAAGCGTTGAACTCGTAGCACTCGGGGAATTTTGCTGTGACCTTTGGGTCCCCAGGGGGTGCAGGTCCTGTGCCCCGTATCGCTGTTCCATATTTTATTTTAAATCCTGCTCTCCCTGGCCCCTGCCCCCCTCCAGCCCCCCCTTTTTGGGAGTGAACACAAATAAAGTGTGTCCTGGGCCTTTTTTGGTTTCTTTTGCATTTTTTTCTGACCATGTGCCATCCCCACTGTCAGTCTTCAGAAGTGTAAAGCTAAGGTAAAAAGGGTTTTTAAAGGGGCCCCCGGGGACCCAGCCCGAGCCAGAGGAGTCTCGGGGAGAGGAGAGTCAGCAGGCAAGAGTCACTGATGTTGTGATGAAACGCTGTCACTGGTGATGGTGACAAAGGAGAGTGCTTTCCCCTGTGAGCAGGCGTTACCTCCTGATCATCTGACTGCTGGCCAGCCTCAGAAGTGGCCCAAAGATGACACGAGGACAGTGTCCGTGCCCTGCTCTCATGAGCGTTCAGGAGCCCACCAGAGGAGGAGGAGGACAGCTGGGGGGAGAAGCCCGGTCTCAGTCATACGGCAGAGGCTGGGGCCATCTGTGGCTCTGTGGAGGAGTCCCTTGTCACCTCCCGTCTGGGCATCAGCTCCAGGAGACCCTGGGGGGCCTGGGTGTGGCTGGGACACTGGGAAGCGCTGCCCACTGTGCAGGGCCTGGTCCTGGGCCTTAGTTTCTCCACTTGGGAATGGGAATTACTGTCACCCCTGCTACCCCATGATGGTGGCCGGGTGCATGAAGTTGAGACTCTCCAGGAAACCGCTGGTCTCTGAAACTGCTTAGGGAGAAACAGCCCTTCACCCCGCTCCCTCTCCCGGTTTCCCACTGGCCCTAGAAACCTTTCTTATGTAACTGATGCCAGAGTTAACGCTGTGAGGTAATATTAGCGAGCCATTGTTTTGTGGGCTTTTGCCACGGTTTTGAACTTTCTTTTTGGAGGAGGATTTGTTCTTTCCCGTTTGGCCCTAATCCTTAGTGGGTGGGAGAATTCAGTTATTCTAAATTCTGCAGATACTTGATTTTCATAGGCATCGTGAGGAATTCTAAATGAAGTCATAGTATTTTTTTTTAAATACAATTTTTGTTTTAAAGTAATGGATTACAGATTTTGCAAGAGTCTCACAGCATTTGTTAACTGATCTGGAAGCCAGGTGTGGTGGCACACGCCTGTAGTCCCAGCACTCTGAGAAGCTGAGGCAGGAGGATCAGAAGTTTAAACTCAATGTGGACAGCTTAGGGAGACCTTCTCTTAAAATGCAAAAATCAAAAAGGGCCAGGGATGTGGCTTTCACTGTGAAGGCCCTGGGTTCAGTCTCCAGTTTAACGAAAACTAACCTTGCGAAAAAGAAGGTGCAAGGGAGAAACCGGGCCATGTGAGGTGCAGGCACCAGCTCTCCTCGAGGAGTGCAGCCCCCCGAGTGCCCTGTGTTAGGAGCTGGACGCTGTGCCCGCCCTCGGGACTCTGGGGGCTGATGGCATGTGCTCTTCTCAGTGGGGCAGGGCAGGGTCCCTGGCCAGAGCACCCTAGTGTCCAGGGCCCTGGACTGTGCCACCCAGGTGCCATCCCTGTGGCAAGGGCCAGGTGCTGCCCTGCTGGCCTGAGACTCAGGGCTTCCAAGCGCCCCGCCTCTTCTTCCAGGGGTCTGTGAGTTTCACTTGCTTTCATAGCTCACACCTTTAGGTTCAAGACCTGGAGCCCAGCAGGTGACAGACATTACTGTGCTTCCCTTGTGTGGCCTCGGGCTTGTCCCTCTGTCTTGGCGACATGAAACAGGAGGCCTGTGTGGCAGGGTCCTTCCTGGCTGGATCCTGAGCCATGGCTGCTAGTGTCTCCTGGAGAACCCTGGAGTCTCCGAAATAGGCCAACTGTCCGTGGGGTGTGGTTGTGGTCACTTCCATGGTTTGGTGCAGAGCCCAGGTCTGAGCAGCTGGTGGAGCTCGGTCTCAGCGAGCTCGCCCTGCACAGGGCTCAGCCCATCCTTGGGGCTCCCAGCATTTGCTCACATAGAACCAACCCCTGAAGCCAGCAGTGCCCACAGTGGGTGCTATGGATTCTGTGGGCCCCGGTTTGCAGCAGCCCAGCGAGGCCAGCTTAGCTCTGTCTGTGGTGTCTGGAGCCTGGGTAGTGACAGCAGGGACAGCAGTCACCAGAGCCTGAGCTGCGTTCACCAGGGACCAAGCACCACACTCTCCACGGCCTCAGTTCCTCCCTGCATGGGCACAGATGTTTTATGACCCAGCCCGGGGCTTCTGCATGCCCTCCTGTGCCGCAAGCCAGCAGAAGTCCACTCAAATCCCGGCAGCAGAGGAAAGGGAACCCTGGACCCTGCATCCCAAGGGAAAGCCCCATAAAGCATCAGCCGCAGTTCCTGTACCCCCCGCCACCCGGAATCCCCGGTGGTGACGACTACCACCTACAGCAGAGCAGGCAGGGTTGCCCTGCCTCGGAAAGGTGGAGCAGCCACGTCAGCGCGGGGCTGTTTGTGAAAACTGAAATTTGAATTTCGCATAATTACTAAGTATTATAAAATAGTCTTCTTTAAACATAAACATTTACAGATGTAAGATGGCCTATACACAAACAGGAAATGGGGCTGGGCACAGAGCGTATGCCTGTAATCCCCGCACTTGAGAGGCTGAGGCAGGAGGATCACCATGAGTTCTAGGCCAGCCTGGACCACACAGAGAGACCCTGCCTCAAAAAAGAAGCTTAAGAAGGCAGGAAGGAAAAGAAAAAAAGATGACAGAGAGAGGCAGGCAGTGGATCAGATTACAGCATCTGACCTGTTAATGTTAGAAACCCTGGGATAACTCTAAAGTGGAGTTAAGCATTAAGATTGTGTGTGAGTTGGTGAAAGACAAAAATGATTCCCAGTTTCTTACATATTTCAACACGAATTGGTGAAGATATAATTTGGAAATTCCGAGCTTATCTTTGTTCTGTTCCAGAGCGTTTATTCTCTAGTGATGGATCAGCCTGTTTCCACTTCCAGGTGGAAATCAGTGAGATCTGTTTTACACAGATAAAGCCTGCTTGCTGCCGGAGCTCCCGGAAGACTGCGTTGCACTATGTTTATAAAATCAATACAGGGGCTGAGGGTGCCGCTCAGTGGTCGAGTGCTCACCCCACACGTGCAGGGCCCTGGGTTTGCCCCCCAGTACTGTAAGTAAATAAAGTGAATAAACAGCCTGTATTTTCAAGAGGCTGTTGGTCGTTAGACCAAAAGATGAGCTTGATGACACTCGGGAGCCATTGTCTTTATGGTTATTAATCGCTGAGTATTTGCTGTCTACCTAGCAAGCCCAGCACTGCTGTAGATACCAAAGGCGAGAAGAGAGAGCCTTGGCCACTTTCTCAGCTCTGGACACAGTCCCCCACACCACGTCCAAAGGAGGAGAGGTTTCTTTTGGCTCAGAGTTGGTGGAGCTTTTAGTCCATGGTTGCCTGGCCCCGTAGCAGGGCTGAATGGCGGCAGGGACTGGCGGAGGACAGCTGCTCACCGCATGGGGCATAGGAAGCCATGGCCTGGGGAGACCCTTCCAGGCCACGCCCCCAGCGGTCCCCTCTTCCCCAGGCTCCACCTCTTAAAAGCAAGTCAGCCTTCAGCACCCTGTTACCTTGCAGAAGCCCCACCTGAGAGGTGCAAGGCCTCCGGGGACATGTAGGTCTAAACCGGAACGTGTTAAGTGAGGGAGACGGGACGCTGGGAGTGTGTGTCAGACTTGCCCACCGCACCTGCCTCCTTCCCAGCCACACTGCCCATCCCATGGCAGACTCTAGGCAGAGGCCCCCGAGCAGGCCACCAGCACATCCCCAGCAGCACATTTACTGCGACACTCGAGCGGTCCCAACTCAGTGTTTGCACTTCGTTTATTTCATCTTGTTTGTGTATTGCAGGACTGAGGATTGAACCCAAAGGCCATGAGTCCCCAGCCTTTTTCTCATGTTTTATTTTGAGACAAGGTCTTGCTACATCACTAGGTTTTCCAGGCTGGGCTTAAACTGTGCTCTTCCTGCCTCTGCCTCACAGAGTGCTGGGATGACAGGGTGTGCCTGGAACACGTTTTTTTAGAACCGTAGGCATCCATGTAGCTTTTGTATTACTTTGGGGAAGGAACAACCAAGAACATGGAAGAAGTTTGTGAATTTTGAATTTGTTCAGCCTTTTTTTCCCCGTTAAGGGACCATGTTCAGTGGGTAGAGAGCGGAGGTGGTTCCATTAGGCACCTAGTGGCTGAATTACAGATTGGGGTAATCACCTTTGATTTTTCTCTAAGTCAGGGTTTCTCAGCTGTGGCATGATTGACTTTTGGGGGCCAAAGTCTCCTTGGTTCCCAAGAGCTGCCCTGTGCGTGTCAGATGTTGAAGGACATTCCAATCCTCCATCTGCCTACTCAGCACCAGTTTCTATGAAGTGTGACAAATAAAATTATTTTCCAACATCAATTAGCCAATGTCCTTTGTCAGGTGAAATCTCCACTGGTCTAAAGTAAGATGTGGAATTCAGCTGTTTGCATCCAGGATCACAGTGCCATGTTTGTGTCTCAGCAGGCTCTCACTCTAGGACCAGAGTGTGAGGAGACTCATTAACCTTCTGGATAGGCAACTCTGCCATTGGGATATGAGCACTGAACCCTATTATCAGATTAAACATCCCATCATATTCTTCTGTGACATCTGGGACTTCTTCTAAGCTTCATAATTTGTGCAATTTTTAGGAAGCCCGAATAATAACCCCATTTCTTTAAGACTTTAAAATCCCCTGGAATTTGCCTGGAAGACAGATGAGATTAAAAAATTGGCTTGAAAATAACCAGCAAAGGCTTTCTGAGTGACTCCGTTCTCAGCCTGGATGTCATTAGGCTGTGGGAGCCACATGGCCTGGAGGACATGGTTAGCTCCGCTCCAGTGGGCTGAGATTGCAGAGCTGCACAGACCAAGCAGCTGTGCCACCATCGGCCACTTCACTTGGGTCACGTTCTGTGTCCGAGGAGGGAAACAGCAGTGCTTCCTGGAGATCTGCAACTCAGTTGTGTTACCTGGTGGGCGCCTCAGATGACCACAGTGTGCTCCCCTGCCAGTGCCCACGACTCCCACATGAAGGCCTGTGGCAGAGCGCATGGCCAGGCGTTGGTCCGTCTGAATGCTGTGGCCAGCCGTAGACTAGTGTGTTTCTAACCATACGCTCTGCTTCCTGCAGCTGTCCACATTGTCCGCCCTGCTGCGGCTCTCCCCGGAGTGCTGTCACCGGGGGTCCCCAACCCCAGGCTGGAAGTCCCCCCCAGACTTTCTGCACATTCCCCAGCCCCACCCCGAAAATCAGTTCGAGTCCAGGACCACAGCCAGGATGGGAACATGTCTCCTCCTCGTCTCCAGGCACTGCGCTCCTCGCCTGGAGCGTGCACTGGCACCTGACCTGGACCACAGTCTTAGGGCTTCTCTTTTCGGCGAGGGCTTTCGTGGAAGGGTATTACTCAGTTTGAATTTGGGATGTGTGGGAAGTTCATAATGCACTGTTATCTGTTGGAAACTAGAAGAGACTATTTTATTGCTATTAAGTGGGCATTGGGCATGTTTGTTTTGGGGTTTTTTGTACTGCGTTGGATCCCAAGGTCTTCACAATGAGGTACATCCTCAACTTCTGTCCTTTTTCAACAGGGCCTCTTTTTGTAAACAGGTCTGGCTTAAACGTGTCCAGGTTGGCTCAAACTTGGAATCCTCCTGTCTCAGCCTCCCAGAGTGCTGGGATTACAGGAGTGCACCACCATGCCTAGCTACACAGGCATTTTTCAGTTGTAAACCCCCCCCCCCACCATTGTGGAAGAAGACTTGGATGTGCTCTGGGTTTACTTGAAGCTTAATATATGCGGTTTATGGCTTTTGATGCACACATATATTGATGTTTTAATACTTAATTAGTTTTAAACTAATTAGTTGGTTAGGAAAAGTATTATGGGTTGCTGTGTCGGGCTCGCCACTGATTTTGCTGTTTCCCCACAGTTAGCCAAAAAGATCCGAGAGAAGTTCAACCGCTACCTGGACGTGGTCAATCGCAACAAGCAAGTCGTGGAAGCGTCCTACACGGCGCACCTGACATCGCCGCTCACTGCGACCCAGGACTGCTGCACGATCCCACCAACCATGATGGAGTAAGGGTCCCCACTCCTCACTGTCCGTGCCGCCAGAGCCGCGCTCACACTTGCGTGTGCAGAGCACCCATGCCCTATAACTGCCAGCATGTAGTGTAGTGGGACAGCCTTCCCATCCACAGACAGGTCGTCTCTAACTCCAGGCTCTGCTGTCAGAAACTTCCTGGTCCCTCCCCTCCCCACTCACCTGGCAGGTCACTGTGGAACCCAGGTCCAGGAGGGTCAGCTGTCATTTGAAGTACAGAGTCTGCTCAGCCCCAGGAATTGCAGGTTTTGTGATGAGTCAATTCATTCTTATGGGGCCAGGGGTTTTGTGGGCTTTGCACCAAACAACCACCCCAGCTCTTTACTATGACACAGGGTCTCATTAAGTTACTAAGGTGCTCAGGCTGGGCTCACATTTCTGATCCTCCTGCCTCTGCCTCCCAGAGTGCTGGGACCATAGGCCTGCACCTACATGCCCGGCTGTAAGTCGGCCCTAGAGCCAAGGACACAACAGTCTCGTGGATGTGAAGCTGGTTTACTTTAAGGAAGTGCTTTTTACCTGTGAAAGAGCTACACAAATTCATACTTATTTAGAAGACATTAAAATTTCTGAAGACATGCAATCAGGCAGTATTAAAACATTAATATATGTGTGCATCAAAAGTATTTCTATTTATTTGCCAAGTAGTATTTCTAGCTGGATGGTGTGACAGCTGGTGATGCTGAAGACATACAGTTACCTAGGGAGACAAAAAACTTGGTTTCTTCCTAGCTGTGTGTCCTTAGCCTAGTATTCCATGTCTAATTTTATGCTGTTTACTGTCAGTGTAGACAATCACTTACTTTACCAATTTTCTAGAACTATTTAGAATAAGTAAAAGATCGAAAAGAACTGTGAGCATGAATGTGAACTTGTACACATATTCCGTAGTGCTCCCGCCACCACGTGCCTGACTGATGGAATAAAGTGTTTTCGTGGTCCGTGTGACTTTCCTGGCGTGGCGAGTTTCTGCCGTGGGTCTCAGGCAGTATCATGTGTGGCGTTGCCCTCAGCTCATCACCACGCGTGTCCCCGTGATGTTAAGCAGTGTTTTCCATTGTGCACCCGCCCGGGGTTTGGTGCTGCAGCCCCTGCCCCCAGCTTTCTGGGAAAGACATGGCCAGGCCCCCTCCCCACACACGGCACCCCAAGGCCTGGGGCACCGATGTCCCTGAGTGCAGGCTGCACTCTTGGGGTGGGGACAGTAATGCAGGCCGCACGCTGGCTGCATCGTGAGCACTTAACGAAGTCGAGGGCAGAAACGTTTTATGAACCGTGACTCTAAATGGCAGCTTAACGGTTCCCTGCTTCCCCGGGATGGCGAACATTAAAATTTTATTTAGTTTCTTTACAGGAGCCAACACTTTCTATAGCGGGGGACTAGTAACTCGGTGTTTGGCGAACCTCTTGTCCCTTATGTAAAAACCAGGATCCAGGTGGGTGATGAGACCCAAGAAGAATCATTTTCAGGACCGGGAGCAAAGACGGCACAACAGAATCCCCTGGAGGTCGATGAGGGCCGTCCCCATGGAGGGATGCGATAACACCTGGCCAGGTTTTGCTTGTCACGGCCAGAGCCAGGTCCCTACTCCATCCCCAGCAGAAAGCACCGACCCCAGCCTGACGACGATGACACAGAAGCCCTGGCCTGCGGAGTGGGGGCTCCATGCCGTCCGGCCAAGGGCAGTCAGGGTTCAGGGGCGGCTCAGCTGATGCCCTTCTCCCTCCTCCCCTTTCACTTCGCTTCCCCAGAAGAGCTCAGCTCCGAGTGAGCCCGTCCTGCAGTGCGGTCGCCGTCCCCACTGCTACTTCACGATCAGCCCGTGTTCCGTGCCTGGAGCCACAAACTAAAACGTCAGGAAGTGAGTCAGTGGGCTTTGGATCCACGCGTCCCATCCAAGCTGGCCCCTGGGGGACCCGCAACAGGCAGCTGCGCAGGCACCTTTATTGGACGACGGTCACCTGCATCTGTGCAGGCACGTTTTTTAGAGGCCTGTCTGGCAACTGCGCAGGCGCCTTTATTGGTCAAAGGTCACCTACATCTGTGCTGGTGTGTTTATTGGTCGAAGGTCACATCTGCGCGGGCGCCGTTTTGGAGGCCTGGCACAGGCAAATGCGCAGGCGCGTTTATAGACACTCGGGTAAACCCGAAGTGGGGTGACGCGTTCGGAATGGAGCGTGAAGACCCCCCCCCTGGAAGCTCGCACGTGCTGGTGAGAGTGTACGTGAGCGTGAGCCGGCCGCTCTCCACAAGCCTGGGGACCACATTGCCATGGCGACGGGGACTTCACCGTGGCCACCTAGAAGGGTGAACGCAGTCGGGCCTGCTGAGCGCTTCTGTGCAGAATCCAGGTTCCGTGTGTGCCCGCCGGAGGGCAGCCCTGCGGGGTGGAGCTGGGACCGGGGGCCCAGGGCTGAAGCCGAGCCCTGGGGGGAGCCCCGACCCCAGCTGCTGGCAGCAGGAAGCACAGCAATGCGGCGGGGACTCCCCGGCGCCCTTGCTGCACCTCTGCCCTCTGCAGTTCCTCTGCAGGCTCTGCCTGCCGATTGCCCAGTCTTCCCAGAGGGGACTCCACACAGCCCGGGGCTCAGGGCACTCGGGTTGGACTCCGTGTGGGAGGGAAGGAAGAAGAGCCCAGGCCAGTGGAATTTTCACATGGTGATGGAAAGCAGAGTTTCTGGCCCAAGGCAAGCTTGGTTACTCAGTCACTCCTCACTGATTCCCAGGTTGACCCTGGGATACTCTAAAATCCCTGTTAGAGTATTCTGGTGCAATAGAGAAGCAAAAGTACAAAATGAACAGTTTTGAGTTGAGGACGTGGAAAGAAGCATACAACCCATGGCGGCTGGACTGTCTCCTTCCACCAGCTACAGAGAGACGTGAGACCTCTAATTGAACTGGTGCATGGGGCGGATATTGATGTGTGAGGAACTGGTTGGAATTCTCTGTGCGTGCAGAAAGGAAGGGGAGTTGCAATTAGGGCTGAAGAAGAAGCAGGAAGTGGTAGGCGTTCCCACTTTGGCCTTCCACCATGGTAGACCACCGCCATAACTGTATAGTAATTTATACTAGGGCAAGAACCTTGCATTCTTATCTTTATATTGTTAGGAAAAGGGCGAAGACTGTCTCATACTTCTTGGTGGACAGGGGCATCCTGTTGGGGTCTAGGGGGTTGACGGGATGACAGTTGATGTCCAGGTAGAAGCTGTTACCAGGTTTCCATCCAGGACAAGGAATTAATCATTGGTGAATGCTCACATCCTAGATTGGAGAAATAAAAAACACAAGGTGCTATGAGGAGGCAGCTCACTATCATATTTAAGGACTCAGGAGAGGGAGAAGGAAAGGTGCCCTTGATCTAAATATGTCATTCCATCAGGGCCATGGTGAGGAGGAATCTGAAAAATAAGTGTGGTTAGGAGAAGTGTCATTCCATCAGGGCCGTGGCTCTATCACTATAAGTGACACAAGATCTTAGACCTGCAGGAGTCTCATGTTTAATGAAATAGCTGAAGGCAGAGAGAACCAAGATAGTTATAGTAAAAAAATTAACTAATAGAATGTAAGGGATCAGGAACTAAATAGGATAACAAAACAGGACCTGGCCTGGAAGTTGTGGCTGTGAGGCCTTGGTGAGATGGAGATTGGAGACAGGAGATGAGGTGACAACTCAGGATGTTTAGAGTCAGGGGAGTTCGGGTTAGGAGGGACACTGCTTAGCTTGAGTGATGGGGAACTAGGATGGCAGTCCAATGATCTTGACCACCATTGAAATTCCAAGCAAGACCAGGTAGGGGCCGCTCCACTTTGGTTGTAGTCCTCTTGAGAGATCTGAGAAAGGCTGGACCATTATCTGACTGGATACGCCGAGGTAGACCAAACCTTGTAATGGTTTTTTGTAATGGGACTTTAGTAACTGTATCAGCAGTGTCCCTGGTTGTGGGAAAGGCTTTTATCCATCCTGAAAAAGTATAGACAAAGGGTAAGAAGATATTTGAGAGTTTTGTGGCGGGGCATGAGAGTAAAAGCTCCCTGCCAGTCCTGACCAGGGGTGTGTCCGTGAAATCGATGAGTAGGAAAGGAAGGGGGTGGTGTGTGTCCCTGAGGAGAGGTCCTAATACAGAGGTGACAGGTGTGAGTTGTTGAGACCTGAGGGTGTCTGTGTCAGTCTACATAAACAAAGGAGTCCTGACAATCGGGATGTGGGGGGGATGGTTAAAAAAACATCTTTCAGATTTAGGACTGTGAAGTGAGTGGTGGAGGAGGGAGATGAGAGCTTTGGCACCAGTGGGTGAATTGGGGTAACAGTATCATTGATTACCCTAACTAAGGTCTTGTATCAGGCAATAGGACCCATTAGGCTCACGTATCAGGAGAATGGGAGTGTATTGTAGGGTGAATGGGTAGGTTTAAGAAAACTGTTGTCTAAAAGATACTAGGTTTAAGTCCCTGTAAATGTTTGGGAGCTATAGGATATTGGGGAATGCAAGGAAAAATTGAGGGATCTCTGAGATGAATTAAATTAACACAGGCATAGGGAGTGTGGGCAGCACTGGTGGAGTTGGAGGTGTTTTAAACTACGGGATCAACCAAAGAAGGAGAGGGGGAGGGACAGCTTTGTGGCACACTCTGAGGGTGTCTGGAGATGAGAGCTGTGGGGAGCGGGGAGGTAAAGGGGAAGTTAAGCTTTTGGAGAAGATCTCTACCTAAAAGGGGTGTGGGATGTGTTGGAATTACCAGAAAGCTGTGGGTGAAGAAGAGAGTCTGGAACCTGCGTCGAATAGGCCCTGTCTGCAGAGGTTGTGTAGATTGGCCATCAACACCCACTACAGAGACTGAGTACTTAATATAAAAGCCTGAAAACTCAGGAAGAACACTACATGTGGCCTCTGTGTCTACAAGTACAGAGAGATCTCCAGTGGGACTTGGGGCTCTGAGAAGGACACCTTAGTGGGGGTCCTGAGCCGCATCAATCTCAGCAGCAAGTCCAAGTAGATCAATCAGCGATGAATGCAGTGATGACAAGATCTCCTGTGAGGGCAAGAAGTTAGAGGATGGCTTATCTGCTCTCTGGCGGCTAGGACAGTTGCTCTTCTAATGGCTGTTGAGATTGCAGAAGGGGCGCTATCTTGCCCAGTGTCCTTTTTGTCATACTTGAAGCACGGTCTGGGAGGAGATTGGCCAGCTCCACCTTGTCTCGGTTTACCTGTCTCAGAGCTCCAAGTGTCACTGCCAAAAGATCAGATTGTTATTTTTCCTTTTGATTTTTATGTCTGTTGTTGAAAACAGGAAAAGCCATATTAAGGTTTCCCTGTGGGGTTTGAGGGCCAAGTTTAGCCTTTTGTTTTGGAATCTGGCTAACAGCAGGAGGTATCTGTCTCCTCAACAGTCATGAGACATCTGGTCCTCTGTGCTGGCTACTTTGAGGCTCTAGCCCTGTCTGAATGCCTATAATATTTTTAACTGACTTACATGCCTGTAGCATTTTTCCTCTGAAGAAGTAATTCAAACTGCCGTGAGGGATAATGAGTGGAGACCAATCTGGCTTCTTTAGGGTGAAGGGGGTTGAAGTTGTTGAAAAGCAGTCAGGGATATTTTGCAGAGCTTTTAACTAGTGCCCTCAGTAGACAGCAGGCATTTTCATCTTAGGTAGGTGTATAGCTTTAAGTCTAAGGAGACAAAGGCAAAGAATCAATTAAGTATGCAAATAATAGAATCAATGGAATATTTATGAACATAATTTTAGTAATGGTTTCCCATAAGGATAAGGTCCAGGGAATTTTAGAAACTGACATGTCATTCATTTGTCATACACACATTTAGGTTTCACAATTTTATAAGTAGCTCCAGTGTGCCTAGTGCCATCTGATTTTGGAGGAGGCCTGTTTTATTAATTTTACCTTTTTATTTAGGAGAGAGATCAGCTGCGGTGTCATTTAAGGCCAATTGTGTCTAGTAAATATGGCCCCAATATGCGTCCTATAACCTTTTTCTGGAAAAGATCTGGTGGATCTCATTAAAAGGAATCTAAAAGGAATTTATAATTATCTCTTAATTTTAGTTGTTAAGCATCTAGAAGATTGATAACAGTACAGTGCAGTAGAGGCCGTAAGCTTAACACAGAACATTAAATGAAATTACTATTTTTTATTAACCATAGGTGTTTTATCATTTGATCACTGAAGAAATTTGTGACATTGTTTGGACTGCTCAATATTTAAGCATCTCTAAATATAACATATATATTACATAAATTTTTGTTTAAAAATTATTCATGTTGGTTTGACTTCATTTCTCAAATGGCTGAGCCTGGTGTAGTCGTGCACGCCTGTAATCCCAGTACCTGGGAGGTTGAGGCAGGAGGATTGCTGCGAATTCGAGGTCAGTTTGGGCTTGCTCAAGGCCAACAGTGAAACCCTGCCTCAAAAAAACCACCAAAACAAACAAACAAACAAAAACCAGATTAAATGTCTGGGGGGTTTGGGGGCCAAGTTTAGCCTTTTGAACATGCAGAAGAGCTAAAGTCTAGGTTGAGTCCCCACGTCTCAGCAGTCTGCCTCTGCGGGAGCAGCGCCCTGGGCAGGATTGGCCTGGCCTCTTCCATCGGCCACACGACCCACACATCCCTGGTCACCTGAGTCCACACAGCCGTTTCCTGGACTTCTGTCCTGCTTGGCAGTCATGGCATGCAGTTTTGCAACTCTTGATTCTGAAGGATTTGTGTGTGGACAGAGTGGACCTGGGAAGCATCAAGGACAGACTTTCAGGCGTTTTCTCTCACGCCCGGTGCACACTGGCGTGTATGTGGGGGACACCGCTGCGGCGCTGGCCAGCCGGTGGTGTCACTGCCATGATTTCCAGCCCTGCCCTCCTCCTTCCCCAGTTTCCTGGGCTTGGCGTGTTTATTTTTGATGTCTTTGTTTCGTGAGGAGAGGATGAACCGTGGTGGGAATCGGCCCCGGCTGTGCATCTTCTGCTGCTTCCTGTGGCTTTGAGAAGCCAGGGGACCACACGGAGCACACTGATCCTGTGCCACGCCTCTGGGAGACCCGCAAAGCTTCTCAGATCCGCGCCCTTCCCAGGGCGCTCTCAGCTGGGTGCCCTCAGACCATGTGGTCCCCGAGAAGCACCGAGCCCACGTTTCAGAAGAACCCGCATTTAGCGCATCCTGTGCCGGCACTGATTGTAGCACGGTGATCGGGGAGTCGGGGCTCTCTGCTTGCTCCTGAGGGGCTGGGGAGGGTGCTGCAGAGGAGCAGCAGGCAGAGGTGCCAGCTGCTAAGAGTGATTCTTGTGCACAGCCACTGTTCCAATCCTCTGTGCCAGTCCAATTCTCTAGAGCCAGAACCATGGGGGTCGGGGTATCTTCATGACGGTGTCAGTCTGCATCTAAAATCTGCAGAGCAGCTGGCAGGCCAAACACCCTGCCACGAGGTGCAGTGTGCTGGGAGCACCCCTTTGCTTAAAGGCCTCAGTGTTTGTTTATGAAAGGTCCTCAACTGATTAGATAAGGCCCACCCGGTGATACAGTGTAAACTGCTGTGTCCTTAATCCATAACCTGGGTGGTGACATCATCCCAAAAATGCCATCACAGAAACATCTAGAACCGTGTTTGACTGCATTGCTGGGTACCACATCCTGGCCAAGTTAACATATCAGATCAACCATCTGACCCTTAGAGGGTGGAGAACTGGACTGTGAGGCCTATCAGAGACATTACATTTTTATTTTTAATCTTCAGATTTAGACCAGGAGAGTACAAGTCTATGTTCTCCAGTTCTGCTTCTTAAAAAATAAATGCGCAGGCTGGAAATGGTGGTGCACAGCTATAATCCCAGCATGCAGGAGGCTGAGGCAGGAGGATTGTTGCGGGTTGGAGACCAGCCTGGGCTACATTGTGAGGTCAAAGCCAGCCTGCACTACAGAGTGAGACCCAGTCTGAACAAAACAAAAGCAAAATAAAAATGAAAGTAAATGAACACTGGATGGAAATCTCCAAACCTTCAGGATGTGTATTTTGGGGTATGATTCAGGTGCTGAGTAAGTGTCTGTTAGTATTCCTCGGTCTGTATGTTTTGTTAACAGGATTTGAGCCAAGGATAAGTTAATGGAGAGTTGTTTTTAATTTTAATGATTAACATACTAATGCATAATATTTAGATTCCTACATGAAGCACAATAGGGATTTACAGTAAATTTAAGGACACAATTAGCTGGCATGGTGGTGCACTTCTGTAATCCCAGCACTCGGGTTGGTAAATCTTGGAATCCAGGAGAGAATCTGTTTTCCCCTTTTTGAGATGAACCTGGGGCTGGGTATCACAACCTGCAGAAGTGGAGTCACTCCTTCCTTGTTTCACTGAAAACTTGGAAGAGCTGGGTATGGAAGAAGGAGAGCGAGTTTGGCTGGGTATAGCAGAAGGAAGCGGACCTGAGCATGGAGGAGAGGGGAAGCGCTCTGCTGGAGGGAGAGGTCTGAAGGAGAAACCGAGGCCAGAAGCAGCCCAGGAGCCGGGGAGACAGAACAGGAAGTAGACGGGCTGAGAAGCTGGCCTGGGCACAGGCCCTGGAGACCCTCAAGTGCCAGACTGTGTGACTCAACTGTTTCCTGTGGGCTTTGGGCCCCTCAGTGAAGTAAAGGATAACCGTCTCCTTCCTCCAGAGGCCTGGCAGAATGACACACGTAGACACTCTTCTGGTTGCTTGAGTGGGGGACTTACTTATGTTTTGCTGTGTTTTGAGATTGCAGATTGAACCCAGAGCCTTTGCACTGAGCTCTGTCCACAGCCTTTTAATTAATTAATTAAATTTTTTTTTTTTTTTGAGATAGGGTCTCACTAAGTTGCCCAGGCTGGGCTCAAACTTGGATCCTCCTGCTTCAGCCTCCCAGAGTGCTGATACTACAAGCATGCACCCCCACATGCATGGTTAGTTTCAGATTTCTGAGAGATGGAATGAAAAGCTGAGAAGAGAAATTAAGGGTATTTCCTTGCCAACTGTGCAGCATGGGAAGACCTGGTCTGATTTTACCTACACAGATGTGGAGCGAGAGGAATGGAATTAGCTGTTGGCTCTGCTCTCTGCCTTTGTCCAGGGCAGAATCAGGTGACCAAGGTTGACCCTGGGAGCTGTGAGCTCAATGCGCCAGACCCAAGGCATCTTGAAGCTTGTGCCCTTCACCCTCTGGAGTCCCTGCCACTTCTAGCTTGGTGTCCCACACCTCACAGCATCGGGTCCCCAGGGCAGTTGGCCAGCAGAACCAACACTGGGCTGCATGTTGGCCTTGCTTTAGGGTTCAAGTCCCAGGAGTAAGGATGAGGCTGGGGTCACCAAGTTCCTACACCTCCAGGGAAACCGAGCAGTGCCATCGAGCGCTTCTGTGCCCAGCTCTGGCAGCTGCTGCTTTGCTCTGGGCATCCTCACCCAGGTCAGGAGCTCTGGCAAGAAGCCGCTGTCGCTGTTGACTGAGGGATCTCCTTACCAGGTACGTGGAGAAGTTTCTGGCACACACAGGGAATTTTATGATAGGGCGATGCCCTCGTCACACGGCTCCCAGTTCCAACCCCCCACTGCACGAACAGCTGAGTTCGGAAACCAGTCTGTGCAGTGTTGGTAACTGCCCAACTGTGGAACCCAGAGTTGGACCTGCACCCTATACGGGCAGAGAGTGAGTCACATGTCGCATCTCTGGGTAAACCTGGAGTGACAAGGCTTCAAAGCACTTGATTTGTGAAAAACATTGTGCTCACGGCTCCGAGGTTTCTGACACCAGTGACAGAGCTGAGAGGGAAACTGTGAGAACCACAGCACAGTCAAAGAAACAGTCACTACGAAGTCTGTCAAAGTCCTGTAGGAACGAATTGATGCCGTGTAACTGTGGGGCCTCAGAAGCAACTGTTTGGGTTTCCGCTATTTTGCATTTGCGAAACACGTGCAGCCCTGTTGGAACAGGAATCTGGAAAGGCTAGCATCACCCTACACAAAACTGCCAGACCTCCATGTGAGACGTTTTCCACACACCCTCCCGGCTCAGATTCAAGGCTGGGAGCGTGCAGGGCATCACAAGAGATAGAGACCATGTCTTCTGGAGCCCCCGGGGTGCCAGTTGGGTAAACTGAGGCAGACTGGGGCAGGGGCATGACAGCACAGTCTTGTCATATAGAGGGGACGAAACTTCTGATGAGGCCTCTGGAGAGGGGAGCTCTGCAGGAGCTGGGCCCCGGGGCGCAGGTCTGTCTTGCCAGCACTCAGAAGGCTGAGACAGAAAGATCTCAGGTTGGAACCTGGTATGGATAGCTCAGCAATTGAGGAAGAACCTGTCTAAAAATAAAAAATAGGGCTGGGGTTGTAGCCTAGTGCTATGGTGTGGCTCAATCCCCAGTACAACTAAATAAGTAAATAAAAATGAATAAAAAGAATGGTCCTTTTGGCCTCGTGACTCCTGACCTTCTATCCTGCCCATGTCCACAGGGCCGGGTAACCTGACAAGCTTGGTCCTTGAAACATGGCTTTATTTTCCAAGCTCTTTCTTACCCCAGAAGACGTTTTGAATGTTTGTCTGCAACACTCTGCCCAGCAGATTTCACTGTTTTCAGCTCATTTTTCTTCCTGCCCTCTCGCCTCCTCCTGGGTCCCTTTAACAAGCACCAGCCCTGCAGGCGAGCAGATCCCCCAGACCTGTCTTGGCAGATACTGGTACCAGAAGGACTGGAGTGGGATTTAAAACTGGACAAGACTGTGGGGCACTTCGTATATGCTGAAACCCTAATCAGTCTCTTTACTGAATTGATATTAAAGAGTTTGTGTGCGTTTTCTGCCTCGAAACAGCGCTCTAGGCTGTGATGTCTGCAGACATCCATTCGCTGACACGATGTCCTCCTGCAGCCTCTGAGCTGGACCAGACGGGAGGCGCTGTGCCCACTGCTTACCCATCCCTGCCTGCCCGACCTAGATGGGGGAGGGTTGTAGTCAGGGTTTTCAGGGGAATGGATTTAACATAGGACACGTCATTTGTGGGATTGTATTCTAATATCCAAAAGTCAAAATGCAGAACAGTCCAGGAGGTCTGTCCACATGCTAGAGACCCAAAGAATCCAGCTGAGGACCTGGATCCCACGGCAGTGTCCTGCATGAGTCCAGCTGAAGACCCAGAGCCCACAACAAAACCTGTGCCAGCAGACTGAGGGATCTGCACTGGAGCCAGGAAGCAACAGTCAGAGTAGGGGCCAGGGCTCCCCCGAAAAGAACTGCAGCCACCCTCAGCAACATCGGGGACCCGAGCTCCTCTGATGATGAGAACCGCAGGGTTTGTATCAGGAAGCCAGCGTGACCAGCCCCTCCAGGGGAACCAACAGCACCGCCTTCCCCTCCGGTTCCCCATTTATGCTGTGGGCAGTGATCTCAGGTGGGCCTTCCACGCCCAGCACCACGCTGACTCAGTTCAGCTGGGTTACAAGTGGACCGTTAGTTAACCCACCATAAAAGGGCACCCCAGGTCCTGGCAGGGCTTGCAGGTGTGGAGGTGCTGGAGCCCAGCCAGGTGTCCTGACTCCGAGTGAGTTTCTCTTTTAATGATGAGTTCTCTGATGAGAAGTGAAACGCAGTGGCCCACGAACCCCTGGAGAAGCTCAGCCACCTGCTTCGCAGCCCTCCTGCTGCGCTGAATGAGCCGAACATGAGCTCCCGTGGCCTGCTGGGTGTGTCCGCCTCCTTGGAAAGTCTTGCTCTAGTAGCATTTGTGCCACTTCCTTGTGTGTATGTGCACGTATGTGTGTGGACGTGTACACACAGATAGCTTTGGGACTGATGCTGAACTCCTGACAGCCAGAGACCTATCTCACTGATTGCTGCTTTTATTTTAGGCGGAGTTGTTTCAGAGATTTTTTTCTTTTCTTTTTCTCTTTCTCTTTCTTTCCTGGGAATTGAGCTCATAACCTTGCACTTGCCAGGCAGGCGCATTTGTGCCGCTGAGCTATATTCCCTGGCCCAATTTTCTTTCTTTTCAAAACCCAGTTTTCAAATAACCCGAGCAGTGGGCTGCACCAGCTTTAGGAAATAGACCTCACCTTGACTGAGCACTGAAGGCCTTCCCTGAAGCTGCTTGTGTTTGCTTCTGCCAAAATAAAATAGCACAGCGTCTCCAAAGAAGGCGGAGGCTGAAAGGCAGCTGTGTGTGACCTCCCTGGGGCGCAGCTGCTCCCGTGAGGCTGCTCTTTACCTAGCCATCAGTGTCCACTTTGCACACTGTGGCGCTGGCCCTGGGAGGTTTTGCCTTCGGCAGGAAGCAGCAAGCCCTTCCCAGTCTGGCTGAGCCTGAGGCCCTACAGATAAACAGCGAAGGAGCTCTCCTTTGGTGTCCTCCGTGTGACAGAGAAGGGCTTCTTGATCCATGGCTGCGCAGTGCGCGCTCATGAGGTGCTGCAGGACTACCACTGTCCCCTGCCTTGGTTTCCCCTTTCCCAACCCAGGTGCCCTTCTTTCCTCTGCCTGTGCCAGCTATCCAGTCCTCCGTGGTTTCAGTCCACTTCTGGTCCCCCATGTGTCTCCTCCTATGCAGTTTCCTGAGGTCTCCTGGGAGCCTGGGGAAGGGGGACACCTTCACCCCAAAAGCCTTTCAGACATCTCACTCCGCCCTTGTATCCAGCGGCCCAGGCACTGAGCCCTGAAGGTTTAATCCTTATTACTGTTAAGAGCAAAAGAATGCCTCACGCCCTTGCAAGGAAAACCTTTTCTCTCTCTCTCTCTCTCTCTCTCTCTCTCTCTCTCTCTCTCTCTCTCTCTCTCTCTCTCTCTCACAGCTTTTCAGCTTGGCGATTCCTTTTGGTGTCTGTGTAGGTAAACTCCAGGCAGCCGGAGAGTGGGGGACAGTGGGGTGAGTGGGTTGTTGCAGACCTTATAAAAGCCATCGTGCTCTGCCCCTTTCCTCGCCATTCAAACAGTGTAAATATTTGCCAGGGCAGATGTTTGATTCTTATCTGAGCTCTTTCCTTTGTTTACCTTCATTCTCAGGGTGGGTAAGTGGAAGATAAGGGATTCTTGTTTAATGCTTTTCAACTGGTGTTGCTGAAATACTTGGAGAGCAGGGAAGGCTGAGGGAGCTCGGGGACTGGTTGGAAGGAGGTGGGGGGATGGGCCCTGGCCCTGTGTCATCACCCGGAGTCCGGCGCCCTCCGTCCGTGCCAGGGTCCTCCTTACTCTAGGGTGCGGTAGGGAGCAGAGGTAGGGAGCAGAGGTCGCCTTGCTCCTGTGGGAGCCGCTGTGAGCCTCTCCCTTTATGCACCCTAATCCTAGGTGTTACTTTAAGAAGGCTTTATTTTCCTAACCTTTCGCACTTGCCTGTGCATTTCAGCAGTGATTAAAAACAAGCAAACAAGCCCAAAACGCTGCCTGCTTGGGGGCTGCCAGGCAGAGCGGACTGGGCCTCAGCCAAATCCTCAAGCCCAGCAATGGCTTTAAGCCTTGCTCTTCCCGCAAAATCCGCAGGGATTTGCTTTTTAAATCTTTGCCTTAAAAACACATCCGTGAACAATACCAGGTTTCACTGGCTTGGGAGCCCACGCTGGGGCATGACTTCTGTGACACAGATTGGGCAGGCTTCCCTGCAAATGAACCAACGTTTAGGAGAAGCCAGGATTTGGAGCCATCTGCCTAGCAAGTCACCTTCCCTCAGAGATTCAAACAAAGACCAGGAAGAGGAAAACCCCACAGGTCTGTGTGTGTGTGTGTGTGTGTGTGTGTGTGTGTGTGTGAGTCTGTCTGTCTGCTTTCTAAACCAGAATCTGCCTAACGGTTGATTTATGAATCAAGGCTGAATGAAATCCAATTGGAACTCACTTGAACACAGTTTTAATGTCAGATTCAAAGCTTCTGCAAATTTATTTTATCTTCTCCATTTGCTGATCTCCCGCTTGTAAATCCTGTTGAAGGAGAATAAAAATGACTGCAGTCTGATGGGAATTAGATGTCTGAAGTTCAAAGCCGCTCACACATCAGAGCGCACGTCAATCACAAGGCCGTCTGGGGAGGCAGGCGGGGTGCACACTGCTCCCCTGGCAGAGATCAAAGTGGGCGTCACTGCTGTGTCCCCCCCTCGGGGACGCTGTTTCCATCAGTTGTTCATGAAAGCAAACCCAGAAGGAAGGTTTTCCTCCCTCTTAATGGGGTGGCGGAGCCGGAGTTATTCCTCTTCAGACCCTGGTTTTATCTTAGGAAAATAAAAATAAGGCAGTTTTAATCCAGTATCTCCAGTTTTTAAGAGTCAAGGTCTAAAGGAGATTTCGATGGTTCCCCCCCCCCCCTGCCGTTATCTTGACTAACTTTTTTAAAGCACAAGTGTAAAGCAAGCCAAACATCTTGAAAGGAATTACTGCCCCCTCGTTTTATAAGCAACATAGGAGTACAGCAGCGCTCCACCTTCTCACAGACGGGAATTAGGGAAATTCACCAGCAGCAAATTCATTTCTCACGCAGCATCGTTGAGGAACCCGGGGCGTAATCGACCCGTTTTTGTATTATTTCCCTCGGTCCCTAAACCTGGGTGGCTGTCACACCGCTTTCTGTAAATGGCTCTTCTCAAAGGCACAGCTGCATACAATACTGCCATGGCCTTTGGCAGGGGCCAGGGTGACAGTGGCAGGAGGGAAGGCAGCTGACCTTGACATCCGACCTTGACGAGCTGCACTCCTGTCCGAGTCCTTAGAGCTCAGAACCCTGGTGGCCACAGAGAAGAGCTGAAAGATGGTGGCCTCCACCTTTGCCTGTCACCTTTGCGTCTCCCAGCCCGGCAGCCACCTGTCCTCCCGTGTGGGCCTGGGGATCCCTGCTTCCTTGCCTGGCCGCAGTGTGGCTAGCACAGGATGCAGGCTCCATGCTGGGGCACAGGACCTGGACCCCTGGGAGATGAAGCCGCTGCTGCATGAGGCAGGAAGGCCCAGGGCTGCTGTCGTTATTGCCAGCCAGCTGGACATCTTGACACACCCCACTCCCCCACCAGGCACCAGCCTGGGGCCCACTACAGTTCCCAGAAGCCCAGCATCCTGTGGAGGGCTGCAGCCGCTGGAGGGTGGCCAGTGGCTGAGGTTCTCTCCCGGTGGGTGCCTCTCCCTGCACTCCTGGCTGTCCGCTGCTCGGCACCTCCTGAGCTGCTCTGGCGGCTTCTTCTTCAGGCGTCACTCCGGGAAGTAAGGAACGGTGGTGGGTTTGCATCTCTTGGGACCCTGACTTGCTGTGTGAGGCTCACCCTCGATTTTCCATGCCGTGCAATGTGTATAGGAGGAACCCCCAAGATGCACAGCACAGCCAGCTGTGGGCTTCAGAGAACCCCAGTTGCTGTGGTCTCAGGATTCACATCCAAGAGCCCCAGGACCTGAGCTCAGCACAGAGCTGTCCTGCGGTTTTACCGCCAAGGGAAGCTGCTTGGCCTGATGGGACCGCGTCTTTTTCCTCCGGGCCCAGGAGAGCCAGCTTTCTGGTCCTTCCTCCACACTCACATCGGTCTCTCGGGATGGACCCCAGGAAACCCCGTTCCAGCGTGGTGCTGCCTGGTGTAGCTAGAATCCCAGCTCTGGGTCACTGTCCAGCTGAGTCACAGTCCTCACCTCCATCCGGGGACCCAGCCGGGCAACACAGGCCTCTTTGGAAGATAGGTCAGTACAGCACCAACTTTGGACAAGTGCAACACTACACCTGGTACATGTGGTGGGGAGACCAACGCGACACAGCGCCTGCTCTAGGGGACCCATGCTTCGTCCAAAAGACACGCAAGTGCCCGCGTGAAGCACACGACCAGAGCCGCACACGTGAGCTTGTGCCACGTGGCCAGGCAGTGCAGCCCGGGGTGAGTGAGACGCCTGCTCTGGAACTGCCCTGCCCGGCTGTTCACTGACGCAGCACATGGAGCTGTCAGGAGACAGGAAGATCAGCGTTGCAGTCGTGCCAGCCTCTTCTCAAATGCTCAGTAGCACCACCGGGCTGCTTCACTGGACACTGGAAATCAACCATGTTCGTCCCCTCGGGGCGGTCCTCAGGCTGGGCCAGACCCTGCCTGGCCCATCACATGGGGCCTTTCGAGTTTTCTCTGGCTACTCTCCCAGGTCACCGGACCTTCCAGCCACAAACCTAAAATAGGTGTCACCGGCCTCTTAGTCCAAGCTCCTGAGACCCCAGATGTGGCACAAGGGTTGTGGCAACAGTCCCTCCCCTGTACCCCGCGTGGGGCTCTGCAACAGGATCCTTGTCTGGATGCCTCATGCTGGGTCTCAGGAGGGGCAGTGACATGGGTGAGCAGCTGTCTCATGGCACCAGGTGGCGTCGCTGATGTGATTCTGCTGGGCTCCAGCTCCCGCCTGAGCAGACCACTGAACTCCTTGGCTGGAACTGGCACAGGCCTGCGCGTACACGGTCGGCTCAGTCTCCCCTTCTCAACTCCTCGAGAGGCGACCAAGAGAGGCGTGGAAGTTCCCAGCAGTGATGGAGCGGACCTCGGTCTCGGGATCTGCTCCTTGGCCCTGTGTTAGCGGAAGTGCATTACAGACCCCTGGGCCATGCACTTTATCACAAATTCTCCAAAACACTGTATCAAGCCAAGTTTATTTATCTTTATCTACTTCCCAGGTCTTCTCAGCATCTGAAACCCTAGTAGGTTACATGAGTGGAAAATACAGTACTTCTTTTTTTTTTTTTATAAGAAAAATGGTGAAAGTTTTCTCAGCTTACACGTAGTCATGACAGCACAGGTTCAAATCTGGGCCTTTCCTGCTCCACAGCTGTTCTTACATTTTTGTTGGCGTGCACTGTGGTTTCCAGATAGGATTGGTTAAAGGATTCTGCTTCACATTTAACATCAGAGCTCAAGTCTAAATTTTTAAAAATTCCCCAGCCTGAATTTTTTTTTTTTTTTTGTACTGAAGATCGAACTCAAGACCTCACACTTGCCAGGCAGGTGCTTATGCCACTGAGCTAAATCCCCAGGGAAGATGGTCATCTATTTTGTCTGTGCTTTTATCAACAGTACCAACAAGTTCAAGGGATAATTGGTTTGAAAGTCACTTTTTGTGGGGGCTAGGTTTGACACAAGGTCTCTCTGCTGGCCTTGAATTCACAGCAGTCCTCCTGCCTCCCCCTCCCAAGTGCAAGGGTTACAGGTGTGAGCCGCCATGCCCTGCTGTGCTGCGCTGCACTGTGCTGTGCTGCATTGTGCTGTGCCCTGCTGCGCTGCACTGTGCCGTGCTGTGCCTGCTGTGCTGTGCCGTGCTGCAGTGCGGGGTAGGTCTAAGGCGGTGCTCTACCACTGAGTGCATCCTCCTTCTCTTGCATTTTTTGTTTTTAGGCAGGATCTCATAAACTCCCCAGGCTGACCTTGAACCTGCATTCCTGTCCCAGCCTCTTGAGTAGCTGAATTATAGAGTGCCATCTCCCTTACAAACAGCTGTTTTCAGATTTTCCACCTTGAGCTTAATTTCTAAATATTCTAGATGCAGATTCGCTTTCCATTCTGAATTTTTTTCTCCCCATGTTGCATTCTCAGCAAAGTCCCCTCTTCTGCCATTCGTGGGCCACTATTTCTTGCCCAGTGTGAGCCATATTTCTGTGGTAGCCGTTCTAGGTTAGATAGCCAGCAAGTAATCTTTGCTTATCCTCTTCTGTTGTTTCAGATTCGATGGGAACTTTAATACCAATGTATCTAGGACAATCAGTTGCGATCGACTTTCTACTACTGTTAATAGCCGAGCCTTCAATCCAGGACGAGACTTGAACTCAGGTCAGTAATTTGTCAGTTTATCACAGTGAACTGTCCTCCAGCGTGGTCCAGCTGAACTCCTGTGTTGCCCTGAACCTTTCTCCCTCTGCAGCCAGGGTGAGTGGCCCTAATAACTCCTCCGCGCCTGTGGGCGTCGCGACTTGGGCTTTAGAGGAGAGCAGCGTAGTTCTTCTCTCTGGCCCTGGGATTCCATTCCTGTTTCTCCCCAGCTCAGAGCCTGCAGGTGACTTGTTTAAAGGGGCAGAGATTTTATACCTAACACAGCCTCGATGTAAGATCTCAGAAAAAACATCTTGAGTCTTCTTCCCTCATTCCCGTGAAGCTGAGGGACCTCAGTCCATAGGAAACACTGTGTTCTCCAAGCCCAGGTCTCTGGTTGTCACTGAAACCCAGGAGAGAAGCCAGAGAGCAGAATATGTACTTTTAGGACCCCAGCCAAGCTCCCTCTGGGGGAGAAATCATATCTTTCAGAGCTGTACACACAAACAGGGCCAGCTGTTGGCTCTGGAAAGAAATTTGCAAGCTTTATGTTTCTTAGAGATAATAAACAGGCTTCCAGATCAATGCTCCAACTGAAATCTGCCTGGCGCGCATTATCTGGTCCAGTAAGTAATGGATCCAATTATTTTTTAATTGGTGGGAGGATCTGGCAGGCTTTCCAGAACAGGTAAAATTTGCTTCTAGAAAAGAAGTGAATTCAGAATATTTCTCATTAAAAAAAATAATAATAACAGAAGCGTGGAGAGGAGGGCACAGAAGGGGCAGATGGAGTGGATTGTGGGAAATTCCACAGCCGGGTCAACGTGAAGCTGGCCCCAGCTTCTCCCGCTTCTCGGATCCCCTGCTTCCCTCAGGAAAGCTCAGCCACACCGGCTGTGGTGCTGGCCCTGAAGGCCTGAGGGTGAAGTAGCAATCGTGGTGGGGTCACGGTTAAGTGTGTCCCCCGAATCCACCAGCTGATCCACCACCACTGACCTTCCCGTGGTCCAGGCTGACCTGTGGCTCTCTGTCTGGACAGAGAAGAGAAAGTGTGTTACTCATCCGTATGAGCTCTGGAAGGCCCCTCCGCAGAGCTGTCTTTTAGTGATGGAACAGAGGGGTATTTTCATGCTTATTTTTACATTCTTCATTTAAAACTAAACCTTAATTGCTTTTATAACCAGGGGCAGTAAAAGGGAGTTATTAAAAGGGACTCCTCAGTGTCTGTGGGGTTGGATCCAGGCTTCCCCAGCGGATACCAAAATCTGTGGGTGCTCAAGTGCCTTGCATAACTTGGTGAAACCCACACATCCTTTCGTGTATGTTACGCCAGCCCTAGATTACTTAGAACGCCTAATACTATGCAGATGACATGTAATGACCACGTAATATTGCTGAACAAAATGAGAAGCAGCACGTGTCTGTGCAGTACAGGCTCACGCCTTTTCGCAGGCGTTTTCAGTCTGAGGCTGGTGTTCGCCGCTGCTGCAGTTCCGCCCCTCGTGGGTAACTGTCCCTTGCTTAACGTGGCTCTGGTAGCCAGGTCCCCTGCCGTGGGGCTCCTGGACGAAACTGTTGACCCCCGGCTGTGTGACTGGGGCAGTAAAGGGAGCAGGGGCTGTGGCAGGGGTGCGGCAGGCCTGGGGTCCAGGACGCTGCTGGGACCGCTCCGCCCCAAGCTGCAGAGCCAGGCCCTCGGGTCCTCACTGGACCGTGGTCGTTCACTGCTTCTCCGACAGCAGCTGTGGGGTCCAGCTCCACCTTTGGTACTCGTTTTGTGTATTTGTTTCACAGTGCTAGGGGTTGAACCCTGGGCCTCCGCACTGAGCTTCCACATCCCTGGGCATCTTTCATCTCAGACTTTGAGACAGGGTCTTGCTAAGTCACTAAATTGCCCAGTCTGAGCTCAAACATATGATAGATATTCCTGCCTCAGCCTCCCAGAGTGCTGGGATTACAGGTGTGTGCCACCATGCCCAGTGGTAATAGTATTTATATCTTTTTCTTAGAGGATACAGAAGCAGTTTTTCCAAGTTCCAACCTTCCTTCCGACTGAAATACAATTAGATCAGGTTACGTGGTGAAGGCCAGGTCAGAAGATGTAAACCAAAGGAAGCACGCGTGCTGTGGGGGTGATAGGTGTGGACTTTAAACAAATAGACAAGAAAATACCCAGTTTCAGACCATGGTGAGCGCTTCTCTGGCCTGAATGTGGCTCCCCATAAGTGGACCTGTGGGAGTCCCCTGCCATCCTGAGTGGATTAATGACATCATCAGAGGGCTGAGGCTGCAGGTTCAGCCTCTGGCTCTGTCTCAGTCGAGGCTTTACCCCCACCCTTTTTTCTGGTGGTATTGAGGATTGAACCCAGGGCTTTGCACTGAGCACATCCCTTGGGCATTTATTTTGAGACAGGATCTCACTAATTTTCCCAGGCTGAGATCAAACTTGCAATCCTCCTGCCTCAGCCTCCCAGAGTGCTGCATTTCCAACTGTGTGTTCCTATGCCCAGCTCTACCACCTAACTTGCTGTAACTAGAAGGCCATTAAAGTCCTGCCCTCAATCACAGGTTCCCACCCTCCAGAACTGTGAGTGAAATCAACTTCTGTTACTTACCAGTGATCCAGTTTGCTTTCTGTTTTAGCAGCTCGGAATGGGCTGAGACAGGGCATCACCAGAAGTAATTTGGAGCGTGCTGGTGACTGGTGACAGGGTGCAGGGAGGCAGCTCAGCCCAGAGAGGTCATGAGTAACCGGAAGCCCGCAGCTGGAGGACTTTGGTGCTGGCTCTACTTGAGGGCTGTGGTGTGGCCCATGCAGGGTTGTGTGAGGACTCGACTTGGGGTATACAAGGCAGAGCTGGAAGTTTGAGGAGTGTAGGAAGCACCTCAGGACAAGGCAGCAGACTGTACCAGCCTGGGGCCAGGGTCAGACACAGACTAAGCATTGACGCTGAGAGCACCTGGATGTGACCCTCACTCAATCCTCTGGCCAGGGCCTGGGGAGGGAGCGGGACTGCAGGTGTCACAGATTCAGGACAGGAGCAGACGGAAGACACGGCCCTGAAGAACTTGGGAAGGTGCGCAGCTTTATTATGCCAGCGGGCTGACGGGACTCTCAGCTCCAGGCTATGAGCCTTGACTTGGGGAAAAGCAAACATTTATATAGGTTTTAGGCAGAAAGTACAAAAGACTAACAGGAAATACGAAAAAGGCTGATAGGACTTTCTATAGAAGTTTTCTTTTCCATTTAAAATTGCCCTTACCCCGGGACTGGATCTGGAGGTGCGTGGTCACCTAGAAGACTCGGGGCAAAGTGGGCCAGGGAGGGACAGCTACTCTGCCAGGGCAGAACCAGGCGGTACCATGCCAAAGCCGAGAGCTAAGCCTGACCCAAGACAGAGGGGTCACTGTGTTGAGTTGTCCAGGTCAGTGAGGGTTGGAAGCCAGACCTGGGCAGGGGCGACGTCAGTGTCAGTGTCGCTGGCCAGAGCTGGTGGGTGGAGATGGGAGGACAGGTGTCTGGGGTTCACTGAAGACCACTGGGTGACGTGCTTGTGTGGAGGGAGGAAGGGCCGGCCTGTGTGTGCTGAGCGGAAGACCGGCAGGGAGCAGCTAATGACACAGCACAGGAGGAGAGGAAGGAAGGGCCAGAGTGTCAGCAGGACCCAGGGGAGGACACTGGCCCTGGCTCCCGGAGAAGCGGGATCACTGGCTGAGCATGAAGACCCACAAAGAGTGGAAATACCATGTTTGCGGTACCGTGACCGCCCTGTGTGACTGAGGTGTAGAGTGAAACTCAGATGCATAAATAGTGACAAGTTCCCTCAGGGCCCAGCGAGCGGCTGGCTCAGTGCCGAGCAAAACTGTCTTGTGCGAGCCAAGTCACCAGCTCTGCTGAAAAACCCGAGTGCTGTCTTCACTGTGTCACGGCAGGGCCTGCTGTCAGGTGAGAGGTGGGTGACGACCGCGCTGTGGAGAACGGCAGCCCCATCCCTGCCCCTCCCTCTCCCTCTTCACTGAAACAGGCAGAGCTGGCCAAACTGAAATAAATGTTCCCTTAATTGGCTAAAACAGTGTATCCGAGGCTCAGTGGCATAAGCGCCTGCCTGGCAAGTGCAAGTTTCTGAGTTTGATCACTGGTCGCAAAAAGCAATGGTACCAAGTCCAGCCCAGGCGCCGGTGGTTGCGGTGACAGCAGCCTCTGCACTGATGCTCGGGGTGAGGCTTGAGTGGGAGCCCGTGAGCTTCCGGGGCTGAGACACGGGGTCACCTCTCAGCAGACGATGCAGGACTCAAAGAATTCTTCCCTCCTGCCAGCACTGCCTGCACTCCCTGTGCATGGCTCTGTGGGGCCTCCATGCCTGCCGAGGCTCCTAAGTCTCTCCTTCCAGTGCAGCCGCCACGACCCCACCTGCCTCCGAGTGATCCCAGGAAAGCCGTGAGCTTCAGGAGAGGGGGATTTTGTCAGAGAGAAAACAGTGGAGCTCCTCAACTGCAGAATCTTCTCTTTCTTTTGCACCCGTGTGCCATCCTGCCAGGTGGGCTAGACTGACACCTTAGTCGGGGTTTCTGTAGGGACGCAGTTAAAATCGCTCAGAATCACAGGGAATATGGAAACTCAGCAAACAGCCAAGCCCTGAAAGGTTCCAGTGCAGCTTGCTCCCTGGAAGCAGATGTGTCCTGGGTAGAACTGGCAGCCGGGCAGGATTTACAAACAGCTTTAGGCTGTTTGGGTGTTGACTTGCTAGCAGTGAAGCTTCACAGCTTCCTACAGGCGGTGACCACACCTCAGAGCTTGCCCACCTGAGAAGGGGTGGGTGCCAGAGGGGCTCTCAGGGCTCCCCTTTTCCTCCTCTAGGAGCAGGGGATGTCTGACAGTTACATCCAGGAGCTACTGGCCTCTGGTCCTCTCCAGCTGTGTCACCCAACAGTGGCCCCTCATTTGTGATGCAGTTGCCAGTTGCCCTTCACAGGAGCAGGACACAGACTCCCGTGCATGACAAGCCATTCTTAGATTCCTGGGTCCAGACCCAGGGCCTGCGTTCTGCTACAGGTGTGCATTCCCAGTTCCCAGCATCACCACCACCACCACCACCACCACCACCACTGCTGGGTCGCTTTCTACTGATTCCATTCAGTAGCTGACGTCTGACAGCACGCGTGTTATGTTATGGGGCTGGTGATGTTTTTTCTCGGGCTCATTCCTGCTTTTGTTCTGACTTTCTCAGCCTCTTTTTTTCCTCTTTGCAAATTCCTGCTGAGCTATTTTCGGGTGTGCAGCCTGGTCCCTAACAAGAGTTTATTTGAAGACTCCAAGGAAAGTTGTCTCTTGCTCTCTGGGGTTACGCTGCAGAGCAGAGACTAGAAGCACCCATCTTCTGCTCAGAAAGAGAAAGTGTCTGGACTTCCTTCATTGTGTTTGATTTAAAAAGCATTTGAAGTTGCAGGCTTCCATCTTGGGAACGGCGCTGTCCTCACTGAGGTTCCGGATTCACGGGGTATAAGGGTGTTTAGAAGTCACGTTACGTAGGTGGCTGCTGCGGGAGGTGTGCGCCTGGGTAACGGCAGTGGCTTCTATACTTACCCCGAGGTGGGTGCCCACATGGGCTGTGCACGCTTCCTCTTCTAAAATACAGATGGGCCCCAACTTACAGTGGTTCCCTGGTTAGTTTACTTCACAGAGGCAAAACTTACTCAGTAGTCACCAAACCACTGACCTGCAACCTGCCCTGGGGAGGCTGCAGGCTGCGGCTTCCAGCTACGGGTTCATAGAGGACACCCCACACTTGGGTAACCATGTGCCTGGGCTGGGGTGTTGCTAGGGTGGGTGCGTGCGATGTGTTTTGGTTCACAGTGCTTCCATCTTATGGCGGTTCATCGGCCTGTAACTCCATTGTAAGTCACGGAGTGCAGCGCTTTGAAAATTAAGCATTAGCACAATTCTGTCACAGTACGGTGGTGAGGCCGTGTCTGCCTAAAATCAAAGAACGAACATAGAGCTGCTTAGGAATTTCAGGTATCTTTTGAAGCCCAAGCACCCCAGCTTCACGATTGCATTAGTGTCATAAAACACGTGGTGATACTTACATAGCATCTGAAAACTGTTCACTTCAAAATTAGATTTCTGTGATTCAGTTGATACTCATTGATTGGTGTGTACGGAAATGTGCCAGTACAAAATCATGCAAAACCCAGAAGGTCCTTTTAATTTCCCCTTGAAACTGCTACTTTTAACTCAGGTGTAGTTACTTTCTTATCACCGGAACAAAATACTTGACACCAAAAGTTAAAGGAGCAAGGTTTATTTTGGTTCACAATTTGTGCAAGTTTTGGTCCTTAGTCGGCTGGCTCCAAAAGGCCTGGCAGGAGAGAAAGCTTTCATCCCATTGCAGGCAGGAAACAACAATCCCTCCTTTCCCTTTATATTCCACCCTGGGTGCAAGCCTATTGGTCAGTGCTACCCCCATGCAAGATGAGCTTTCCCTCTTCAGTAAATCTATCACATACCCAGAACTGTGCTAAACTGATCACTGGACCAACCCAGTTTCACACAACCATGATCAAGTTTGTTGACTGAATAACCAACCTCAGTTCATCTAGTTATCCTATAATGACATAAAATGTCAAACAAAACCCAAACTTTCCTCTGAACTTCTCCCAGTCTGTGTTACCAGCACTGTTACAGTTCTCATGCCCAGTACTTTGGGGGTCCCTCCCCACCTTTCCACCCAGGAACTCTTTTTTTTCATTGTGGACCTAATTTGAATCATTGAGTAGATAGGAATGAGTGAGAGCACCCTGTCCTGTAGCATAATCCTGGGCTGACTCAAGAAGGTGTAGATGATCATATGCTTAGAAGAGCCAATGGAAAACCTCACATGGGTGATACCAATAATCCCAAACCTCCTATATCCCCATAGGGAAATGTGCAGAATTAGCTATTGTGAATCTGTGGTCCCCATCACCTGGGTGGAATAAAAAGGGAAAGGAGGGATCGAGGGAGGCTTCCTGCCTGCAACAGGGAGGGTGGAGCTTTGCTGGAGCCCTGTTTCCATCCTACAATTTCCTCTTAAGATGGTACTGATGCCCAGCCGCTCCCTTCCTCAGCAGCCCCACCCCAGGGGGACGCTGGGGTGCGAGGTCCCTGCTACGAGCACCCGTCCCTGTGCTCCTGTCCCTGGGTCCACAGCTGCAAGCAGGAAACATTTCCCAGGCCCGTGGAACACGTAAGGAGTGGCCCCTGCACTGTGCTTTCTTCATCAGCAGGGCTCCTGCAAAGCAGGAATCCGTCCATGCACCGGCTCCCCACAATGAATGCGTCACTGTGCACACACACACACACACACACACACATGCTAAGAAAAGCAAACACTTGAGGAAAGCCTCGCCACTCTGGCCTTTAACACTAACACGGTCTGTGTGGAGCCTGGAAAGACGCGGCTCTAAACCCTCAGTCATGTCCCACAGTCCTGGGTCCGCTGTGAAGGCCACACCCCACAGCCCTGTCCCCTCTTGTACCCCAAGCTCCCTCCCCCCCAGTGTGTCACGCTGCACACACAGCAGCCCCTGGGGCCTACAGGGGTGGTGGCCCCGGTGGAAGGAGATCCCTAGGCCTGTGTCACGTTCTCCATCCGTCCTGTACCTAGTAGCTCTTTTTATTTTTAGTTTTTCCACTGGAGTCTCACTAAATTGAATTCTTCTTCCTCCTGCCTCAGCCTCCCAGGCATCTGGGATTATAAGAGTGGGCCAGGACACTTGACTTGGCTCACAATTTCAAAATAAGATAATAGAAAATTAACAATGGATATTATATTGCATATCTTTGTCTTCAAAATAGTTGCTCAGATTACCAGATAAGGCATGCGAAATTCATCAATGTGAGTACTAACTGGTCCTTTTAGTGAACTAATGGAATGAGTAGTACAACTATCTTAGCTATCGTGTGTGTGTGTGTGTGTGTGTGTGTGTCCTCCCTTCTTTTTTTCCTCCATCCCAATTTTTTTCCTTTTGAGCAGCTTCTTCTCCCTTACACAGTTTGGATTTTATTTGCTCACCTCCTTTTCAGTCCTCAGGTTTTGTCCTAGAAGCCACCTTCTCGCCCCAACCCCTCCTCTCATCACGCTGCGCCTCCTCCTTGGGGCTCCGAGGACCCGGGCCGGATCCAGGGGCTCCCACGACGGCCGGCTGGAGCGCACGCTCCGCTGCGTCACGTGGACCCGGACGCGGCTTGCGCTCAGTACCTAGGAACGCGCCCTCGGGCCACACTGGCCCTCAGTACCGGTTGCGCCGGCAGGTTTAATGCACACGCAGAAGGGCGAGGTGACCGTTCTAAACCAGTCACCACTGTCGTGAATTCTTTGCTGACGCAGTGAGCGTGGTGTCGGAGAGAAACAGGACTGCAGAACCAACACAGGTAGCGTGTGGCCGCCCCGCCATTCTCCCGGGCAGCTGCGATGGGGGAGAAGAGCTGGCCTGGGCGTCCCTGAGCCGGACCCGGCGGGACCGGCGCTGAACCCCGGCGACACAGACTCCCAGCAGAGGCCCGGGCGGAGGCTCGGGAAGGACGCGGCCGCGCAGGTGCGGGGATGAACGTCAGCGCGTGGAGGCAGGGTGTGCACGCCGTGCTGTACGTCCGTGTGCGTCGTGCGTCTGTGTTTATTGTCTGTGTTGTCTGTGCGTCGTGCGTGTTGTTAGTACACTGTGTGTGTGTGTGCGCGCGCGCGCGCGCGTCGTGCGTCCCTGTGCGTGATGTGTATGCGTCATGCGTCAGCGCTGTCTGTGCGGGGCACATCTGGTGGATCATGTCTGCGTCGTGTATCTGTGCATCGCGCGTCTGTGTGCGTCATGGGTCTGCGTCACGCGTCTGTGTGCGTCATGAGTCCGTGCTTGGCAGTGGGGCCGCTGCAGAGCCCTCCCGTTCCCAGCTCAGAGCTCTGTCCTGGGCCAGTGGGGTGGGACCATGGCCAGTGAGTTAGAGGGATTCGTGGGCCTGCAGGACCCAGCCGGAGCCCAGCCGGAGCGGCCGAACCCGGAACTGACTCCGTGAACAGAGTCCCCAGGGTAGCCCATGGGATGATGATGCGCTGTGCGCTGCTGCTGCTGTTGCTGGTTGGTAGATGACTCCGCGCCCCGGAGCCTGATCCCCAGCACCCCCATCATCCCCTGCCAGGCCCAATGGAGACCAGGCACTGACCCGAATCCAAGGGATCCGTGGCAGGAGGACTCGGGCCATGCTTGACCCCGCACTGCAGCGCCGATGGACTCTGGCCAATAGCATGGCTTTCGTGGGAGACCAGATGCACATGTATAAGATGGATTCTGACTTATTTCTAAGTATCTGAAAGGCTCTCCGACCCTCTGGCTGCCTTTTTCCAGTGCACAGAGCCTGTTTCTTGTACAGATGTTTTGAAGAGAGCACAGGGCACTGCCCCACCTCGGGGTTGGAGGAGCACAGCATGTGGGGCTGTGGGCTGAAGGACAAGGTCCAGGCCCTGAGTGCAGGCACTCAGGAGGCTGTGGCCCTACACATGCAGCAGCCGGGCCTGGGGTGTTGCCAGTTGGGGTCCTGCTGCCCAGCAGGGGTCACATCCGGCAGGCTGGACTCTCCTCCCCCTTGGGCTGGAGAGAAGCCTCAGACACATGCAGGAAGCTCTCTGAACCCCTTTTCTCCTCCGGGACTTAGAGGTCGGATCTGCACAGGAGTAAACGCACTCCTTGATATGTGTCTGAAGATGCCGGAAGGTAAGGGTGGGAATCAAGCCAGAGGCTTTGGGAGCTACGTGCGCCCTGCGTGTGGAGTGTTTTGCATGGCCTTGTTGGAGGATAGCTTCCTGTCACTAATCTTTCTAAATAAACTTTTATTGGCACAAGGCCACTCATTTATTAACACATTGCTGTGCTCAGCTCCTCACTAGGAAGGCAGAGTTGAGTAGCTTTTGCTTTGTTGTCTTGAGACAGGGTCTTGCTGTGTAGTCCAGGCTGGCCTTGAACTCACTGTGTAGCCCAGGCTGGCCTCCAACTCAGGGCAGTATTCCTGCCTCAGCCTCCTGAGTGCTGGGATTGTAGGTATGGGCCACCACACCCAGATTAAAAGTATTGACTTACAGTTTGTTGAAGTGCTGGGAGTCAGACTTGGGACCTTGGGTATGCTAGACAAGTACTGTGTGTCCAACCCGAGTGGCTTTGATCAAGACCCAGAGGGACTGATGTTTATTTGCAGCTGCTGTGGGAGTGGAAGAAGCCGCTGTTGGAGCTGGCAGTCTCCACTGGCACGGTCCAGAGGGCGAGGGGTCCCATCGTCTGGGGAGGGCTCATCCTGTTCTTTTTCCTGTCTGTCAGAAGCTCCATGTGCTGGTGGGAGGGGTTGAATGGCACTACTGGGAACTGGCACAGCTGTCACACAGCACCCTGCAGCCACCTGCAGGGTAAATTCATCCCACATCATGGAAGCCACTGAGCCTGACCCTGGGTGGCCCCAGCATTGTTTCTCGGAGCCGGCCCTGTGCTGCTTTTGCATGACACATCTTCCTCTTCGAAGGCTTACGGCCAGCAGAGGATAGGAGGACAGCGGCCAGCTGGGAAGCACTCCCAGCACAGGGGAGAAGTATAAACCCCAGAGCTGCATCCCTGCCCACCAGGATTGGGGGTGAACTGGCACTTTGCATGCCCATCCCGCACTTTTGCATGCCCACGTTGGCTGCTGACATACATGCTAACTTTTGGGGAGAACCAAACTCTCTGCCCGGCTCTAAGGGAAATCACATTGCTAAGGGTCAGAAGATGCCTGTAAAGTATGGAAAACCTGCAGCGTGGGGAGCTGAGCTGTGATGGACACAGTGGGAGGAGACCAGAGATAGCCCCTCTGTCTCTGCTCCCCATGGGCCCAGCAGGTGACATGCTTTGCATGCTGTCCTCAGCCAGGTGGACAACAGGCCTGGGCTCCATCACTGGCTCCTGCATCAGTCACATGTGGTCAATGTGTGCCCACGCGGCAGGAGCCCACTCGGTCCTTGTCCCAGTGCCATCTCAGCACAGCAGGCAGATCTGTCCTCCTCCAGTCCTCCTGTTCCTCACTACACTGAGGACCTGAGCTCTGGTGACTGATGAAAGGTGTCTGTTGAGCCATCGGCTGTGGGGGTGAAGTTTGTCTTTTTGATTTCACGCTGTCTGCACCTCTGCGTTCTGGGTGTGTCCCGGGCACTTCAGCACTGTTCCTACACACACTTGCACGCACACACAAGCTCTAGTCCTTGTGTGAAATGCAGCATTGGCCTTGGAGCTGTCTCCTGTGCTTATAGTGCAAGGGCTGCCTGAGTCAGAAGACCTGGGAACCTAGGACCACCCCCGTGCTGCCCACAGTGTGCATTTGTGGAAGAAAGACCAAGGGACACTTGGGGTGCAGGTGTTGCAGGAGCGTGGGACATTGCAGGGGAGGCCCTGCTGCTGCTGGCGCACACCAGAAATTCAGGTGGGGGAGGCAGGGCGAGTCCATGTGATGTAGTGGGGGGCTTCTGGGATGGTGTAGGAAGAGAAGGAGCAAAGTGACAGGTGACATCGGAGGACCTAGGTGCCTTGGAGCTGCAGCGGGGATGCACCTGACTTTGTAAGATTGAAACAGTGCAGCCATGTGGACGCTCCGCGTCTCAGTAGTGTGAAGTCCGCGTCCTAGGCACCTCGACTTCTCAGCCCTCAGAGCTGCGACGTGGACACTTAGTGGTTCCCATGGGCGCCCAGAGCCAGATGCATTTCAGCAGCTGCCACACACCTCCCAGCGTCCATGCTGACCTCTCCCCCGTGGACTCCTCTCTGCTCCGTGTCGGCCTGCGTGATTCTGCAGGGTCACAGCTGCACGGTGGGGCTGGGCTCTCCCCTCTTCGGGGCCTGGCAGCATGTCCAGTGTGGCCCATGCATCGTGAAGGGAATGACGGGGGTGCTGAGGTGCAACAGAGTGGAAGGGGTCGGGGAAGGCTGGGTGGGGGACCTCGTGCAGGTGTGGGACGGGACTGCACACCAAGGGACAGCACCAGGGCTGAGGACGGCAGTCGTGGGGTGGTTGGACAGGGATGCTTGAAAATGACCCAGGGACTGCAGCCATGGCAGCAGCCCGTGAGGCTGGGGAGAATAGTTTCACGTAACCAGACGTTGCCTTTTCTATGCATAGAGCATTTTTAAGAGGCAGGAAGAGTCTTTTGGAAAATGTACGGCTTTGTTATTTGATGGGATTTCTTCCTGCATCAAGCAGTTTATGCAGAGCCCCTGCCTGCTGGGTCTGATAGCTCTGGCTCATCGTTCCCTCCTCCAGTTCTTGCAGACAACCTGAAATCCAACCCTGGAATCAAGTGGCAGTATTTCAGTTCGGAAGAAGGAATCTTCACTGTCTTCCCAGCGCACAAGTTCCGCTGTAAGGGCAGCTACGAGCACCGCAGTAGGTACGTTGACCCGCTGGCTGCAGTGTTGAACTATTGTTCAGTGTTGTCTACGTGAGGGGTTTGGGGTAGAGCCCTTGTCTAGCATGCGGGGAGGGGGCCTAGGTTCAACACCTTCACATACCCTGAGCACACGCACACACACCCACCCACCTAGGGGTCCACAGAGTCCAGATTCCTCAGTTCCACACGCCATGCACCCTCTTGAAGCAGCAAGTCCCAAAACTTGGACATATTCTGAAATAGGTCTCTGCTTGAGGCCTTAGATGTCCAGGGCGAGGCCAACGACCAGGCTGTGAGCTTTATAAGAACCGAGGAACAAGCCAAGCAGAGCTGAGCCACACTGACGGAATTCTCTGGTCTGAGGTTCGGAAAGCATTTGCAGCTTCCGATGTCTCTGTTGAAATCCAGTCGGGGAATGAGACCTCGTCACATCGTGATGAACTGCAGTAGAGTCGGTGGTTCTCAGCTTCCCTTTCCGTGGTAATGGATTTGCATCCGATTTCAATCTTGGACTTTTCAAGGCTCGGAAAGCACTGGGTGAAAGAAAGATTTCTTCCACCCGCTTCTCCACAGAAGAGGCTTGGGATTGTGCACAGCCACGGTGGAGGTGCAAGGGGTGATGTGTAGGACCAGGTGCCTCCACTTCCAGGACGCTTTGCTTTTCAGTGCCACGCTTTTCCCTTAGCAGTCAGGTGTTCAATGCCAGGACGTCTGGTGCCCTGCTAGATGCCCGCTTTCCCAGCTGCTTTCTCAGGTCTGAATGAGCAGTCACTGCAGCTTCCTTTCGCTGCCCCTTGGCCTTGGCTCTAGGATGTGTTTAACACTTCCCCGGCGTGCGGACAGAATCCCAACACCCGAAGCCTCATGCAGAGGCTCCCAGTTTCAGTCTGTGGTCAGCTGCTCACTCATGGCCGGCAGGACGCAGAGACGGGAGGAACGGGGGATGAGAATGCAGCCTCCGGGTCTCATCCAGGGGCCACCTCCAGCCAGGGTCACCACTGAAGAGCACAGCGCCGGAGGCTTTGGAGATACTTAGATGAGGACTAGAGAAGACTTAGCCGAGACATCTAATCCATAAGATTTTTTCCAAAGGAAAATACAACATTCTTCTTTTCTGAGAAAAGCATTGTGATTCCTCCTGCTGTGTGGACCCTGCTGCAGGGCTTCAGTGTCAGGATCCTGGTCCAGGTGTCCTGACTTCAGCTTCTAGTGGTTTCTCTCCAAGGCCCCCTGACTTCCGGTGGCTCCTGAGAATGAGGTTAGCTGGTCAGGCGAGTGTGCAGCTGGGCTCACCAGGGCCAGCAGGCCTTGTTCCCAGGCGCCTGCAGCAGTGTGGATGGCTCCCCTGCGTCTCGGCCTGAGTTGGGCTCACCGAGCCTGGCGCTGCCTCTCCTTGGCACAAAGGCCTGCACACTCCTTGCCGTCACCCGCACTCTCCACACGGAGCTCTGCCCGCCCTCACTACAGTGCAGTGGGTTTCAGAGCACCGCAAGGGCATGGCGGAGGGCGGCTCAGCCTTCCCTTACAAAAGCCCTAACAACTTGGGGTGACTCTGCTAGCATCCGATGTTTCATCCAAGAGAGCTCTCAGGAAGGAAGGAGGATGTCACTTTAAAGAAAATCCTAGCCAGGCGTGGCGGTGCACCCCTGTCATCCCAGCACTCGGGAGGCTGAGGCAGGAGGATTACCATGAATTTGAGACCAACATGGAATACACAGTGAGTTCAAGGCCAGCGTCCCTGTCTCAGGAGAAAAAAGAAAGAAGAGAAGATCCTCTCCCTTGATTTGGAGAACCCAGATGGTCACACCTTTGAGCTGGCTGGCTGTCAGACTGCCACCTCACCTGGTGTAGAGAAATCCAGCGATTGAGGGGTGTCAGTAGAGGAGAATTCTCTCTAGGCTGGTTTGCTTTCTTAACCCCCCCCCAATTGTTCCAGCTCTGAAACTGAACAGAACCCTCATTAAGCCTCAGGAGCCCCAGGCCACCTGGGTGGGAGGAGTTTCTGCTCAGCAGGTATCCCTCCCCCCCTTTCCTTACTGTCAGCAAGCCAGGTCCTGGTGCGCAGAGTGGCTGTCGCAGGTGTGGACTGGTCTGCCGGCCTGGCCCTCGGCGCCAGTCCGAGGCCGACCCTAGGGAAGCATCCCGACACAGTGAGGGAAGGTGGCCACTTCCGTAGGACGAGAGGCCAGACCAGTGTCAGGCTCCTAGCACAGCGAATCCCGCTCAGGGACAAAACCTCCCTCACCCGTGCCCTAGGGCTGCCGGCTGGTTTCCTGCCGTGCAGAGGTGGGGTGACGAGTGAGCAGAAGCAGCCAACGGCCCTGGAGTTTGGTTCTAGACACCGCGCTGCGCATGCTTCTTCAAAGCGACAGCCCAGCCTGCCCTGGTGGCCCGCAGGTCTGTGCTGAGGGGTGCTGCTGCTTTCCCACGCCCACCTCCCCACCCCTGCACACGCAGATGCCAGCGCACGGGCGTGCGCACACATGCTAACACGTCATGTCTCCAGCTGGTGTGGGTCAAGCCCTTTTTCCCAAAGCAGGACTGCCCAGGAGCTTCTCTCCCACAGGCCCATCTACGTGTCCACTGTCCGGCCGCAGTCCAAGCACATCGTCGTTATCCTGGACCACGGGGCCTCGGTCACTGACACCCAGCTGCAGATCGCCAAGGACGCCGCGCAGGTCATCCTCAGCGCCATTGACGAGCATGACAAGGTACCTGTCACACGGCACGTCCCTCTTGAAGGCTGGCTCCAGGTGATGTGCCGTGGGGTGACTCTGAGGGACTCAGTGGGTGACGCCCCCTGGGTTTCCAGGTTTCCCAAGCGCAGGGAGAGTGTGCCAGAGTGCTCGGTGGCTAGGTCACCTGCGGGTCCTCCTCTCAAGACACATCTGCCTCTTCTCATGAGCCGAGCGTCTGCATTTTCTTCAGCTCACTTGTAACATGCTTTGAGGGAAAGGCCGTGGTTTAGTTTTTATTTTAACCTCAGATCTCGACCTGGTCCCCGGATCTCTCCTGAGCACATCCTGCAGCCGGGATTAGGTTTCCAGTAGCCGAGCCTCTGCCACCGGAAGTCACATGACAGAGGGAGGACACAGCCGGGTGGCTGATGTTGTCCCCAGGTTGGCAGGAAGTGAAGAGCAGGGACGGCTGCAGTCTCAGGGCAGCTCGGGGAGGCCCGTGTGCAGCTGAGGGTCACCTGTGGCCTGTGCACATTTCCTGCCCTGTCGTTTTGGCTCTCCCGTCCCCCTGATCTCAGTGTTTAGAACGCACGCACGCACACATACACATGTGCACATACACGCACGCATAAAGATAGCCATTTCCAGTTTGAAAACCAAGATGGTCAGTTCTTGCTGCAGGTTTTCTCTGCGTGCATTTTATTGCTGTGCTTTGTCTTGTTTTGTTTATGATATTTGCTGGTGTTTTTAATGTGAGTGCTATATTGCTACTTCATCCTGGAACAAAAACCAAACTCCAGGGTAATACCCTTCCCGACCAACAAATCCTTTTTTAACTTGATATATCGATGCCTCCCTGTGTCTATTTTTAAATCAAGTGGCACCCTAGAGTCTTCTCACTGTTGGCCATTCTGTTACATAAAAATTCTGTCTGGGAGGCTGAGGCAGGAGGATTGCTTGAGCCCAAGAGTTCAGGGCCTAGCCCAGGCAACATAGCAAGACTCCACCTCTTTAAAAACCAGCCTTGGAATGCTGGCGTAACACATTGTTGCTGTCATTTTCCGCCTTCCTGCAGATCTCCGTGTTGACCGTGGCAGACGCCGTCAGGACCTGCTCTCTAGACCAGTGCTATAAGACCTTCCTGTCCCCAGCCACCAGTGAGACGAAGAGGAAGATGTCCAGCTTCGTCAGCAGTGTGAAGGCCTCAGACAACCCCACGCAGCACGCGGCGGGCTTCCAGAAGGCTTTCCAGTTGATCCGCAGCACAAACAACAGCACCAAGCTCCAAGCGAGTAGGTCCACTTCCTGGGGACCTTGGGGACTGGGGACAGGGTCGCAGGCATGTGTGGCCCACTGCACATGCAGGGGCTGACAGCTGTTCTCAGCTTTTCCAGTCCCACGCAGTGACGTGCTGGTTATGTGCTGGTGACTTGCTGGTTTCTTACTTGTGACTTGCTAGTTATATGCTGGTTAATTGCTGGTTACGTGCTGGTGACTTGCTGATAAGTGGTTGGTTAGTTGCATGTTTCTGGACTCCCAGAGCCTGCACCTCTGCCCACTTGTGAGGAAGGAGCCCTGGCTCCCTTCTCCAGGGACTGACGCATCCTTTTGAATGTTAATCACCAGCTTTGCCTGCATGGCCCAAGTTACTCAGGGGGTAGCAGGAATCCTTGCCTTGATCCTGTCCCGCCAGCTGTCACCAGGCTGAGCAGGGCCCTCCAATGTACAAAGGCACGCTAATTTAATTTTCATGTATTAGAGAAATCTGGAATTAGGATGCATGCAAAAGGAGAGGAAAGCATATTTGAAGTGGGACTCTTGCTTTGAAACTACTGTAAGGAATCTATCTCATTTTCTCTTTTATATTCAAAAATCTGCATGTAGCATTTTTTTCTTTTGTGGTGACATGAGTGTGTCCCGTGGAGACACTGAGGGCCTCACATCTGCACCACTGACCCACAAGCAGCACAGGGCCCGGGGCACTCCAACCTCCCAGGAAGGAGAAGCTGGAATTAAAAGAGCCCGGAGGGAGGTGGCTATTGGTTTCGTCTTTGTAAGAGTGGAGCACCCCCAGGCACCCCCACACCAGTGCAGTGGGCATCTAGGTGGACATGGCCTGCTGGGCCTAGACAGGGCAGCCAGGGCTGGGGCAGCGCAGCTCTTGGCCTTGGTGCCCACCGTGTGTGGCCAGAATGTGCCCTCGCACCCCTCAAACTCCCTTGGGTTTGCTCTTCAACACTGGCCGGGACATCCTCTCCTGCTTCAAATCCTTGGCTTCTGGGAAGGCCCAGCCCCCCAGAACAGGCTCACCCCTGAGACCAGAGCTGCTATCACTGGTGAGCAGACCAGGTTCCTCTCCCGAGGGATGGACCCACAGCCAACCTAGTGGGGACCGTGGTTATACCTGGCCGGGGCAATCACCCGTGCCGAGCCTGTTGGCACATCTTGGGGCCCTCACACCCCCTGGGGATCTCACAGGACAGGGTGACCATGTGCTGAGCCACCCCGGTCAGCAAGGAAGGGCAGCTTGTGTGCCGGCTTTCCCTGAGGGGTGTCCTGTCCTCCTGACACCTGGGGCTCAGGCATCTGGTTGTGTTTATCCTCTGTCTGCGTAATGGGGCAAAGGCTCAGATGGCCAGTTTGAGCCCCAATGCCGCCTGTGGGCCACTTGAGCCGGTGCCTTCTCTCTGCTGTGTGTGGGACTCCATCCCAGACCCTGCGACTCCAAGAGAGCCAAAAGTGTGGGTTTTAATGTGAGATCCCTTGATTCTCAATTGTTGACGTTCATTGCAATTTAAAAACTGTGACCAGAGGCCTCCCTGAACTCCTCCCAATTGCCTTTCCCTACTGAGTGAGGCACAAGTCTGGTGCAATGGGGACATTTGTTCTCTGGGCCTTTCTTTTTCCCCCTTTGGTCATTTTGAGACATGGTTTCACTGTGCAGTTCAGATGGGCCTTGAATTCTCAGAGATCCTCCTTCCTCAGCCTCCCGAATGCTGGGATGACAGGCGTGCACCACCACAGCTGGCTCTCTTTCCTTACTATTGGCAAACAGAAACATGACAAGCTTGATTACCAGGGCTTGGGCACATTTTCGTGGCATAGCTTGGGATGCGCTCAGCACAGAAGGTGTGTTTTGGCCGAGCTAGATGCTAAGGTTTAGCTCACCGTCCTCCGCTTTACAGCTGCTTCTAGAGGTTTAGAGAACAAAGAATGCGAATCAGTTTGCATAATGAAGTTCTTCAGGCCAGTGTGGTAGCGCACACCCAGAATCCCAGCTCATTGGGAGGCTGAGGCAGGAGGATTCAAAGTGAAGGCCAGCGTGGGCCACTTAGTGAGCTCCTGTCTCGTAGTTAAATAAGCAGGGCTTGGGGTGCAGCTTGGCTGGTGCACACAGGGCACCTGGGTTCTGCCTGCAGTTCTGAGAAAGGAGAGAAGCGAGGGAAGGAGTGAATCTTCACTGTCTAAGGGGAGTTGAGGGTGTTCCCGAGCCACGTGTGGGTTTTGGGTTAGCCAGCATTCTCCCCGAAACTCCTCAGAGCCGCAGGCATGAGTAAATCTCTTGAGCCCCCCAGATCTGTCGTCCTAGTCTGTATCCTGGGGTGGTAACGAGACCTCAGACTCCTCAAGTGTCTGGTGCCGTTAGTGGCGGTCCTGCCCCTACCTGACTTCTTTAGTGGGGCCAGAGCAGCGTCCCGTGTGTCCTGAGTGGACCCCAAAAGCCCCGAATGCCAAGGACCCCAGCAGCCCAGCAAGAGCAGGGTGGGCACCTGTTTATACTGTGGTCACTCAGCATGGGCCGTGCACCCAGGCGCTGTCGGCGTCTCGGGTGAGGTTACCTCAAGAGCCAGCCCTTCCCTGTGGGAATGGTGCGAGGATTCCCTGAGCGTGGATATGGGGTGCCCCCTCGCAACACGAAAGCCACACTGCGCGAGTCACCGTGGTGCAGCTGTGTCCAGGGCTGGCTCTGTTCTCGGCTGTCCCGTGCCATCTGTCACGAGCTGTCCACCCTTCCAGGCTGTTTGTCTACCTCTGATGGGGGATTGGGTGGAAGGCCCTCGGCAGCCCTGGAAGTGAGAGGGTTGGGGTGCAGACCCCACTGCTTGGGCACAGCGCTTATCGGAATGGTTTCCCCTCTGGAATTGACTCCAGGGCGTGATCTGCCCCAAGCCACTGTGGTCCCCAGCTGGCAGGACGGCCCCCGAGGCCTGGCCCGACGTTCCAGGCAGTGACTGGGGAAGAACCCGCCGATGAGTGCCAAGGGAGAAAACCCAAGGTCACCCCGGGGTGTCCAGGAGTCCACGGCGCATGGTGCCTTGGGGTGAAGAGGTGGTTTGTCACACGTTAGGCTTTAGCTGCAGGGTTTGGCCCCCCACAAGGAGGGGGACAGATTTATTCATTGGTTTGTTTTCTTGTAGTCTGAGGTTTGAATGAGTTGCTTAGGGTTCTTATAAAATAACTTATGGAGATACACTTGCAACGCTGAAAGGATTTTTTTTTTAATTTTTTGAGACAAGGTCTCACTTTTGCTCAGACTGGACCTGAACTCACTGTGTATCACAGGCTGACCTCGAACTCACAGTGATCCTCCTGCCTCAGCCTCCTGAGTGCTGGGATGACAGACAGGTCTGCACCACCTCACCTGGCCTGCAACAATATTCATGTCTAGTTTAAAATAAAATTTTGTCTGAAACTGGCTATTTGCAGCTGCACTTGTTTCCTAATCCAGGATGCCTGTGTCTTGGAATTCCGTTGGTGGTTTATTAGCCCTGCTCATGCACTGAATCTGACTTTCAGATTTGCCTGAGTGCTCGATGTAGTAAATACAGGGATTTTTAGTGTATTATTTTTCTTTGACTCAGATTTTATTACACTGAGTTCAGTTGTCTAAAGCACTGATGCAACAGCAATTAACTTTTTGATTCTGCACAGTAATGAATACTTTTAAAAGTGGAAATTTACAAGCTGGAAGCAATTCTAGCCCTGTGACTTTGTGGTTAGGGTCGTTTAAATGGTAACTCTATTTGTTATGTGTGCCGCAAGCAAACTAGCCCAGCACTCGGGCTGTCACTCTGTGACAGTTTCTGAAGGTCAGGAGTCTGGGTACAGACCAGCCTCGGCCTCTGGCTCCAGGTGCCCCCGCAGCCAGCCACATGGGAGCCACTCAGTCTGGGCCACACTCAGAGGAGGGTCGTTCCTGGAGACGCAGGTGCTTCAGGGGAGCAGCGTGGCAGCTGCCCGCGTCGTCAGTGTGGAGCAGCCTCGGGATGAGGCTAGAACCCCAATCGGTACTCGAGCATTAACCACTTCTCAGAGGAAACGGTTTGAGGCGCGGTGTCCCGAATGTGTCCGTTTAAACCAAGACCCCGGGCTGAGACTGAAGGAAGCAGAAGCATCCCTTGAGCTTTGTCACGCCTCCTGCAGGCGGCCCGGCCTCTCCTCTCCTGCATGCGACCAGGTGGCGGCGTCCTCTGTGGCTCCTCTCCCACCTGCAGCCGGGCTCAGCTAACCCACCATGGCCGAAGGGCCAGGCCTGTGGGTCCCAGCTCATCGTCCTCCTTGGCCACTGAGAAGGGTCAGGACTCTCCTCTGTCCACTCCCCTTGTCCCTGGGCAGCGCGCTCTCTGCCTTCTGACTCCCCCAAGTGTCGCGCCACAGGGGTTACCTCAGCCTGAATAAACTGGACAAGGTTGTCATTTTTATAGTTCCTGTTATATAATCTTATAAGAGTTAACAAAAACCTATGCAATTCCCAGTCATCCTGCATTTCAACATGGGATTGGTAAGGGGTTCCCGCCAGCGCTGCTGCGAGCCCGTTGCACAAAGCAGGAAGCCCATGTGGGGGTTCACATACTCCTCTCACCCAGGCTGCGCCCCCTGGACCTGGCCAGCCAGGGCTTGGGCACTGGGCTCTGCCTCCCCATTCCCCTTTGTGGCCCTGACAGACTCCCGAGAGGAAACACCCGAGGGCTGCCTGGTCAGAGCAGCAAGGCAGGGTGGACAGAGGCAGCCCAGGAGGTGACAGTGCCCATTGCACGGGAGGACAGAGAGCCTAGCCTGCAGGCCTCGGGCTGGGGAGTCGGCCGCCCCAGCCAGCACCCTGGTGTCACCCCATGCATGTGTTTCTGTTTAGATACGGACATGGTCATCATCTACCTGTCGGCCGGCCTCACATCCAAGGACGCCCCAGAGGAGGATAAGAAGGCGACTCTCCACGTCATCAATGAGGAAAACAGCTTCCTGAACAACTCTGTGATGATCCTCACCTACGCCCTCATGAACGGTAGGTGGCAGCGCACGGCTTTGCTTTCAGAGGGAAGTTCCTGCCAAGTGGCTGCCGCTTCGGAGCAAGCAGAGAGACTGGCTCCTCAGGGTGCTCCTCAGGCTGACGGCGGCACCGGCTCCTCCTGCGCCTGGTGTCAGCGTTCAGGAGGGCTGCACGAGCGAACCTTTCTCCCTAGCCTTCTCCAGCTCCGCACTCCCGCCCAGGCGGCACCCCTCTCCCCTTCGTCTGCTTCCCAGCTGGGTCATCTAGGTTTCCATCCACATGGAGGTTGTGAATTTAGCTCCTGGGCTCCAGCTGCACCAGACAGTGCGCATGGGCCAGTGTTCTCTCCTGTCACTGGGGTGGTGACATCACTGTCCCTTCAGCTCCCTCTGCAGGGCAGGGTAGGGTCAGCCCAGCGCTCAACACACCCGGGTCCACATCAGAATCCATGGTGTCACTGGGTGTTTTTCTATTTAAACTTTTCCATTGGAAACAATTCTGCCTTCCTGCACGACTGAGAATGAATGACACTGTGTCCCTGGGGCCCTTCACACAGTCCCCACAGCAGTGCCTCAGCGTGCACACAGGGTGTTGGCCGTGTGCAGAGCTGGCTGTCACCACAGTGCTTACTGTCCCTCCAGGTTGTTACTTTCATTGGTCCTTGTTGGCAGCACATAACGACTGAGCTCGTCACGGGAAGTCTGGGCGCAAACGTGACACATGGTCTCGCTTACTTCTCTCCCATTACTGAGACAAAATACTGGACTCCTGAAATGAAGGAAGGAAGGGTATTTAGCTTGGAGATTTTAGGCCATGCTCAGCCGGCTCAGGCAGGGCAGCATGGCTGAGGGGCAGTTGTTCCTGGTGGCTGCAGGGCTAAGAGAGGAAGGGCAGAAGGGGAAAGCTCAGCTCCTCCCTCCCTTGTACTGTAGGCCGGTTCTGCCCCGGGCGGGTGCAGCACACACTGCCAGGCCCGGCTAGACTCAGCCGCCTCTGAAAGGCCCTCCCCCCGTGACTGCATGAGCTTTTGGGGGACATCTAGACACAAACCATAACACGTCTTCATTTGTTTTCACGTTTCTGTGTGCCTTTTGTAACCACAGTCTGCCCATCAGTCACTCTGAGTACTGATCCATTTCTGTTGTTAGAATCCTATTTAAATGCCATTGTGTTGAACAAGTTTAGCAAGACTTGGTCAGTTCAAAGAATTGTTTATTTCCCCCTGCTGTCAACCTGCCCTCAGGAAGCCTGACCGTCCACACCGTGCTGGACTCCCCTCCTGTGTCCATGCCGCCCTCTCCTTCCTCTGGCCTTGCCCTTGTGTCACAGGGACCAAGTCAACCCCCAGGCTTTCCTGCTTCTGCTGCTGTGTTCCCTTCCCCCTCCCACATCTCCATGGGAAGCCTGGGTGTCGGGGCGAAGCTCTCAGTTTACCCACGGTAGGGATGTTGGCCAGGCGCTGCCCCCAACCTGCTCAGACCCTGTTGGGAGGGACCCAGCATCTTCGCTGTCCGAGGCCCCCCTCTCCCTCCTATCCCAGCTCCCAGACCCTGCTGTCCAGCCCCAGAGGCCCCACCTGCGATGCAGCAGAGGCTTAGAAGTTGTTTCATGCCTTCCCGCTCCGCTACCTGTGGGGTGAGTGCACTGAACGCCAGAGAGCCCAGAGTTGGGGACTGGAAACTCACGCGCTGTAGGATGGGTCTCAGACCTCGTTAACGAGGACCATGATAAACATTGGGACTCCCTGGCTAGCTGGAGGAGAGGAAAAGAGGCTGTGGTTTCCATCTCCGCAGCGCGGCTCAGGCTTGGGGACCCCTCGCTGTCCGGGGCCAGCCCCCTGCCTGGCTCCATCCCCAGCGTGTGTCTGTCTGATGACCGTGTCTTCCACTGTGCTGCCCAAGGGACCCGGGAAATGTCCTCCCTTCCCCGGCCCTCTACGCTCCCCAAGAACACAAACCTTTCGAGCTGGTGGACAACACATCCTCGTTGTCTTTGTGTCCTGAGGCAGCTCTGGCCAAGGTCACTCTTGTCCCAGGGAGTCAGTTCCTTCCATGCAGTGTCTGCCGCGCTGAGGATTCGGGGCTGCTGGATGCAGAGTCCCCAGCCTCATTGTGCAGGTAGACGTGCCACACGGACACAGCGTCAGAGGCCGCTGTGGCTCCTCCCACTCTGTGAGACATGGTAAGATGGCAGACTGCGTGGAAAGTTGCCGCTGTCACCTGTCCCTTCACTGTGCCAGGTCCTCCCGCTAGAGGCTCCCGTGGTCTGTGGTACCCAATGGTCCCACTAAAAACCTCTCACACCTCCCACCCACCCAGCCTCCCTGGCCACCCACCCAGCCTCCCTGGGTGCACTTCCAGCTGTCTGTCCCCTCCCCTCCCCCTCCCCCTCCCCCTCCCCCTCCCCCAGTGCTGCTCCCTGGGAGGACCTATTCCCTGACCACTAACCAGGTCACACAGGGCAGAGCCACTCCAATTTTGGGGTAGAAAATTTATCTTCACATCTAGAAGGTAGAGCGCATGGGGGCAGCTGGAATAGGAAAGGCCCCAAATGGGCGAGCTCTTGGAGGTCACAGCACAGAGACTAGTCAACAAGTGCACACAGCGAGGTCTGAAAGCTGCGGAGTTTAAAGATGGCTCCACAGCCTGGGTGTAGATATCACTGGAGGCGTCCCACCTGCCCCCCGCCATGTGTCACCTCAGGGACAGAGCAAGGCCTGCTGGGTGCTGATGATTTGGCCAGAGAAGAGTGGAATGAGCTGGACAGGCGGGTCCTCTTCCTTCGCCATCCAGCCATGCAATGCTTGACTTTTGGTACCTTGAACTTGGACGTTTACACCCACTAGGATTCTGGGAGGGGTCATTCCTAGCATGACTGCTGGTGGTCGACAGCCCAGCATGCTTACCTGGCTGCCACTCCAACTCTGCAGCCACCCATGTGACATTTCATGACAGTGACCAGGAAACACACAGCGCTTTGTGACACTTTGTTCTATGCTGCTCTGCTTTGCCTAGCAGATATTTTCACTCGTCACCTTTTACATATCAAAAGCACCAGGTCCATCAGTGCCTGACAAAGAAAGGAAACACAGTCACTCCAGCGTTGTCCCCTGCTGTTGACTGTCCTCTGAGCTTCTCCAGGGTCTGAGGCCAGGGATCCCTCTTGTCCGGCTGTGGTCTGCTGCAGATGTCTCGACCTTGCTACCTTGGCGCTGTGACCGGCAGAGGGAGCAGGGATCCGATTCTGACTTCTTCAGCCCAGTTATCCTTCCCTTGCTTCAGCAGTGCGCGCGAGGAGTGAAATCCAAGTTTATCTGACTGCAGCGTTTGAAGGAAGAAAGCAGAGCCTTTAAATTCTGCCCCTACAGAGAAGTGGACTTTGGTAGTGGAAATACATCCCTTCTCCCAGTAGAAAGATTAAAAACACATAGAGGGGTGAACATGAAGATGACAGAGACTTTGATGTCTGGACACTTTGTGGTTTACCATTAATCTTCAAGAATATGAGGCCAGAACTTTTCTAAATGCTATGATAGGATCTCGGTAGTGGCGAAAATCATTTGAGTTTGTTTACAGCGGTACCCATATGAGATCGGTTACTAATCCTTTTGACTGTGTTCCAACAATAGCAAACTTTAAACGATGGTTTATTAAATTTATTTCCATACTATAGGTTGCAGATGTTGTAGAACACTACATACCAGTCTGCCTAAATCTTTTACAGAGCTTTCAAATCCCCCAAAATATAAAACTATACATTAAATAAATGAAATCCAGTATTTTCCTAACAATACAAAGGATGGAAACATTTGTAATTAAAATGAGCTTAAAGAAGCAGGCTTTGGACCATCCTGAAATGCAAACCATCCTTCTTTCATTGAGTTTCATGAGACTCTGGCCAGCAGTTTTACAAGCAGAGAAAGAATGAAATGGAAACCTTCTATCCTTTAAAGCTCTTACAGTTTCATCTACTGCTCTAAATCAAATACAGGCTTGTTAACCAGTCCGTTTGCTTTACATAGTAAATGTGCAAAGGAATTCAAATCTCGTAGTTAAACTTTTGGGGAGAGCACAGTCTTAGCAGACGGGGCTCCTTCAGTCGCCCATGCGTCCATCATTGCCTCTGGAGACCCCGTTGCCCTCCTGACTGAAGACACCATGTCTTGGTCTGCCCCTCTGGCTGGAAGTGCCAGGCTCACGTGGCCCCTGCAGGTCCCGAGGGGCACGGTCTCTGCCGGAGTGAGCAGGGTGGGGATGGTGGGACGTGTGCACGTCACCTCTACCCCTTGGCCTCCCTTGCTTTGCTTCCAGACGGCGTGACGGGGCTGAAGGAGCTAGCTTTCCTGCGGGACCTGGCTGAGCAGAACTCGGGGAAGTACGGCGTGCCGGACCGCAGCGCTCTGCCGGTGACCAAGGGCAGCATGATGGTGCTGAACCAGCTGAGCAACCTGGAGACCACGGTGGGCAGGTTCTACACCAACCTTGCCAACCGGATGATCGACGAGGCTGTCTTCAGCCTGCCCTTCTCCGACGAGATGGGGGACGGTGAGTCGGGGCGCTTCCTGCTGGGCAGGGAGACGGGGGCAGAAATCCCTGCCCGGTCCCTGACCACAGTGGCTCTGCACTGGGGCTTCACATGAGGCTCTCACAGGCTCTCCAGGGTCCATGCGTAGTCAGTTGGGACCCACAGGTGGCCTTGCACCCCAAGTGGTCAGTGAAGCTCAGACGGTCCTAGGGGCCCCTGTCAAAGGCTGGCTGCTGCTGCATGGCCTGGCACTGACCAGTCCTCAGACCCCAGCGTTCACCCAGGTCATCTCTGGTGACCGTTGTGTCATCAGTTCTCCATCTGATCATCTGTGAAGTGGGGTAGTAACCCCCAGGCTCCCTGATGGCAACATCTCAACGGCAGGCACACTGCCCACTGGCGTGCCCCGCTGCTGTCGTGTCACTCGGTAGCACCCTGCTTCTGTCATTGTGGCTACCAGCAGCAGCATCCTGACACCCCAAGTTACCTGCAGTCGGATGTTGGGGAGTCCTTAACCCTCCTAGGACCTGGCTTCCTGGCCTCAAAAACAGAACTAGATTTCCCTCAAGACAGTTACAAAGGTTAAATGCAGTCGTGCATGTGAAGTGGCCGTGGACGCCTGGCCAGCAGTGTGAGTGCCATCGCGGTCTGTCCTTCCTTCTGTGTCCGCCTAGCCCTCCCCCACAGGGCAGGTGGAGAGACCGCTTGTTCCCAGCCCGACGGCAGCGTCCCAGCCTCACAGGTTGACGTTATGTTCAGTTAATGGGAACTCTCATAAACGTAGGTATTCAGAGAAAACTCATATGAACAATAACAAGCGCAGAGGGAGTATATTTTCTAGAAATAGGTAAATAAGTTCTTCTGTAAAGAAGAAATAGGGCACTGCTATTTCAACTCAGTGTCCTATCCTCCCTCTGTCTGACCAGCTTGCAGGTGTGTGTAGAGTAGGGCTCCCCACATTTAAGTACAGTTGTCTCCAGCGTTAAAAAACTCCTTTTCCACATGCAAGCGACATTCATCGGTCCACATTAATTGCACACTAACCGGTCCACAATGCACGCAGTGCTGAGTATGGCGCACATCTCGTGTCTGACAAGGAAAAGCTGTGCGATCCGCAGCTCCTGTGCCAAAGCCCGGCCCTACGGGAAGGCAGGAGCAAGCAGCTGGAGTCCTTTACCAGGAGACTAGGCCTTTCTAAAGGTCACCTCTGCAACCAGAGTGACCTGAAGGCTTTGTGTCAAGTTACGTGCCACACCTTGGTTGCCTGCTGGCCAGTGGTGCCCCAGTTCTTGTATCCTGTACAGTGGTTGCCAGTCCTGACGTCACCCGATGGTATGTGTCTTTTCATTCTGTGTCCCCTGCCCCCGGGAGTGTTGAGTGACAGACCCACCCTCTAACTCCACGGCACAAGGCATCAGTGTAAGCAGACCATGTGTATGTACGTGGCTCCAATCAAAGCCACCACGAATTAAAATGTCACACACTGGGCATTTATTTCTTTCAAAAGCCAGTCTGTGCGCTTTAGGTTAAGGCAGAATGTTCGAGCATCCTGTCAGTGTGGCAGGGACTCACATCCTTCCCTTTGCCTCACATCTCCATCTTTGTGGGATCCAGAGTTTTCTGCCCCAGTTGATGGAGAAGTTGGAGTGTCTGTCTTTTTTTCTTCGTCTTTTTAAAGACTTTCTCTCCAACCTGTGCAGAGAACAGAAATTCAGCATGAGCGTGTGTCTGGCCCTGGCTGGGGTGTTTCGTTGTGCTTTTTGGCCTAGGAAGATGGCTCTAGGCAGGCTGAGGATGGAGCTCAGCTGTAGAGCACTTACCCAGCATTCATGAGGCCCCAGGTGCCGTCCCCAGCTGCAGCAGAGCAAGCATGGCCTCAGCGAAGGTCTGGGGAACCGGCTCACCGCAGGGTCCCTCACGGTGCTGGCCCCACCTTTGCAGCCCACTTGCCCAGAGAGACCCAAGCAAAAGGGGAGAGCAAAACCTGCGAAATGCATTCTTAGAGCCTTTAAGTGTGTGTGCTTCCCAGTTTTTTATAGGGAAGAGTGCGTTCTAACTGTAATCCGCTGAGAGAATGCCCTAAACGTGAGAAGGGATCCAGCACAGGACTTTGTGTGTGTGTGCGCGTGCGCACACACACCAGTGATCAAATTCACAACCTCGAGTTTGCCAAGCAGGCATTTATGTGGCTGAGCTAAAGCCCTGGCCCCAATTAGGGTTTTTGTTTTGTTTTTGTACCAGGGATCGAACTCACAACCTGGCAGGTGCTTAAGCCACTGAGCTAAATCCCCGGCCCATCCAGAATGTGACTTTGACAGACTCTCAGTGTGGTGCCCATTTCCTTCCAGCTGTGGGGTTGATGCCTCTCTGGGGTCACAGAGGAGGAGCTCTCTGCTCAGCCACAGTGTAGGGGGCACAGACCTGGATGGAGAGAGACACCCCATGTTGGTGTCTGCAGCGCTAGACTGGCACATTGCAGGGGGTGGAGTTGTTCCATCTCAGCTCACATCTGGTGCCTGCAGAGCCTTGACCATCAAGGTGGCCAGGGGAGCTCCCTTGTCCGGGCTCAGGGCCGCACCCCAGCACCTCGTGCCTTCTCTTCCTCTTCCTTAATGAGCCAGTGCTTTCATATGGCCCGTGAGCCAGCATGGTTATGTGTTCTGATGAAATTGGTACCAAAAACTTAAAAAAAAAAAAAAAAAAAACACCCAAGAGTCATGAAAGCTGACATGCACCGTCCTGGCCCTGGCCCCGGCCCTGGCCCTGACTGCGGGGACACCCGGCTACCTGGACACCCATTTCTTCAGGAACTCGATGTGTCCGTCAGCCACTCAGAGTTCCCAGTGGCGGCTTCTGTCCCTTTCCAAAAGGCTCCTCCTCTCTCCCGGTTTCTGACAGGCTGCAGCAGTGGTCATGAGTGGTGCCTGTGAGAACTTCCCTCACACCGTGTCTCTTGATCCAGAATCTCCTGGAGACCAGGAAAGCCATTGCCTCTGTGTCCCTTAAATGGAGGTGTAAGAAGGGCCCAGGGAAGTCCCAGACACTGTCCCCAGCTGGAGAAGCCGTCAGGTTCTACAAGTCCTCGTCCTGTGGCCTCTGTTTAAATGAACTGCAGGACGGTCGGATTTGCTGAAGGGCTGTGTTCCCCTCCCTCTTGAGCTCACCTACAGTGTGATGAGAGTGATCACAGTGCGCGGTGAATGTTTAAATTAGCGTTCATTCCAGTGAAGCGCACGTCGCCGTTAATCTGCCTCGCAGTCCTCCCTCTCCCCGTCGCACGCACCATCCCACCGTCCCGGCCACGTCCCGCAGCAGCTCTGGAGAACAAGGTCTTTGGTCTGTGCTTTCCTGGCTGCCTCGATGTCCTGAATCCCTTCGAAGTGTTTCCCTTTCCTGGTCATTTTTATTTTGGGGAGGAGCCAGAAGGCGCCCCGTGCCAGGGAGTAAGGTGGACAGACACAGCTCGTGTTTCCCGAGCTGCCTTGTGTCGGGTGTGTTTCTGATCGCACCCCCACAGACCCTCAGCAGAGAGCTCTCCAGAGCTGCTGCCAGGTAGCAGGGGCCGTGGGACGGTGTGCTCGGAGCCCGGGGAGCTTCTGGCGGGGTGAATGGCAGTGTCCTTTCCTCCAATCTGTATTTAAATTTAACATTAACCATGTGTTTTGTTCCCACCCAGGCTGTCTGGCAGAAGCAGTTTGGTTGGTTTCTGGGTCGCTCAGGAGGTTTTTCTCCTAAGCAAAGCCGAGGGCTGATACCGCCTCGGGTCACTCAGCACACCGCCAGGCCCCCCCAGGGCCTTCCCTTCCGGCGGGCTCTTAGAGGTGGTTTTTGTCCCACAGGCTTGATAATGACCGTCAGTAAGCCCTGTTACTTTGGGAACCTCCTGCTGGGGATCGTGGGCGTGGACGTGAACCTGGCCTACATCCTCGAAGATGTGACCTATTACCAAGACTCGCTGGCGTCCTACACGTTCCTCATAGACAACAAAGGTAACAGGCTGCCTCTCCATCCCGGGCAAGAGCGGCTTCCTCAGCTGTCCAGGGAAAATGGTCTGCAGCTGTCCGGGCCCAGCACTTGAAGCAGGCTCAAGACGCTGTTTGAACAAAATGCTAGTGGGGCATCCAGCAGAGGCAGGCGACACAGTGCGTGGTCCCTGTGCTGTACAGAGGGTGGGTAACAATTCTTTGTAATGTGGGATTGAATAATGTACAGAATGTGATCCTGGCTGGACGTGATGGCATTCATTTGTAGTCCCAGCACTCGAGAGGCTGAAGCAGGAAGATCTCTGGAGTGCAGGGCCAGCCTGAGCTGTGTAGTAACACCTCGTCTCATAAAACAAACCAATGAACAAACTAAAGGAAGGTGGTCCTTTGGCCATCTCTATCCTGTAGCCCACCTTTTTCATTCTTTTTTTTTCTTGCCTTTATATTTTGCCCCTTTTTTTGAGTAAAAAAGAATTGTTTGGGGTCACATATAAATTATACAATATAATCCATATACCTCAAAACTGGTTTTATTTTTTATATTTTTCCTTATAATATTAAAAAAGTGAGCGACAAAAATACACGCTAATCCTGCAGGTTTGACACAGCAAAAGGTCTGACGTGGCTGCATGGTTTTTATGTTGCTGTCTTTGGAGTTTTCAGCATTAAGGTTTTTGAGGCAGATTAGAAAATATCATAAAATGAAAACCAATACTACCAAAGTGTTCTCAGTAATTTATGGCCTCTTTCTGCTCCTCGGGAGTCTCGAGTAAGCCGGATGGAGCAGCTTTGGATGGGGTGGGGCCAGGCCACGCCAGGCATTTGCAGAGAACCAAGCTCCCCGGCTGATCTCTCACGCGTGCGCTCTGCTCTGATTGCAGGCTACACGCTCATGCACCCGTCCCTCACCAGGCCGTACTTACTCTCCGAGCCCCCCCTCCACACGGACATCATTCACTATGAAAACATCCCCAAGTTTGAGTTGGTCCGGCAAAATATCCTAAGGTACGGACAAGGTGGGGGTCATCGCATTTCTTCTTTCTGTGGGGACCCGGCGAGCTCAGGTACGAGGCGTGATCACAACATGCACGGATGCATGTTTAGACTGTCAACAAAAGTTTTACAATAAGAGACAGGCCAAGGTCGAAGGGATTTTAAAAAAAGGGAAAAGGCGAGGCCGAGGGTACGACTCAGCAGCACAGCACCTGCCCTGCAAGCGTTAGGTCTTGAGTTCAATTCCAGACACACAAAAAAAACCCACAAAGGGGGGGTGAGCCAAGAGCAGCTCAAGTGAGGGAGAGTATTTTGAGTCTTTTGCCAGGGATTAATGACAGCATTATCTTTTATTATAATAAATTAGTCAGACTTTTGCCATGTTTCTTATGACCCTTGTTGACCAAACATTTATGGCCATTTCTGTCTGATAAAACACAGAGCTTGCTGGCCGGGCTTGGTGGCACAGGCTGGTAATCCCAGCACTCGGGAGACTGAGGCAGGAGGGTTGCGTGCCTGGGCTACACCGTGAGGCTCTGCCTTAAAACAGAAAACCAAGGCTGTGTCCTCACCCACCTTGTCCCCCAGATCTGGTACCATCTGACTTCTGGCTCCCTCCCCCCCTCAGTCACAGTGGCCTGGGAAGGGAACAGTATGAATCAGGGTTGGGTTTGAGGCAGCCAGGACTGCACTGGGACCCTCAGGAGGGTGCACTCCGGAGCCACTGCAGGAGGGCCAGAGTGGTGGGGTGAGTGTGTGCAAAAGGAAAAGCATTTAAGAGAGATTAATGACAATGTGTCTTCCAGTATAATAGAAAATTTTTAAACATTCAGTGTAATTTTTCATCACACCTTGGGTGAAATGTCCTATAGGGAATAGGACAAGTCTGTAATTGTTTTATTGCTATCAAAATATCCTGAGTACTTTTTCCATGAGAATAGTAGCTAAGGTTTTCTTGGCTTCATACAGCAGAGAAGGTCTCAGAACTATTGTTTGTTTATAAAGTCTTACAAGTCCTCACCAGTGTTCATGTTGTCTTTAATCGTGAAATAAGCTCTGTGATACCTCGTTTTCTAAAAGTGCGCTGGTTCTACTAGAAAATACCAGCAAAGTAAAAGGCGAGGACCAGCACTGCGGCACTTGCCCGAGGATGGCCTGGCGCAGTCCCCAGCCCTCCAGGGTGGCCTCTTGCACTGAAAGCAGCCTGGCCGCTTCCCACATTAACCTGCTGCTCTTAGACTTGGGGTGCAGGGCTGGGGAGTGAGGGCGTCTAGCGCAGGGCCACCCGTGCCTTGGGCAGATGGAAAACCTCACATTTGTTTCGTCTGGCGGGAACCGTGGGTCTCCAGGCTGTGCAGAGCCCCGCAGGGCACAGACGCGTCCCTTCCCGCCCGGCTCTGGGCGCGGCTCCCTCACTCCTGCCCTCTGTCTCCCGGCACAGCCTCCCCCTGGGCAGCCAGATCATCTCCGTGCCCGTGAACGCGTCGCTCTCCTGGCACCTCAACAAGCTGCGGGAGGCCGGGAAGGAGGCCTACAACGTCAGCTACGCCTGGAAGATGGTGCGTGGGGTGCTGGGGTGCGGCAGGGTGGGGTCCACAGCCGGGCTGTGGTGCAGGGTGGCGGGCGAGGGCCTCCTTCTGCAGACGCCACCTGCCTCCTTCCTTTTCTGTTTATGAACCAGATGGTTGTTCACGATGAATCAACCAAACCACACACCAGGATGGGAAACAGTATACGCAGTGTTGCTCCCTGCTGCTCTGCCTTGCCTCCCGGTCCACGTGCGAACCACGCCATTCATTTCCAGAAAACGTGCCCGGGCTCATAAGCGCACAGTACGCGTTTCTCTGGGTGTACACGTGCACATACCTGAATGGCTGCGTCTGTCACATTGCCCAGTGCCCTGTAGCTTTAGACTGCGTCCATGTACATTTTTTAAAACCTCTTGAGGTTAGGCATCACAAAAGGAGATGTGGGGAGCTGGGCTTGGTGCTTCCCACCAGTCAGGAGGCTGAAGCAGGTGGGTCGCCAGTTCAAGCTTAGCCTAGGATTCTAAAATCCTGCCCCAAAATTAAAAATTAAAATGGAAATCCCGTTTCCGTTTTCTCTTCCTGGCCTCACTCAGTGTCTGGGCCTCTGTGAACTGCAGAGACGCAGAACCCACACACACGGCCGTGTTTCCCGGTGCTCCTGTGCCTTCCCAGCAGACCGTGACAGATGCTGCTTTTGGACGCTGCGTCCTATAACTGACCTGAAGAAGAGCACAGTTGTACCATCCGATTGTAATTAAGCCCCAGGCGCAGTCCTCGGGGTTACCGTGCCGGACAGAGACAGATTCCAGGTGGATCCCCGATCCGGGCTTCTGACACAGACCTGGATCAGGAGTTGAATCGTCTCGGGTGTTAACCTGAACCCTACGCAGCGTCAGCGTCCGGGGTGGGAAGCCGAGGTGTAGGGCAGCTGGCGCCGCCAGGCCGTGTCTCCTCCCCGCTCGTGTGGTTCCCAGGGAACCGTCCTGACAGAGCCAGCTAACTGGTGAACATGCCACAGCAACAACATGAAAAAGCAACAGTATTTGAGAAGTTGATGCCTACAAGCAATTCTATGGGAATTTGTGCTTCAGCAGCACGAATTTGGGGAAAGCCAGGGTCTGTTTTTAGCTGCTCTTCCTTACTGTGTTCCCCGCTTAAAATACAGCGCTAGCCGCCCTTATCTGTAGTCATACAGTTTTCAAACATGAATTCGTTCACTTCCACATCAGAAAGGGTGAGCCCAGCCCCCAAATTCTTAGCTGAAAAATAATCTTTTGTATTTGAAATTGGAGGTCGTTTGCCTCCATAAGTGACTCAGTTACATCTTGGCGGAATGTGTGCGTTAACTGTTGACCCTGAAAGAGTCACCTCCTCTGTGAGGTGAATAAACCCAGTGTCACTGTTTTGGAAAGAGGCCTTGTCTTCTGAGGGCCTCAGAGACCCCGATACAGTCGACCCCGGCAACCTGGATGCAGTCACTTCGGGCAGAGCATTGGCTTCCTCAGAGTTCTGAAGTCGCCAAGCAGTCACTCTTTGGGGAAAGTGAAGGAGGCAAGGAGACTCAGGACAGAAATAGCTCGCCTGGTTAATACAGACAGGTATTTCCACACTTCCCCTAGTTGCGTGAGGGGCGAGGGAACAGACGCTTGCCCTGTCCCCAGGAGTGGATTCTCTGCCGATGTGATCCAGGCTCAGTGGCCTCAAGGCCATGGCCGACGGGCGGCACATGTCCCTGGTCTGGTCTCTGTTGGTGACACCAAAAGATCCCCTAGTGACGTGTAATCCAGGACCACTTCTGAGTGCGGGGACTGTTTTCCTGCTAGGCACAGGATTGGATACCTCTGTTGAAACATGTCCTCTGGGGACTATCTCAAGTCACCTTTAGATTATGTAGAGTTGCTGTCCACTTTTTTCTCCTCTAGAACCGACCCAGTTACGCGGTTGCGCTCTGGTCCTCCTGATCGGGTTTTGTTTTCTGGCTCGTGGGAACCTGTAACGTGGGGGAGCTTGAGTCAGTGATGAGAGAAGAGAGCAGGGGCTGCTCGAGGCCCCATCGCTTTCTGTAGGGGCCGTGAGGGAAGAGGACCCCTGTGCTCGCCTCGTCGTGGCTCCTTGCCAGCAGGACTCGAGCACAGCTCTCGGGGAGACACCAGCTGCTTTGGGCATGAAGGCCCTGCAGCCTTTCTCAGAGACCTAAACTGCACTCCCCACCCACCCACCCGCCCAGTGCGGTTTCTCCTCGATCGCTGAAGAACCAGCGGAGCGGCGTCAGGAGGCCCTGCGCTGTCCTTCACCTCCGGTCTCACCACCCTCGCGCATCTGGTTTACTTACAAACTGTCCCTCGGTCCCGAAAGAACAGGCTCAGGGCCACGCTCCACACCCGCTTCTGCCTGCCATGTATCACTGTGCTCCTGCACGTTTACCTGTGCGACAGGTGGTACAGGCACATGACCCATTGCACAGTGATTCACACAATGTCCTGAGGCGGCAGGGACCCCTGGGCTTCCGGTCCTCTTCTAGGACAGCACCATTGTGTCTGAGGTCACTTGCTGATTGGCTTCTGTTTGCAAATATTTTCCTTGTTCAATCTTACTCAAGCACCCATCTTTGGGAGGAAAGTAAATACGAAACCGCTCACATGCCCACATGGACGCGGCCCCCTGTAGCCCCACACTGGGCGCCCAGGAGCGGCCGAGGCACGAGGCTGTGCCGGCAGGGGCCGTGCTCTTATGCTCGGAGCAGTGCTGCTCACCTCCTGCTGGGACAGGAAATGGTCACTAGGAACCCAGGCCTCGAGCTGGGTTCTGCTTTAAAGGCTGCTCGCATTTCCCCCACGCAAGGATTTGCACTTGGCTGCAAAGCAGGGGATTCTAGAACGCCTCCCGTGGAGCCAGTGGCGTGCTCTGGAGAACATTCTCAGCGCAGATGGAAGCCTCACCCCATCAGCCCGAGTGCCTGTGCCCATTAATAACCCCCGGATGAGGAAAGGAGGTTCCCCTGGCCCACCCACACGCCAGCTACTCCACGCACACTTCCCATGGGGTGCCACGGAGAGCGGCCTGTGCAGTGCCCACGTGCCACAGACCCCTGGGCTTCCGCATTAAACTCTCCTGTTTTCACAGGTGCAGGACACGTCCTTCATTCTGTGCATCGTGGTGATACAGCCAGAGGTGCCTGTGAGACAGCTGAAGAACCTCAACACCGTGCCCAGCAGCAAGCTGCTGTACCACCGCCTGGACCTGCTGGGCCAGCCGAGTGCCTGCCTCCACTTTAAGCAGCTGGCGACGCTCGGTAGGCAGCCCCCCTCCCGCCACCTCCTGCCGCAGCTCAGAGGGCCCCACCGGTGGCAGGGCAGGGTGGGGTGAATGTGGGGAGGGGTCAGAAGCCTCACCCTGGGACAGTCGCCCAGCAGATGCCAGGGCAGGGTCTGTGTTCGGGTGATGCATGGGATGAGCACACTAGAAACCAGAGGGGAGCAGGGCCGGAAGGAGGGGAACAAACGGGTTCCTTTTCAAGCAAAGTCCCGTTCCCCGATGCTCCCAGTGCCTCGGTGTACACGCGTAGGGTGAAAAGGGCGGGCTGCCGTGCGCCCCCACAGCTCCCCTCCCATTGGGCACGCCCATCCCTCGGCCCCGGCCGCTTCCGCAGCGGCTCTGGAGAGCTCTCCCCGAGGGGCTTCCGTGACGCCGTCCCGGCTGCCTCAGGGTCCCGGTCCACTCAGCGTTTCCCTTCCCTGGTCATTCTGACTTTGAGGAGGAGCTGGAAGCCACACTTTGCCAGATCTGGTGACACAGTGCCAAAAGACACACTAGTATTTTTATCTGAGAGAAATCGGCATACTTGAGAAGTGATCATAAATCCAACTACAGCGAATGTTTAAATTTAAACATATGTTGAAGCAAAGACACCTGCCATGACTCCCCCTGGGAATACTATCCCTCAATTCAAATAGGCTTATCTTACCATTCTTGGCCTTGTAATAATTGTTATTTAAACACTCACTGTATGTTTTGATCACCCCCTAGACACTAGCGGTTCCCCAGACTCCAGGAAATGACCTTAGTCACTCTCAGCTTCCTGCTCCTGCCAAGCTGTGAGGTTCCAGGAGCCCGGAGGCGGCCCGGGAGAGCGAGGGTCCCATTACAGGCGGGGCAGACGGGTGAGAAATGCCGAGATCTGGATCTGCCCGAGGGTTTAGGAAGAGGCAGAGAACCCAAGGCAAGCAAAGGGGACCTGCACTACCAGGTGCCCCGAGTTTTGCATTCAGCACCTGAGCTGACCTGTGGTGCAGGAGGATGTCTGAGATACGCAGAGAGAGTTTTCCCAGAGTAACAGAAAGTAGCAAAGCTGAGGCCTCCTCTTCCTTTTGTCACTGTATAATCCCCTTTTTGTTCCTGATTTTCTTCCTTGCTTGGAAGTCTGCCCTGCCCGAAGTGAAGGGAGCAGTAACTCTACCTCCTTTGGCTTAGGATTCACGTGACCCGTGTCGCTCGGGCCTGCCATCCTGCATGTGCCCGACACAGTTCCATGGTGGTCACAGTTCAGGAAATAGGTGCCCTTTCCATTGTCCACTCCTCACAGCCAGAAGGGCCCCACACTCAACAGCAAGAATCCACGCGTAGCCAGCAAGCTAGCAGGCTCACCTGTACTGGAAGAGGATCCAGGCCAGGCATCCTCACTCTGCACTCCAGACGTGAGCAGTGGGGTTAGAGCTTCTGCTCTATGTGTCATTCTAGAACATTCTTTGTGGACGCAAGCTCAGAAGAGCCAGCCAGGCTCCGTGGCCTGTTCTGTGACATGCGCCAGCCGAGTGCAGTTTAGAGAGAGAGGCACCGTGCATCAGGTCAGAGGCGCCCACTTGCGGGAGAGGTGGCTCTCCTGACACTCAGCAGTCTGCTGGGCGGCTGTCTCTGGGATGCATGTCAGGCCCAGATTTTCAGTTTTGTTTGGGTCCCTTGTAGCTCTGCTGTCCAGTATGGTGGCCATCAGCTGCAAGGTAGCTCTGGGCCTCTGGGTGGGGCAGGTCAAGAGGTCTGGGAGGTGTGAAGGACACGCCTAGTTTTTACCTCTGTTATTGATTACAGTGATCACAGTTTTGACGAATTGGAGTCCATGAGTAGTTAGTTAATGCAATAAATTTCTTTTTGGGTTTCTTAACATGGTTGCTAGAAAGCTTAATTACAGTGCATTTGTGTTTGCGTTGTATTTCATTTTGACAGCGCTGCCTCTTAGAGGTCACTCGGAGAAGGTGGCGCTCGCTTATCAGCCCCAGCGCTGTGAGGACAGTGTCTCTCCACCCTCCAGGCGTTCCCACCTGGTCGTGGGTCACCAGGCAGCTTAGGGTCTGCTAGTGTGAAGGGGCCCAGGAGAATTGAGATACCAGGAAAAGGGAATGGAAGGTGCAAAAAGTTCCAGCAAACGATGGCTTGCTGCTGATTTCCTGATGGTGGGGACTTTGAGGTTTGCTGGAGATCCGGTATGTTATGTTGGAGCTCCCTGCAGTGGGGGTGGAGATACGTCACAAAAAGACAAGAATTTTTTTGATGAGTGCGTCATCTAGCCAGGCACAGCGGCATAGGCTTGTAGTGCCAGCATTCTGTCAAGCTGAGGCAGGACAATCTCAGGTAAAAACCCAGCCTGGGTAACTGAGTGACTTAGGTAAACACTGTCTCAAAAATAGAAAGTAAAAAAGTGGCCAGGGATGTAGTTTAGTGTAAAGGCCCTGGTTCAGTACCCCACCCCTCAAAGTTTTATCTGTTGCCTGGACACATGGCTTTGGGTCCCATGTCTTGATTTTTCTCTTTCTGTGCTCCGTCCTACTGGTCCCACCTTTTCTGAAGCCCCAGTGTCTGTCACTTCAAGGAAGGCTGCCAAGTGTGGTGACACACTTCAGTCATTCCAACACTCAGGAGGCTGAGGCAGGAGGATTGCTGTGAGTTCAAGGCCAGGCTGGGCTGCATAGTGAGACCTTGCCTGAAAAGACCAAAGTTTTTAAAGAAGACCACTTCCCAGGGCATTTCACCTCCCTCTGCTGCGCCTCCCTCCACCGCCATGGCAGGCCAGCCCCCAGTGCCTCGCACAGTGCTCCTGAGAAGCCTGAGAGAAGTCGTGCTATGGGAAGCGGCATTTCCTGAGAACAACAGACTCGCCCTAAAAATCCCAGGAGTGAACCTAACCCTGGCGTAAAATGATGAAAATCACCCAACAGCTCTGGCGATGCCGGGGGTCACTGGAGCAAAGCCTGAGGGAAGCCAGAGCCCATAGCAGGGACCCTCAAGGCCATGTCTACAGTACACGGTGCCACCAGCCTGCCTTGGGCAGTTTCCAAGGGATGGGAGGAGTGGCACAAGTCGAGCCTGGGCCCCCAAAGTGGAGCCTCTGCTAAAGGAAACCACGGCCTTCATTCCCCCGTCTGCCCATGGGGCTGCATCACCCAGAGGAACAGAAAGGAAGCAGGGCCAGTGGGGTCCTTCCATCGGGCAGGTTATGAAATTTCCAGTTGCAAACCAGGTGGTTGTGGCCTAGTCCAAGCCAACAACTGTGGCTTAGACCTGAGTCTGAGTTTGTTTTTGTTGTTGCTGTTGGTACTGGGGTTCGAACCTACAACCTCGCACTTTGCCAGGCAGGCACTGTGCCGCTGAGCTAAGTCCCCAGCCCTGGATCCAACTTCAAACCAGCGTTCACTGCACCCGCGGTGTGGCCCAGGCAGAATCACACAGGGGCCTCCTGAGGAAGACCCAGGCTCCTGGGCTCCGGCCATTCCTGCAGATCCATGGGATGGGGGTGCTTGTTAGTTGGTTGGTTTTCTGGTCCTAGGTGTTCAAATCCTGGGCCTGGCTTGTGCTAGGCCAACTTCTACTGAGCTGCACCCCAGGCCCCCACTAGTATTTCCATCTCTGCCCAAGTACAGTCAGAGGACCCCAGGTTTGAGCCGCATGTAACCCCATGTGATGTGCACCCGTAACCCAGCACCCTGGGAGGCTGAGGCGGTCGGGTCACAAGTTCCAGCCCAGCCTGGGATGTTTAGCTTCTTTGAGACACTGTCTCAGAATTTAAAACTTTTGCAAGGGGGTGAGGATGCAGGCCAGTGAAACGGTCTTGGGTTCCATCTCCTGTACCAGAGAAGAAAGTCTCCGGGCCACAGGGCAACAAGACACCAGGGGAAAAGTGACGAAGGGAATGAGGGACAACCCGTGATTGCACCGAGGTGGTGCCTTGCGGTGCTTTTCCAAACTACGGCAAGTTTGAGCAGCAGAAATCCAGGACTATCTCTTGGTTTTGTGTCTGAAATGGGGAACTGTGCTTTCGCGCTCAGGCAGGACCCGGTGTAAAGTGCGTGTACCTCGGGGCAGATGTCGTGTTTCAGCTTCTTCTTTGCCCTGACCCCTCCACCCTCCTCCCTCTCCCTCAGCAGCGTCTGGGGCACTGCCGGCCATCACTTCCTGAGCACGTGTGTGCCGAACCCCGCGCTGCACGCACGCTGCACGCTCGCGGTGCATATGCCCGGTGGGTGGATTACCACCACGCTCACCGTCACTGTGCAGGGTCCCTGCCACCGTCCCCCGCCCCGGGTCCGCACAGCCTGGCTCCCCATCACTGGCGCCCTCATCCTGGTGAGGACCCCGAGGGCCTCGTGTTCCGGCAGCACCCGAGCTCCCCGCAGGGTGAGCGCCACACCACCTTGGTGCCCGTGGCCAGGCCGGGCTGCATCCCGAAGCCCAGGCCCTCTGTCCTCTCTTGCAGAGAGCCCGACTGTCATGCTGTCGGCCGGCAGCTTCTCGTCCCCCTACGAGCACCTCAGCCAGCCCGAGACCAAGCGCATGGTGGAGCACTACACCGCCTACCTCAGCGACAACACCCGCCTCATTGCCAACCCGGGGCTCAAAGTGAGCCCCCCGTGGGGACCCCGGGTCCGGGAGGGCATCCTGCTGGCCACCTGTGATGGAGCACGGGTGGCCCAGGCCAGGCAGCTGAGACCCTGGGAGAAGAGTGGAGCTGGAGTGCAGGGGCTCAGTTAGGAGACAAGTGGAACTCTGCTGCCCCCTTTCTGCCTGGAGCCGAGCTAGGTCTCGAGCTCCCACCAGGAGAGCCTGGCCAGGGCCACCTTGCGAGGAGCCGCCTCTCTCTGGGAACTTTTGTTGTCCCCAGGTCTGGACGCCTCCACCTGCACGGGCAGAGTTTCAAGAAGGGATCAGACTTGGCCCCTCTCTGTGGGAGCCCGCGCTCGTTTCATGTGCATTTTAAAGGAGCCCCGCCGTGTCCCCTTTGTTCCCAGTTCTCTGTCCGAAATGAAGTCATGGCGACCAGCCACGTCACCGATGAATGGATGACACAGATGGAAATGAGCAGCCTGAACACTTACATTGTTCGCCGTTACATAGCAACGCCCAACGGCGTCCTCAGAATCTACCCCGGCTCCCTCATGGACAAAGCCTTCGACCCGACTCGCAGACAGTGGTGAGTTGTGGGCCGGTCCTGGGGTCCTGGGGACGCGACGAGCACACAGCACATTGACTTCAGCGGTCACATTTCAGACGCTTCCTGGGGGCGGAACTGTCCCCTTGGTTTTTCTTTTTCCTTTTCTTTTCTTTTTTTTTTTTTTTTGTTTTGTTTGTTTTCTTGAGACAGGGTCTCACTATGCAGTTCAGGCTGCCTGAAGCTCACTTTGTGGCCCAGGATGGTCTCGAATTTGCAGCAGTCCTCCTGCCTCAGCCTGCAGAGTGCTGTGATTACTGGCATGAACCACCACACCCGGCTCCCATGGTTTTTCAACCACAGCATTAACAGCAGCCTGGTGGGTTTTCGCTGCCTACGAAGTTTCTGTGTCTTCATGGAGATTCAGAGACCGAAATGCCTCTCTCCAGGAGAGCGTGCATCTCCGTGGTTTGTTTGCTTCCTGCCTTGAGCGAGGTGTGTCCTCTGCAGGGGTGAACGTCAGCCTGCCTCATGCGGTCGTGGTATCAAACCGTAGCTCGTGTATGACCTGCACGTAAGAATTCAGAAATAGTCTTTTACTTCCAGGCTTTATTTTAGTCTGATTTCCGTGAGTGAAAGCTAAGGGCATTCATTTCTCCCTCATCCATTGATCCCTGTTACTTCAGCCTGTGAACCCTCCGTGCTACAGATCTGTAAAAGCCTAACATCACCGGGCATTGGTGGTGCACGCCTGCAATGCCCAGACTCGGGAGGCCGAGGCAGAATCACTGCAAGTTCAAGGCCAGCCTGGGTTGTATGAGTTCAAGGCCAGCCTGACCCACAGAGCAAGACCCTGTCTCAGAAAGACAAAAACAAAACAAAACCACACACACAGTGAGGTCAGTGTTTTATAAAAATAGGGAGTCTCGCCCTCCCTTAACCTCTTGTGTTGATGCTATAGTCAGACACAAAAGGAAAGAAACTTCAAGTCTCTATAAACCATAAGTATGGCTTAGGGTGACCATTATGAGTTCCTCGTTCTCCGTTCCTGGGAAGTGACCCGGCTCTGTCCCCACAGGTACCTCCATGCCGTGGCCAACCCAGGCTTGATTTCTCTGACCGGCCCTTACCTGGACGTCGGCGGAGCCGGCTACGTTGTGACAATCAGCCACACCATCCACTCATCCAGGTACTACCATCACTGGTTTCCTAGTGACTTCAGATCCCTCAGGGAGGACAGGGATTTAACTCCGTGGCTCAAGCGCTTGCCTGGTAAGTGCAAGGTCAGAAGTTTGATCCCGGTACCAAAGAAAAACAGTTTCCAGTGCAGATCCCTCATATAGTAGAATAGGCTAGCTCCCGCCCTCTGTGATGCGGGGTGTCTGTGGTTTGAGGGGTGAAGGGTCCAGCCCGGGGCCTGGGTGCAGCCACTGGGAGAGACGCCCGCCTCGGCCGAGGGAAGACCCGGCAGGGGCCAAGAACCCCGCCAGGAGTGCTTCCCGCAGCAGCGTCCGTGATGAGGAGGAGACAGCAGACTTCAGGCTGCTGCTCTTGGGTTTGAGCCCAAGTCTTTAGAAGCTATTTGTTTTTCAGTTTGCCCCAGAAAATGCGTTTTGAAAAAATAAATAGGACTTTTGGAAACCGATGTTGGGAACACTGTATGAGGTCACTGTCACTGCCGATGGAGTTGAGTGCTATATGCTTCCCCCACACGCACTTCAGAGGCTGAGCTACCGGTGTCAGTGAGGTGTCCCCGAGAGGCCAGTGGCGTCACTGAGTCCCCTCCACACTCGTGGGGCTGCTTCTCCTCAGCACACAGGACCACAAGACAGCACAGTGGCGTCCTGTCCTGCTGGGGTTGGACTTCTGCAGTCCAGGGGCGCCTGGCACAGGGGTGGAGGGTGAGTGAGTGAGGCAGGTGGCGGGCGCAGCCCAGGCCTGTCATGCAGAAGCTCGTATGGAAGAGCAGCGCTCACGCCATCTCTGTCACAGCCCCACTGCTGGGCGTCACCCCCAGGAGTCGGATGGCGAGGTCTGTCCCCGCGGGAGCCTCATCCCTTGAGGAAGAGCAAATAGAGGCCGTTTCTTTGCGTGAACGGAATCCCAGGGTCTTGGCCACAGCACAGCGGGCCAAAACTGGGCTTCTCATTTTTGTTTTTGTTTTTTCATCCGCATTTGCTGTGTGTCACGGTCATATCCGCCGCGGGTGTTGGTGGGTGGACACGGCGCACTCTTGCCCTTCCTTCATTCCCTCCTCCTCTCCGAGCCGTGCTCTGCTTCCCTTTTGCGAAAGAGCCAGCTCCCTTTTCCTGAGGTTTATCTTTTATTCTGCTCTTTCTTTATATTCTGGCTTTAAATATAATGAAAACGGGGACAAAAGCCTGATTTTTAC